>CANNZV010000169.1:0-402582 GCA_947561585.1 Caprella mutica
GTAGGATATACGGTAGGATATACGGTAGGATATACTGTAGGATATACGGTAGGATATACGGTAGGATATACGGTAGGATATACGGTAGGATATATGGTAGGATATACGGTATGATATACGGTAGGATATAGGGTAGGATATACGGTAGGATATATGGTAGGATATACGGTAGGATATATGATAGGATATACGGTAGGATATACGGTAGGATATACGGTAGGATATACTGTAGGATATACTGTAGGATATACGGTAGGATATACGGTAGGATATACGGTAGGATATACTGTAGGATATACTGTAGGATATACTGTAGGATATACTGTAGGATATACGGTAGGATATACGGTAGGATATACTGTAGGATATACTGTAGGATATACTGTAGGATATACTGTAGGATATACTGTAGGATATACGGTAGGATATACGGTAGGATATACGGTAGGATATACTGTAGGATATACTGTAGGATATACTGTAGGATATACTGTAGGATATACGGTAGGATATACGGTAGGATATACGGTAGGATATACTGTAGGATATACGGTAGGATATACGGTAGGATATACGGTAGGATATACGGTAGGATGTACGGTAGGATATATGATAGGATATACGGTAGGATATACGGTAGGATATACGGTAGGATATACGGTAGGAAATACGGTAGGAAATACGGTAGGATATACGGTAGGATATACGGTAGGATATACGGTAGGATATACGGTAGGATATACGGTAGGATATACGGTAGGATATACTGTAGGATATACGGTAGGATATACGGTAGGATATACGGTAGGATATACGGTAGGATATATGGTAGGATATACGGTATGATATACGGTAGGATATAGGGTAGGATATACGGTAGGATATATGGTAGGATATACGGTAGGATATATGATAGGATATACGGTAGGATATACGGTAGGATATACTGTAGGATATACTGTAGGATATACGGTAGGATATACGGTAGGATATACGGTAGGATATACTGTAGGATATACTGTAGGATATACTGTAGGATATACTGTAGGATATACGGTAGGATATACGGTAGGATATACTGTAGGATATACTGTAGGATATACTGTAGGATATACTGTAGGATATACTGTAGGATATACGGTAGGATATACGGTAGGATATACGGTAGGATATACTGTAGGATATACTGTAGGATATACTGTAGGATATACTGTAGGATATACGGTAGGATATACGGTAGGATATACGGTAGGATATACTGTAGGATATACGGTAGGATATACGGTAGGATATACTGTAGGATATACGGTAGGATATACGGTAGGATATACGGTAGGATATACTGTAGGATATACGGTAGGATATACGGTAGGATATACTGTAGGATATACGGTAGGATATACTGTAGGATATACGGTAGGATATACGGTAGGATATACTGTAGGATATAAGACCTAATTGATGCACTCACATTAGTTATTTAAGGTTCTCTTTAGTTCCTTCTTACCAGAGATAGTCTGAGTCAGAGGCTAAAGATTGGATGCCTTTGATCTTCAGTGCAGCAGTAAAATGAGGGGGGGGGGGGGAAGAGTAGGAGTAGGTGGGGGATGTGGAGGGGATATGAAGAAGGTATGGAGGAATATGGGTAATGTGGGAAGAAAAAATTGAAAACTCTTAAAATTGGAAATAAAACCTATAAAAATGGGTTTTATAGAGTTCGATACCAACATCTTAGTTGCGATATAATTCCATGGCTAAATTAATTATCCAGATAATAAGAATTCGAAAAAAAAGTACGGGTAATTGAAGCTTCGAGATACAAAACAATCCGAGAAAGAAAAGAAACCGAGACACTGAGTGGAATTTAAAAAATCAGTAATTTGAAGAATTTTGATTTCCAAAAAAATCTTAGATAACCTGGATATAAAATAACCCGAGTTTTCAAAAATGAGAATTAATTAAAAAATATAAAAAAATACCAGACAAACAAAACGAAATTATAAGAAATCCGAAATTTTTTATCTAGAAAATACGAAAAACTATTTTTCCAGAAAATTGAATATATATCTGAATAATTCAATATTATTCTCCAAAGTTTTCATATGGTTGAACGAAATTTGAATAACAGAAAAATAACAAGTCTTAGTATAAAAAATATCTGCTTACATTTAAAAAAAATTCCAACAGTTTTAAAAGTAACCAAAAAATTATAGCCCGTCATTTTTGGCAGGTTACTCACAGGTACAATATTTTTTTTTCTTTTATGACCGACAATGTGGAACTGTCCAATAACTTATCCTTTTCACCTTCGTCAGAGGAATGACTTTAAGATAGTAGGTTTAAGTAGGAATAGACAGAGGTGTTAGAGAAATGGAAAAATCATTTTCTATGAATACCTTTAGTCTTAATGGGAGAGTCTAATTATCTATCTACTGCTAGTCTAGCGCTGTTGATTAATGTGAATGCTAGTGTACATGAAACAACCAGCAATGGTGGTAAAACAATCATCTTTTGTTGTAAATATATTATTATTGCGGAGTAGTATTAAAATAAAAACAATATTTTTTCGCATTGCTAAATAAGAAAAATAATTTAAGAAAAGCGAACTTCCTTGAATACAAATTACGAATGATATCAAAAAAATGACAACAATAATCGTATATACAAAGTGGGAAGAAAATTTCAATGAAAGATAGGAAACATGTGACACTGTAACAATACGTCAGATGCCTGTAACACTCCAATAGATGCCTGTAACACTACAGTAGATACCTGCAACACTACAGTAGGTGACTGTAACACTGTAGGTGACTGTAACACTGTAGGTGACTGTAACACTGTATATGACTGTAACACTGTATGTGCCTGTAACACTGTAGATGACTGTAACACTGTAGGTGACTGTAACACTGTAGGTGACTGTAACACTGTAGGTGACTGTAACACTGTAGGTGCCTGTAACACTGTCGGTGACTATAACATTGTAGGTGCTTGTAACACTGTAGATGACTGTAATATTGTAGAGGACTGTAACACTGTAGGTGCATGTAACACTGTAGGTGCCTGTAACACTGTAGGTGCCTGTAACACTGTAGGTGACTGTAACACTGTAGGTGACTGTAACACTGTAGGTGACTGTAACACTGTAGGTGACTGTAACACTGTAGGTGAATGTAGCACTGTGGGTGACAGTTACACTGTAGGTGCCTGTAACACTGTAGGTGACTGTAACACTGTATGTGCCTGTAACACTGTAGGTGACTGTAACACTGCAGATGACTGTAAAACTGTAGGTGACTGTAACACTGTAGGTGACTGTAACACTGTAGGTTCCTGCAACACTGTAGGTGACTGTAGCACTGTGGGTGACAGTTACACTGTAGGTGCCTGTAACACTGTCGGTGACTGTAACACTGTAGGTGACTGTAACACTGTAGGTGACTGTAACACTGTAGGTGACTGTAACACTGTCGGTGACTGTAACACTGTAGGTGACTGTAACACTGTAGGTGACTGTAACACTGTAGGTGACTGTAACACTGTAGGTGACTGTAACACTGTAGGTGACTGTAACACTGTAGGTGACTGTAACACTGTAGGTGACAGTAACACTGTAGGTGACTGTAACACTGTAGGTGACTGTAGCACTGTGGGTGACAGTTACACTGTAGGTGCCTGTAACACTGTCGGTGACTGTAACACTGTAGGTGCCTGTAACACTGTAGATGACTGTAACACTGTAGGTGACTGTAACACTGTAGGTGCCTGTAACACTGTAGGTGACTGTAACACTGTAGGTGACTGTAACACTGTAGGTGACTGTAACACTGTAGGTGACTGTAACACTGTAGGTGAATGTAGCACTGTGGGTGACAGTTACACTGTAGGTGCCTGTAACACTGTAGGTGACTGTAACACTGTATGTGCCTGTAACACTGTAGGTGACTGTAACACTGCAGATGACTGTAAAACTGTAGGTGACTGTAACACTGTAGGTGACTGTAACACTGTAGGTTCCTGCAACACTGTAGGTGACTGTAGCACTGTGGGTGACAGTTACACTGTAGGTGCCTGTAACACTGTCGGTGACTGCAACACTGTAGGTGACTGTAGCACTGTGGGTGACAGTTACACTGTAGGTGCCTGTAACACTGTCGGTGACTGTAACACTGTAGGTGACTGTAACACTGTAGGTGACTGTAACACTGTAGGTGACTGTAACACTGTAGGTGACTGTAACACTGTAGGTGACTGTAACACTGTAGGTGACTGTAACACTGTAGGTGACAGTAACACTGTAGGTGACTGTAACACTGTAGGTGACTGTAGCACTGTGGGTGACAGTTACACTGTAGGTGCCTGTAACACTGTCGGTGACTGTAACACTGTAGGTGCCTGTAACACTGTAGATGACTGTAACACTGTAGGTGACTGTAACACTGTAGGTGACTGTAACACTGTAGGTGACTGTAACACTGTAGGTGACTGTAACACTGTAGGTGACTGTAACACTGTAGGTGACTGTAACACTGTAGGTGACTGTAACACTGTAGGTGACTGTAACACTGTAGGTGACTGTAACACTGTAGGTGACTGTAACACTGTAGGTTCCTGCAACACTGTAGGTGACTGTAGCACTGTGGGTGACAGTTACACTGTAGGTGACTGTAACACTGTAGGTGACTGTAACACTGTCGGTGACTGTAACACTGTAGGTGACTGTAACACTGTAGGTGACTGTAACACTGTAGGTGACTGTAACACTGTAGGTGACTGTAACACTGTAGGTGACTGTAACACTGTAGGTGACTGTAACACTGTAGGTGACAGTAACACTGTAGGTGACTGTAACACTGTAGGTGACTGTAGCACTGTGGGTGACAGTTACACTGTAGGTGCCTGTAACACTGTCGGTGACTGTAACACTGTAGATGACTGTAACACTGTAGGTGACTGTAACACTGTAGGTGCCTGTAACACTGTAGGTGACTGTAACACTGTAGGTGACTGTAACACTGTAGGTGACTGTAACACTGTAGGTGACTGTAACACTGTAGGTGAATGTAGCACTGTGGGTGACAGTTACACTGTAGGTGCCTGTAACACTGTAGGTGACTGTAACACTGTATGTGCCTGTAACACTGTAGGTGACTGTAACACTGCAGATGACTGTAAAACTGTAGGTGACTGTAACACTGTAGGTGACTGTAACACTGTAGGTTCCTGCAACACTGTAGGTGACTGTAGCACTGTGGGTGACAGTTACACTGTAGGTGCCTGTAACACTGTCGGTGACTGCAACACTATAGGTGACTGTAGCACTGTGGGTGACAGTTACACTGTAGGTGCCTGTAACACTGTCGGTGACTGTAACACTGTAGGTGACTGTAACACTGTAGGTGACTGTAACACTGTAGGTGACTGTAACACTGTAGGTGACTGTAACACTGTAGGTGACTGTAACACTGTAGGTGACTGTAACACTGTAGGTGACAGTAACACTGTAGGTGACTGTAACACTGTAGGTGACTGTAGCACTGTGGGTGACAGTTACACTGTAGGTGCCTGTAACACTGTCGGTGACTGTAACACTGTAGGTGCCTGTAACACTGTAGATGACTGTAACACTGTAGGTGACTGTAACACTGTAGGTGACTGTAACACTGTAGGTGACTGTAACACTGTAGGTGACTGTAACACTGTAGGTGACTGTAACACTGTAGGTTCCTGCAACACTGTAGGTGACTGTAACACTGTAGGTGACTGTAACACTGTAGGTGACTGTAACACTGTAGGTTCATGCAACACTGTAGGTGACTGTAGCACTGTGGGTGACAGTTACACTGTAGGTGCCTGTAACACTGTCGGTGACTGTAACACTGTAGATGACTGTAAAACTGTAGGTGACTGTAACACTGTAGGTGACTGTAACACTGTAGGTGACTGTAACACTGTAGGTGACTGTAACACTGTAGATGACTGTAACACTGTAGGTGCCAGTAACACTGTAGGTGCCTGTAACACTGTAGGTGCCTGTAACACTGTAGGTTCCTGTAACACTGTAGGTGCCTGTAACACTGTAGATGACTGTAACACTGTAGGTTCCTGTAGCACTGTAGGTGACTGTAACACTGTAGGTGACTGTAACACTGTAGGTGACTGTAACACTGTAGGTGCCTGTAACACTGTAGGTTCCTGTAACACTGTAGGTGACTGTAACACTGTAGGTGACTGTAACACTGTAGGTGACTGTAACACTGTAGGTGACTATAACACTGTAGGTGACTGTAACACTGTAGGTGACTGTAATACTGTAGGTGCCTGTAACACTGTAGGTGCCTGTAACACTGTAGGTTCCTGTAGCACTGTAGGTGACTGTAGCACTGTAGGTGACTGTAGGCAATTGGTATGTACAGCGTAGAGTTCAATTTTATGCTTGGCAGGAGAATAGAAGCCAGACATGACTTTTATGCCTGACTAAATTTATCGTTTCGGTACCTTGTTTCAATATCAGTGACAAGAAAAGTAATGTTGCAGTCAATTTCCGTGTGCGGCAAGTGGGGAGAGTGTGATGTATTGTATGAATTGTCAAAATAATGAAGCTGTTATTTCATTTACTTCATTTTATTTTTTTGTTAAAAGTAAATAACATAATTAATATTAATTTCTGTTCATCTTTTATTTTTTAATAAACCATTTTGGAAAAGTATGACGAATGTTTTCGGGTATAATCAACAAGTAATTGTAAAATAATTCCTACATTAACATTAATATTACTGTGCACACTTTTAGATTAAACTATGATTCTTTTGATGTCTTATTTCATTTTTTCTATCAAATTAAGAATCTTAGGACACAGAATCTATTGCTTCTGAAACCTAAATAACTCATAGAATTCAAATGAAAGCAATCAAAAAGATTTCTCACATAAATCTCAATCACTTTATACGGAAGTTTAATCTCCAGAACCCCCTGTTAAAGTTCCTGAGTGATATGCGTTGCAAGTCTTTTTTCTTCACACAAGAAGCAACGGGCGCTGAACCTAACTTTGATAATGGCCGAATTTTACCTCATCAAGATCAAGAGTAGAAGAAGATGATCCTCCAAAGGAATCAAGAGGAAGAAAATGGCTTGCTGCATCACCTGTCCGAAAAAATGGATTAGAAATGAAAACTCTCATCTAGGGAGAGGGCAAAAGTTTTGATTTCCATTCTTGTGCGAAGAAAGAAAATTGGCTGCCGTTATGAGTCGGCAAAAAACATATGAACCATTATTAAGGACAGGGTCCTGTATTAGAGTGGATGTGGACCATTATTAAAGACAGGGTCCTGTATTAGAGTGGATGTGGATCATTATTAAAGACAGGGTCCTGTATTAGAGAGGATGTGGACCATTATTAAAGACAGGGTCCTGTATTAGAGAGGATGTGGACCATTATTAAGGACAGGGTCCTGTATTAGAGTGGATGTGGACCATTATTAAGGACAGGGTCCTGTATTAGAGTGAATGTGGACCATTATAAAGACAGGGTCCTGTATTAGAGTGAATTTGGACCATTATTGAAGACAAGGTTCTGTATTAGAGTGAATGTGGACCATTATGAAAGACAGGGTCCTGTATTAGAGTGAATGTGGACCATTATAAAGACAGGGTCCTGAATTAGAGAGGATGTGGACCATTATTAAGGACAGGGTCCTGTATTAGAGAGGATGTGGACCATTATTAAGGACAGGGTCCTGTATTAGAGAGGATGTGGACCATTATTAAGGACAGGGTCCTGTATTAGAGAGGATGTGGACCATTATTAAAGACAGGGTCCTGTATTAGAGAGGATGTGGACCATTATTAAAGACAGGGTCCTGTATTAGAGAGGATGTGGACCATTATTAAGGACAGGGTCCTGTATTAGAGTGGATGTGGACCATTATTAAAGACAGGGTCCTGTATTAGAGAGGATGTGGACCATTATTAAGGACAGGGTCCTGTATTAGAGAGGATGTGGACCATTATTAAAGAGAGGGTCCTGTATTAGAGAGGATGTGGACCATTATTAAGGACAGGGTCCTGTATTAGAGTGGATGTGGACCATTATTAAAGACAGGGTCCTTTATTAGAGTGAATGTGGACCACTATAAGGACAAGGATTTTTTGATATACAATATTATTGTATGTCAAATTGAAATGCCTCAACATACATAGTCATGTTGAGTATGTCAGCCTCATACACACGATACTTTTTTTTACTCTACAAACCACATATTTCCTCCACATATGTCCTCCACATATCTCCTCCACATATCCCCTCCACATATTCCCTCCACATATCTCCTACATCTCTGCATTTAATCATAATATAATAAAATTTCTTCCTAACTTCGGTTTCAGTTCGTTTGGTCGATTCCTATCTGGAATAATTTAGAAATCTTTGATCTCTGAAGTTTATTTGAGGAAGGAATTTTTCGATGGCTTTCCCTGATAGAAAGATGCCATCTTTCTTTTCTTTCGACAATTTTCTCAAGCCATTATTTTAAAGTGAAGAACTGGGTAAAGTTTAGTGATGACGTCATGCGGTAATGGTGGGAACATAGAAGATTAAATGTGGCTTCTATTAATCTTCTATGTCCCCACCATAACCAACTCTACTAAACGATTAAGCTACTACTTAATTTGTGTTTTTTTTAATAACAGAAAATCTTTATAATAAACAATATCCAATTAATTTAATGATCACACAGTTCCAATAGATAATAGTTATTTTAATTCATTCTTATATAATGATTAAACCAATTTTTCTTCACCAACTGGTGACCGTAAACAAGCGTCAATATGGAGGACCTAAATTCCCTGCAAAAGGTCCAAATGAGTCTGTATATCTGAGCTCTAATCACAATTACTCCTGGGAAACTGTTTGCCTGCCTCAACCAATAACTGACGAATGGATCAACAAATTCCTCCGAAATGAAAGAAAGGAAAAACAGATCCTTGGGCGCAAAATGCTCTCTAGGAAACAAACACTGGAAAAATAGGGCACTGCTACACGGTAAATATCTAGGGATACTACAGGCTGGTTCACTGGAAAAATAGAGCACTGCTACACGGTAAATATCTGGGGATACTACAGGCTGGTTCACTGGAAAAATAGAGCACTGGTACACGGTAAATATCTAGGGATACTACAGGCTGGTTCACCGGAAAATAGAGCACTGCTACACGGTAAATATCTAGGGATACTACAGGCTGGTTCACCGGAAAATAGAGCACTGCTACACGGTAAATATCTGGGGATACTACAGGCTGGTTCACTGGAAAAATAGAGCACTGCTACACGGTAAATATCTGGGGATACT
Organism: Caprella mutica; assembly: GCA_947561585.1. Lineage (NCBI taxonomy): Eukaryota > Metazoa > Arthropoda > Malacostraca > Amphipoda > Caprellidae > Caprella > Caprella mutica. The sequence goes on from CANNZV010000169.1 coordinate 9,348, forward strand.
ACAGGCTGGTTCACCGGAAAATAGAGCACTGGTACACGGTAAATATCTAAAGATACTACAGGCTGGTTCACTGGAAAAATAGAGCACTGCTACACGGTAAATATCTAGGGATAGTACAGACTGTTGCAGAAGTGTTCGAGACATTCCAAGTCCTCATATATGCTGGACAATGATTGGTAATAAGATGATTTTGTGTATTCCTGTGTCACTATGGGATAGGATAGAGGTTTTTGTGAATGGAAAACCTAGTGAAAGTTATAGTTTTGCATATAATTGTAATATTATTATTTTAATTAGTATTTCAAATAATATATACTTTTTGTTAAGTATTAACATTATTTGATGGATTGATCTAATGGTATTTGTACCATCATTTTTTCATCTTACGCCGGTTTCTTAAGCCAGTTTTTAGAATGAGAGTGACGTGGGTTTTGACGCAACTTCTCCCTCTTGTTTTTGATTAGTTATTTGGTCCGAAAGCTCTTTTTACGGATTCGTCTTTGTTTATCAGAGGTTGATCGAACCGGTTCCTTTGAAATTCTCAACAATTTTCTAAGCAGTTGAACGATTCATTATCAACTTCTTTGCTAATGATGAATTAGTTTCACGATGTTTGTGGAGCTTGGTCACTACATTTTGATTTACAGCCATAATGGAACTATTTGAAATTTAGATGCCTTAAATATGAAGATTATGATATTAACTTCAAGATAATGAACTTTATTATTTTATAGAATTAAACATCGATTTGAAATATTTTACTTGATACGCAAAACCATTTGGCTTAATTCTAAAACCTCCTGCATATTTATTTATCCGCTATGCAATCTGGATAAATTATTTACACTATAATAATCAAAAATAAAGAATTAATATCTACTTCCACGCAAAATGCCTCTCTACCGAAAATAGCGAATTGTTGAGGACGAGATCATCAGGAGGCGCTGGGGTTACTTCAAAATAATGGCATTAATTTAACTTCATTTTGTCCAGCACAGTCCGAACAAACTTAGGAAAAATAAGTTAGGAACGAGTGCCTTAAACAGCGAACAGATTGCACAGATGGGAAACGGTGAGAAGCAACGGGGAAGAAACTGGGGGAGAAACTGGGGAAGGAACTGGGGTAGAAACGGGGGAAGAGACGGGGAAGAAACTGATAAGAAACGGATAGAAATGGAGAAGAAACTGGAGTAGAAACTGGGGAGAAACTGGGGAAAGAATTGAAGTAGAAACTGGAGAAAAAACGGGGCGTGGGGGAGAAACGGAAAGACCACTGTGGTTTAATATAGGCTTGATTTTAATTCGAGACATATATTTTACTTTAATATGTTGTTCATTTAGGCAACTGCAATAATTTATGTGAATATGTTCAAAAATGTATTTCAATAAAGTTATCAATTTCATCTTTTTCATTGTCAGAAACGGGGTAGAAACTGAGAAGAAACGGGGAAGAAACGGGAAAGAAACAGGGGAAGAAACTGAAAAGAAACGGGGAAAAAAATGGGGGAGAAATGGGAAAGAAACTGGGGGAGAAACTGGGGGAGAAACGGAGAAGAAACGGGGAGAAGAAACAGTGGAAAGAAACGTTGAATAGAAAATGTTAGAAGTAACGGTAGAAATATTATTTAAATATTCATATCTGATAGGAAATTCGCTTTATCAATAGAGAAATTAATAATTATAAATTTTAAAAAAGTATATATTATATAACATGAAAGGTGAAAATTAAATTTAAGCATTTCAAAAAAATGTACACTTATGATATTATGAAATTTTATTTGCATTTTTATTATCTTTGATTTAAAGAAACATTTAAATAAATATATCTTTTTGTGCAGACATGAAACATGTCAGCACAAAATGTTTATCTCATCAGAAGGAAAATAATATTACAAATAGAATCCGACCAAAACATAACCCTGCGCAATTTTGAGAAGTTAATAACGAAGTCTTACTTTGACGGCGTGAAAAAGAGTTCAATTAACCTCTTTCGATTGGAAGGAAGGTGATAAATATGAATCTAAGAATAACTTTTACTCGATTAGAAGAGATTGAAAAGAAAATCTGTCTTCGGGACATATACTCTGAAAATTTATTGGCAAACTTCGTTAATAGTTCTTGATGGGACTTCAGAATAGAACCACTTGGAATGGGAATCACTTGGAATGGGAATCACTTGGAATGGGAATCACTTGGAATGAGAATCACTTGGAATGGGAATCACTTGGAATGGGAATCACTTGGAATGGGAATCACTTGGAATGGGAATCACTTGGAATGGGAACAACTTGGAATGGGAACAATTTGGAATGGGAAAAACTTGAAATGGGAATCACTTGGAATGGGAATCACTTGGAATGAGAATCACTTGGACTAGGAATCACTTGGAATGGGAATCACTTGGAATATGACTTCTAGTTGAAAATGACACTGCTTAGAATATTATTAGATCTATTTTCAAATATAACATACATACCAATATCGTAACATTCTATATGAATGGTAACAGGAATACCAATTTCTCCTCACTATTGTAAGTTACCAGCATTACCAATTTCTTTACGCTGTATTTCAAAGATAGCAGGCTTGCCAATCCCATATTATTCATCAGGCTTACTTACCAATTATCTACTTCAAATTTAGCAGGCTTGCCAAATCCCTTCACTATATGTACCTACCCAAAGTTATTTAGCAGGCTTACCAATCACTTTTTTTATCTACCTCAAATTTAGCAGGCTTACCAATTTTTTTTATCTACCTCAAATTTAGCAGGCTTACCAATTTTTTTTAATCTACCTCAAATTTAGCAGGCTTACCAATCCCTTCACTATCTACCGCAAGTACAGCAGGGTTGCCAATTTCTTTTTTTATCTTCCTCAAATTTAGCAGGCTTACCAATCCCTTCACTATCTACCGCAAGGACAGCATGGTTGCCACTATCAAGGTGCATCAAATCGTTATTCAACTCTCCACGGTAATCAAAACAAAGCCCTGTGCTTGTTTAAGTAAACTGATCTCTACAATGCGGAGACGCTAAGTTCCATCTGAATATTTATTGGCATTAAACCTAAAACCAGGAAGACAGCGGGAAAAGATGGCAGGAGTAAGCGCCATCTTCTGGAGATCATTCCTTATACATGATTGCCAATCGATTTATTTTTGGGCTACGTATCTTGGATACTAAACTATACGGAATAAAATATTTCTATTAGGTATACAATGGTGAAGATATTAGAATGTGTATCTATGATACCACTTATTCAAACTATCATATAAATTAACTCAGTATAATAATTATATCGTTGAATAAGATCATTCAAAGCATATCGTCAAGTACAGTTGGCAGTTTGACGTTGCATCTCATCATAATAAGCTCTTTAGAATAGAGTGTTTAGAAATTGCAGCAGCGCCATCTATGGAGGGACGGGTAAAGCTGCCAAAGAAGGTGTCGCAGCTTTACGCCCTCTGGATTACGGTCAAATAAGACCCTCTCCGCCTCTCCATTTCCATGAATTTTATAATTGGCATTATCCCCAGCAGGGGTGGAGAGGGTAGGGGTGCCAATGGTAATTTGAATTAGGGTGACTGCTTCACCGGTACTTTGCATGTACAAAATAGAAGCAAATGACTGTAAGAAAAATATTTAAAACTAGTGTACTTTCCCGTTAAAAATAACGGGTCATCATCAATATCAATTTATTACTCGTTATTAGGTTACTTTTAATGAATTCAATTAAAATTAAATTTTCTGCATAGTCTAATTTAATTCAAAGATGAAATACATTTAAAAATTAAATAAAAATAGGGAATTTAAATATCAAGTCAATATATTCCCGTGCGTATCATAGTTACATTCTTCATGTTTAATACCCGTCGAGTAAAAGCGGACACCAAATAAAAAAATAAACCGATGTATTGGAATACATACGCGGTATTTTTCGACATATACGCGAGTATTTAAACGGCCTTCATTGTGATAATGTTGAAATAGCAAGTATTTTAAAATATGTCATATTTTGACGTATTTCCACAAAAATAATATTTATTACATCATTTTCCCATATGGACCAAATTTTCCAATTATTTTATATTTCCATTTAAACACCAAGTTCACTTTATTATTTTATTGCTTATTCCTTTTTCTCTCTCTCTCTCTGTGCTACAAGAAACATTCGAATGCCATGAAAAGCAAAAAGACATCAATTGAAAACTTCTTAATTGAAAACCATTTAAGATTTCATTGCAAAGGGAACGACACAAAGTTCCTTTGCATATTTTGCCGAGAGAAAAATATGTGTATCAATGTGCGATGGAGTCTCTCAGGCCAAACTTTACATTGACTATTATCGAAAACTAGGATGGAGCGACACTTTCGCAAACTAGTGGGGGATTTACTAGCGGAACACCATTCGAATCCTAATAGAATAATATTATAACTCCAATAGCTAGGTGGGCTTAAATTGAATTCTCTAAGATACTGTCGGTGATTCATAAGGTTTCCGAATCTTTTCCGTTTCTTTGGATGCGATTCGGAAAGAAATACAGAAGTTTGAAACTCTAAATGGTGGCTCGTCCATTTTAGATTTTTTCGGCATTGGCTCGTTTCTTGGCGTCATCACAGACATTTGTTAAACTAATGTTCTAGAATTAGAAGTGTTATTGCTTACAATGAGATGGACAGAGTGTTGGGGAAGAAGGGGCTTCAATCCTCTGGATTTCGGACATTATTATCTAAATTACTTATGCTATCCAGTTGTAATCGACATTAACATCGATTACGTTAATCATAATAAACATTATCGACAGGATTTTTTGTCGGGAATATCCGACGAACTTTAATTTAAAAATAAATCAGAATTGAAATTACGTCAAATAGAAAAACGACGATCAACCACTGTAATTTCGGACTGGGAATAAAAATCATTGAAAAATCAAATGTATTCAAGCTTCTTTTAATTATAGATTTTGATGATAATGCATTGGCAACCTTAGATTATTTATTGGCAGAGAAATAAGATATTTTAGAATGTACTGAGGATTTAATTGCTAGTGTAAATAGAAGATAGGAATCCACTTGAAGAACTCGATAAACTGAAGGTAAATGGGAATTAATTTAATTACTCAATCAATAATTCAAGGATGTAATAACGATATATTTGAATTACAATTTAACTTTGTTTGAAATGATAGTTATTATTAGAATAATATTAATCTAATATGAATTAGAATATTAAATAGTATTACATCACAGTGACTCTTTTCTCTGATAGTACATCATCACAGTGACTCTTTTCTCTGATAGTACATCATCACAGTGACTCTTTTCTCTGATAGTACATCATCGCAATGACTCTTTTCTCTGATAGTACAACATCACAGTGACTCTTTTCTCTGATAGTACATCATCACAGTGACTCTTTTCTCTGATAGTACATCATCACAGTGACTCTTTTCTCTGATAGTACATCATCACAGTGACTCTTTTCTCTGATAGTACATCATCGCAGTGACTCTTTTCTCGGATAGTACAACATCACAGTGACTCTTTTCTCTGATAGTACATCATCACAGTGACTCTTTTCTCTAATAGTACAACATCACAGTGACTCTTTTCTCTGATAGTACATCATCACAGTGACTCTTTTTTCTGATAGTACATCATCACAGTGACTCTTTTCTCTGATAGTACATCATCACAGTGACTCTTTTCTCTGATAGTATATCATCACAGTGACTCTTTTCTCTGATAGTACATCATCACAGTGACTCTTTTCTCTGATAGTATATCATCACAGTGACTCTTTTCTCTGATAGTACATCATCACAGTGACTCTTTTCTCTGATAGTACATCATCACAGTGACTCTTTTCTCTGATAGTACATCACCACAGTGACTCTTTTCTCTGGTAGTATATCATCACAGTGACTCTTTTCTCTGATAGTACATCATCACAGTGACTCTTTTCTCTGATAGTACATCATCACAGTGACTCTTTTCTCTGATAGTACATCATCACAGTGACTCTTTACTCTGATAGTACATCATGATAGTGACTCTTTTCTCTGATAGTACATCATCACAGTGACTCTTTTCTCTGATAGTACATCATCACAGTGACTCTTTTCTCTTATAGTACATCATCACAGTGACTCTTTTCTCTGATAGTACATCATCACAGTGACTCTTTTCTCTGGTAGTACATCATCATAGTGACTCTTTACTCTGATAGTACATCATCACAGTGACTCTTTTCTCTGATAGTACATCATCACAGTGACTCTTTTCTCTGGTAGTATATCATCACAGTGACTCTTTTCTCTGATAGTACATCATCACAGTGACTCTTTTCTCTGATAGTACATCATCACAGTGACTCTTTTTTCTGATAGTACATCATCGCAGTGACTCTTTTCTCTGATAGTATATCATCACAGTGACTCTTTTCTCTGATAGTATATCATCATAGTGACTCTTTACTCTGATAGTACATCATCACAGTGACTCTTTTCTCTGGTAGTACATCATCATAGTGACTCTTTACTCTGATAGTACATCATCACAGTGACTCTTTTCTCTGATAGTACATCATCACAGTGACTCTTTTCTCTGGTAGTATATCATCACAGTGACTCTTTTCTCTGATAGTACATCATCACAGTGACTCTTTTCTCTGATAGTACATCATCATAGTGACTCTTTTTTCTGATAGTACATCATCACAGTGACTCTTTACTCTGATAGTACATCATCATAGTGACTCTTTACTCTGATAGTACATCATCACAGTGACTCTTTTCTCTGGTAGTATATCATCACAGTGACTCTTTTCTCTGATAGTACATCATCATAGTGACTCTTTTCTCTGATAGTACATCATCACAGTGACTCTTTTCTCTGATAGTACATCATCACAGTGACTCTTTTTTCTGATAGTACATCATCGCAGTGACTCTTTTCTCTGATAGTATATCATCACAGTGACTCTTTTCTCTGATAGTATATCATCATAGTGACTCTTTACTCTGATAGTACATCATCACAGTGACTCTTTTCTCTGATAGTAGAACATCACAGTTACTCTTTTCTCTAATAGTACATCATCACAGTGACTCTTTTCTCTAATACTACATCATCACTTACATTCTACAGTGTCTGCAGGCCTCATCATCTACAGTGTCTACAGGCCTCATCATCTACAGTGTCTACAGGCCTCATCATCTACAGTGTCTACAGGCCACATCATCTACAGTGTCTACAGGCCTCATCACTTACAGTGTCTACAAGCCTCGTCATCTACAGTGTCTACAGGCCTTATCATCTACAATGTCTACAGGCCTCATCATCTACAGTGTCTACAGGTCTCATCATCTACAGTGTCTACAGGCCTCATATTCTACAGTGTTCACAGGCCTCATCATCTACAGTGTCTACAGGCCTCATCATACAGTATCTACAGGCCTCATCATCTACAGTGTCTACAGGCCTCATCTTCTACAGTGTTCACAGGCCTCACCATCTACAGTGTCTACAGGACTCACCATCTACAGTGTTCACAGGCCTCAACATCTACAGTATCTACAGGACTCATCATCTACAGTGTCTACAGGCCTCATCATCTACAGTGTCTACAGGCATCATCATCTACAGTATCTTCTGGCCTCGTCATCTACAGTGTCTACAGGCCTCATCATACAATATCTACAGGCCTCATCATCTACAGTGTCTACAGGCCTCATCATCTACAGTATCTACAGGCCTCATCATCTACAGTGTCTACAGGCCTCACCATCTACAGTGTCTACAGGCCTCATCACCTACTGTGTCTACAGGCCTCATCATCTACAGTATCTACAGGCCTCATCACCTACAGTGTCTACAGGCCTCATCATCTACAGTATCTAAAGGCCTCATCATCTACAGTGTCTACAGGCCTCACCATCTACAGTGTCTACAGGCCTCATCACCTACAGTATCTACAGGCCTCATCATCTACAATGTCTACAGGCCTCACCATCTACAGTGTCTACAGGCCTCATCACCTACTGTGTCTACAGGCCTCATCATCTACAGTATCTACAGGCCTCATCACCTACAGTGTCTACAGGCCTCATCATCTACAGTATCTACAGGCCTCATCATCTACAGTGTCTACAGGCCTCACCATCTACAGTGTCTACAGGCCTCATCATCTACAGTGTCTACAGGCCTCATCATCTACAGTGTCTACAGGCCTCACCATCTACAGTGTCTACAGGCCTCATCACCTACTGTGTCTACAGGCCTCATCATCTACAGTGTCTACAGGCCTCATCATCTACAGTATCTACAGGCCTCATCACCTACAGTGTCTACAGGCCTCATCATCTACAGTATCTACAGGCCTCATCATCTACAGTGTCTACAGGCCTCATCATCTACAGTATCTACAGGCCTCATCATCTACAGTGTCTACAGGCCTCATCATCTACAGAGTCTACAGGCCTCATCACCTACAGTGTCTACAGGCCTCATCATCTACAGTATCTACAGGCCTCATCATCTACAGTGTCTACAGGCCTCATCATCTACAGTATCTACAGGCCTCATCATCTACAGTGTCTACAGGCCTCATCATCTACAGAGTCTACAGGCCTCATCATCTACAGTGTCTACAGGCCTCATCATCTACAGTGTCTACAGGCCTCATCATCTACAGTGTCTACAGGCCTCATCATCTACAGAGTCTACAGGCCTCATCATCTACAGTGTCTACAGGCCTCACCATCTACTGTGTCTACAGGCCTCACCATCTGCAGTCTACAGAAATGAACTATACTTTAAGCTACACAATTAAGTTTTACTTTAGATTACATTTAATATAGTTACCGTTACATTTAAGTTTTTTCTTTTAACTCCTAACACAACAAAGGTTTCTTTGTACCGACAACAGACCTCAAAATGTAATCAGAGAAGTAAGAAGCAAATTAGGTTTAGGGTCTATTTACCAACTCTACTTCCTACAGTCTTTGACCACACTAACTCAGGAAACAGTCGCCAAACTTTAGATTTGGTCAGCAGGGCCGTACTTAAAATAAATAAGCCCACTAACTGTTTACTCCAAAAATAAAATCGCCAGAGAAAGAGCAGTTGAAGAGTTCCAAACTGAAGAATTAAGCTGCAAGTTGGTTGCGGAAGAGAGCTGGATTATGACACTCTCCGTAGTAGGATAGTTGGTTTTAACACAGATCATGTTTTGGTATTTTTTAATTTTCAAATAATAGATTGTCAAAATTAAGAACTTGGGTTTTTCTACATCCAAATTAAAATTTAGGCATCGATATCTTATTGTTTGACGGTACAAGTTACTTTATAAATAAATATATTAGATGAAAAATCAACCAAAATATTTTCGTTAAGTGAAAAATTCCTCCCTAATTGTACCTATTGTTTTCTGGAGTTTCCTACTTTTAGAATACATCGAATTTTAAAACTTTACACCACCGACTACAAATGGAAATTTAGAAATCCACGTATTGGGCTCCCATGGGACAGTCACCTCCAAAGATTTTTAGGACTCTTTGCAATGCTATTCTTACCTAGAGGGTCATGGCTTCTTCAAGTGGTCACAAGAGGAGGGAGTTGTGTTGGTCATTTGGACGGAGGAGACCACGCTATTGAAACTTCGCCTATTTTCAAAGTTTGCAAAATAGAAGGAAGGTGCCGCACTGCGTGTTTCCAAGTCTGGCTACTTAAAGCAATGAAGAGAAAAAGAGAACTTACTGAGTAGACTTTCACCGCCGGGATGTTGTTAGGTACATTACGGTAAATATTTAGTGTTAGATATCAACGACGGGATGTTTTTAGGTACATTACGGTAAATATTTAGTGTTAGATATCAACGACGGGATGTTTTTAGGTACATTACGGTAAATATTTAGTGTTAGATATCAACGACGGGATGTTTTTAGGTACATTACGGTAAATATTTAGTGTTACACAAGGAGAAAATTATAGGGGGGACATAGAAGATTTTGGGAGATTAAAGGAGCCTTTCTACCATAATCATAGAAGAGAATTAGGGGTGCTTATGTCCAAGTTTTCTACCATGTTCACTCCTATAATTAAAGGGGGGAATCTCCTATACTATCAGATGATTTCACCCATAATCATGAAAGATTTTTGGAGATAAAAGGAGTCTTTCTACCATAATCATAGAAGAGAATTGGTGGTGCTTATGTCCAAGTTTTCTACCATGTTCACTCCTATAATTAAAGGGGGGAATCTCCTATACTATCAGATGATTTCACCCATAATCATGGAAGATTTTGGGAGATTAAAGGAGTCTTTCTACCATAATCATAGAAGAGAATTGGGGGTGCTTATGTCCAAGTTTTCTACCATGTTCACTCATATAATTAAAGGGGGGAATCTCCTATACTATCAGATGATTTCACCCATAATCATAGAAGAATACCCAAATTAATATTTCCTATCATATACTGCATTTGTACGTGTACGTTTGACTTTACATGAATTAGTTGAATGAAATATATTGTTATATACAAATTAAATGGAAAGAAATGGAGAAAGAAATGAAGTGATGTTGCCGGGTCTCGAACCAGCACCTTGTTGACTTCTGCTTGCGACGCTAACCACTCGACCATCCTGGACACAGTAGAAGTAGGATTTTTAATTAACTTTATGTAATATGATAACTCAAGTTTATCTTTAGGTTATCATCGATAAATATAGTTTCATATTTCATAGATTAATTCTTTTTTTCTTTTATAATCGTTTCTTTTATATTTTTTTAGGGGATCAACTATTTTTCACTAATTCCTGGAATATTTCCTCGATATTGTTAGGGAATCAACTAATTTTCAGTAATTCCTGGAATATTCCCTCGATATCGTTACCCAGGGAGAATATTATGGTGAGGTCATAGAAGATTATGGTGGACAGACATTATAGGGGGCAAGATCCTTACGTGATTGTAGATAATATTCGATATATATCATAATTGTACAAAACATCCTATAAACACATATAATCACTGTAATATTTCCCAACCATGATGTATAGTAGATTATATCAACCAAAAAAATCTCCGAATATTTTCTGATAATGTTCCTTATATGAACTTCTATGACTGATCCATGGATCAGTCATAGAAGTTCATATAAGAAATACCATCAGAAAATTTTCGAAGATTTAAGATGGTTCAGTCATAGAAGTTCATATAAGAAATACCATCAGAAAATATTCGGAGATTTGAGATAGTTCAATCATAGAAGTTCATATAAGAAATACCATCAGAAAATCTTCCGAGATCTAAGATGGTTCAATCATAGAAGTTCATATAAGAAATACCATCAGAAAATTTTCGAAGATTTAAGATGGTTCAGTCATAGAAGTTCATATAAGAAATACCATCAGAAAATTTTCGAAGATTTAAGATGGTTTAGTCATAGAAGTTCATATAAGAAATACCATCAGAAAATTTTCGGAGATTTAAGATAGATCAGTCATAGAAGTTCATATAAGAAATACCATCAGAAAATTTTCGGAGATTTAATATGGATCAGTCATAGAAGTTCATATAAGAAATACCATCAGAAAATTTTCGGAGATTTAATATGGATCAGTCATAGAAGTTCATATAAAGAATATTATCATAGAATCTTCGCAGATTTAAGATGTTACAGCCATTAAAATTCATAGTAGGATTATTATCAGAAAATCTTCGTAGATTTAAGATGGTTCATTCATAGAAGTTCATATAAGGAACATTATCAGAAAATATTCGGAGATTTTGGTTGATATTATCTACTATACATCATGGTTGGGAAATATTGCAGTGATTATAGATGTTTATAGGATGTAACAAAGGATGATATTTATCGAATATTATCTATAATCAAGTAAGATCTAGCCCCCTATAATGTCTGTCCACCATAATCTTCAATGACCCCACCATAATATTCTCCCTGGGTAGATATCAACGACGGGATTTTTTGGCGGGAATGTCAGACGAAAGACGATGGATTTCAAGTGTTTTTAATTTATGGTAAATTACGATTGGGTTTTCGTCGAATCATTCACAGTCGTAGATTGATGATATTTTTATCATCGCCTACGATAAACTCTTATAATTTAATCGTTTTATAGTTTAATCATTTAAAATAAGAATAGCTAGAAAGTGATAGCAAATAAGTGATAGTGTATGAGTGATAGTGTATGAGTGATAGCATATAAGTGATAGAATAGGTGGCGATACAGTAGAGCTCTTCAATTATGGGCATATTGTTCAATCCATAAATTTGATATTCCATAAATAATGAACTAAGCGAAATAAAGAAGGAAAAAGAAGCCGTGGAGTAAATACATATTTATATACAAAGCACATCTTTAATGTAATAAATGTAAGATTGAGACTAACTTTTTGTCCTATGAAATAAACATATTTCCGACATTTTTTCTATAATCTCTAACATTTGGCGTACTATTAAGGAAATTCTGTTTCTTCTGGTGGAATCAACATCTTCCATACAAGAGGGCAAATTTATTGTAAAATATGATAGTAATTAAAAAGAAGGTTACAGCAAAAATTTTAACAAAAATCTCTACTTTTTTAAATAAAATTAAAGTCAATAAATTTAGTTTTCTTTTGAAAATGTTACCATAATCACCAAAGTCAGTAAACTACGTATTCCATAATTCAGGAGTCTTTTTGTAGTACAGAAGTTAAATCATTTTAGATAGATACAATTATTATTCTTTCATATTTACACTGTCAAACTATTTAACAATAATTTCAGTTTCCGTATAAATGATACAGGTATCCATGATAATGATACAGGTATCCATGATAATGATACAGGTATCCATGATAATGATACAGGTATCCATGATAAAGATACAGGTATCCATGATAATGATACAGGTATCCATGATAAAGATACAGGTATCCATGATAAAGATACAGGTATCCATGATGAAGATACAGGTATCCATGATAAAGGTATCCATGATAAAGATGCAGGTATCCATGATAAAGATACAGGTATCCATGATAATGATACAGGTATCCATGATAATAATACAGGTATCCATGATAAAGATACAGGTATCCATGATAAAGATACAGGTATCCATGATAATAATACAGGTATCCATGATAAAGATACAGGTATCCATGATAATAATACAGGTATCCATGATAAAGATACAGGTATCCATGATAAAGGTATCCATGATAAAGATGCAGGTATCCATGATAAAGATACAGGTATCCATGATAATGATACAGGTATCCATGATAATAATACAGGTATCCATGATAAAGATACAGGTATCCATGATAAAGATACAGGTATCCATGATAAAGATACAGGTATCCATGATAAAGATACAGGTATCCATGATAAAGATACAGGTATCCATGATGAAGATACAGGTATCCATGATAAAGGTATCCATGATTCATAAGTAACATTAATGGTTAGTATAGTACTTATTATTTTAGTATTTCATTATTTATTTATCATCTTCATTACTTTATTATTTATTTAATATTTTTATTATTTTATTATTTATTCATTTATTATTTTTATTATTTTGTTATCTATTTATTATTCTTGGTATTTTATTATTTATTTATTATTGTTATTATCTTATTATTTATTTATTATTCTTAGCATTTTATTATTTATTTATTATTTTTATTATTTTATAGTATGTGCACACATCATTACATTATATCTCCTCAGTGTTTAAGTTATAGTGGGGCCATAGAAGATAGATCTAGTGTGTCCCTCCTAACCCCCTACCGCCCAATGTACCTTCCTGTCACTACTTTTATTTGGCGCAGTGTTGTCAATTGACATTGCCATGGTTTCAATTTAATAGAGAAACTTTCCAATCACAAATTGGATCAAATACCATTCTAAGAAAATAAGAGACAGCGGCAAAACTTCGCTACTCTCAAGATAGATTAAATTATGTCTAGCCTATGTGAATTGTTTCTAAGAATTTCAGAATTTTGCCGCTGATTAATATCTTTCAGTTTATATTTCAAATTGTATTTTCGATATTTTCATTTTTTAATTGTGTTCGTTCAGAGAGTTTTTTTAAATTTAAGTTTTCTTTCAATTTATTAATTTTCCAATTTGTTTCCCTTTGGGATATTTTATCTTTAGGACATTTCCTTTTAGGACATTTTATATTTAGGACATTTCCCTTTAGGACATTTTATCTTTAGGACATTTTATCTTCAGGACATTTTATCTTTAGGACATTTCATCTTTATGACATTTCCCTTTGGTACATTTTATATTTAGGACATTTCCCTTTAGGACATTTTATCTTTAGGAGATTTTATCTTTAGGACATTTCCCTTTGGGACATTTTATATTTAGGACATTTCCCTTTAGGAAATTTCCCTTCAGGACATTTATTTTTCATTTCATTCGTTAATTTTTTTTTCGATTAGGACATTTTTTTTTTTTTCGATCAAAATTCAAGACTGATACATTTTATTACCCATTTTTTTTATTTAAAAAGATGATTTGATAATATCATCCCACAGCATAAATTCAAAATATTTTATAATCAAAGTAAAAATTATATTTTTCATTTACTAAACAATTTTCACATTATTAAACTATATTTAAATATTACAAATAAATGAATTTATATCATACACAATCGTGCTCATTAATATCAAAGCACCAACAAATAATCACATTCGAATTAATTCTCATTTACCGCACAAGCAATCAACTCCTAGCAACCACTTTATTTACACAAATGTTCAAAACACTGAAAACCACTTAGACCGAAACACATAATAAATGTTACCTCACACTCACATCAAAATGCTATTTCTAATATCGCAGAGGCAGACACAAATAAGATTGCCACTGTTCTAATTTCAGCTCCTGTTTCCCCGAGTCAATATTTTGATTGGAGATTTGGTGGAGTCTTTTCTTCAGAAGTAGACTTTGCCTAACTATGTCTGTAAGTTTCTTCGTTTGCCTTTCGCTGCAAGAATTTCCTGCTGTGTCACTTCTCAAGTATTCTTTTTCTCCAACTTTCGGAGACTTCAAATAAATGTGAATTGGCTGTTTGGAGAGCCTGAGTTCGGATGAAACTTATGAAAAAAAGATACGAAAGATGAGGTGATGTTGGAACCATCAATAGTAAGAACATAGAGTTACGTACCGTAATATTCTAGACACATTTTAATCTTTACCGTAATATTCTAGACACATTTTAATCTTTACTGTAATATTCTAGACACATTTTAATCTTTACCTTAATATTCTAGACACATTTTAATCTTTACCGTAATATTCTAGACACATTTTAATCTTTACTGTAATATTCTAGACACATTTTAATCTTTACCTTAATATTCTAGACACATTTTAATCTTTACCATAATATTCTAGAAATACGGGGATATTTACCGTAATATTCTCAAAACACGGGAATCTTAACCGTAATATTCTCAAAACACGAGGATTTTTACCATAATATTCTCAAAACACGGGAATCTTTACCGTAATATTTTCAAAACACGGGGATTTTTACCATAATATTCTCAAAACACGGGAATCTTAACCGTAATATTTTCAAAACACGGGGATCTTTACCGTAATATTCTAGAAACACGGGAATCTTTACCGTAATATTCTAGAAACACGGGGATCTTTACCACGATATTCTAGAAACACGGTGATCTAAGTGTGTCTAGATGATTACAGAATCAAGGTTTACAGCACTTAAAAACGAGCCAAAATTTTGGAATCTTGCTTCAAAAACAATACATCGTGTATTTCCGCACAGAGAGAGTTTATGAGATTATTCAATGAACAAAGACCGACCAGATATTACATAATTGCATTGTAACAAAATTTAGAGGTACAGGATCAACATCAGACAGAAAAATCGTCGGAAAGCCGAGATCGATGATAAATGCAATCGCGATTGCAGCTAGTGTTGAATCTAGTGTTGAAGAAGATAACAGAACATCAATACCACAAAATTGGATATCTTTACAAGTTCTTTGCCACGTAACTTAATCCAAGGATTTAAAATCTATACTATAATATGAGCCGCATCCGACTGTCCGTCTGTTCGTCCCAATTTTATTTAGAAACTCATATTAAAAAGTAAAATGGTTTTGCATTGCCTAGATCCATCACAAAATGGGATAAACAGACATTCTATGAACAGCGCCTCATAAAGTTGATATGATCATTGAAATTCATTTTATAAATAATATTCTAAAGAAATGAACAACAGGACTGTATACTAGTTGTTATAAAGATCAAGTAGCGCAAAGATTACAGTTGGAAGATTACCATAAAAGGATGGAGTTCACATCTACATTTTTGTCTAACAAACGATGAGGCCTTTTTCACACGTCTAATCATGTCAGTGGGGCCCTTTTTCTTATTGGTGGATATGTCAATCATCAAATTATCGATACTGAAGCAATGAAAACCCCATGATTATTCATGAGCAACCATGTACAGGGGGTTACGGTTTGGTGGGTATATATAAGGCTAGATCTATCGGCCCGCACTTTTTTGAAGATGTGACTGCATGGCCGTTAGAGTCGCAGGAAAGAACTACCGCAAAATGATCAAATTTTTTATTGTCACAATTGCAAAATTCGAACATGTAAAAATTCTGGTTCCAACTGAATTGGGTGACGGGACATACGGAACATGATGGAAATTTCAATTCCGGGTTGCGAATTTTTCAATGTATTTAAACTCTAAACTTTAAAGCTCAAATAAGAATCTTTAAAGAATTGAATTACAGGAGAGAAAGTGTTTAATAACTTTTTAAAAATGCGAAGTGACATTTGTGGCACTCTTCGTTATCCAAGCTAACATTATTTAAATAATCACTATTTATTGAACTACAATGTTCATAAACTGATTTCTCTTCTATTTTACTTTATGTGGACCACAAAAACAGATTTACAGAAAAATTAAGAATTATGTTCATTCCTTCATGATATTACCAATAAATATTGATTGTCCACACATGATCAAAACATTCACTAAAGCAAAATATATACATACATTGAAATTGAATATGAATTACGGAGAAAATACTTTGGTGTGGAAATAATTTCCAAAGACAATAAATAAAAATATAGTATTTCTATACTTTGTCATTCTTTACTTCGTCTTTCTATACTTTGTCATTCTGTACTTCGTCTTGTTACCACCCCCCCCCCCCTATCTATCTGTCTCTCTCTCTCTCTCTCTTTGTTTGATTGTTTGTTGCTCGAAGAGAAACATTTTCGTAGCTGTGTGATTTCTCGAGCGAAAAATGTTGAATTACTGTTGTTTGACTCCTGTTGTTTGACTCCTGTTGTTTGACTCCTGTTGTTTGACTCCTCTTGTTTGATTCCTCTTGTTTGATTCCTGTTGTTTGACTTCTCTTGTTTGACTCCTGTTGTTTGACTCCTCTTGTTTGATTCCTGTTGTTTGACTTCTCTTGTTTGACTCCTGTTGTTTGACTCCTCTTGTTTGACTCCTCTTGTTTGACTCCTCTTGTTTGATTCCTGTTGTTTGACTCCTGTTGTTTGATTCCTGTTGTTTGACTCCTCTTGTTTGATTCCTGTTGTTTGACTTCTCTTGTTTGACTCCTGTTGTTTGACTCCTGTTGTTTGACTCCTCTTGTTTGATTCCTGTTGTTTGACTTCTCTTGTTTGACTCCTGTTGTTTGACTCCTGTTGTTTGACTCCTCTTGTTTGGTTCCTGTTGTTTGACTTCTCTTGTTTGACTCCTGTTGTTTGACTCCTGTTGTTTGACTCCTGTTGTTTCACTCATGTTGTTTGACTCCTCTTGTTTGATTCCTGTTGTTTGACTCCTGTTGTTTCACTCCTGTTGTTTGACTCCTCTTGTTTGATTCCTGTTGTTTGACTCCTCTTGTTTGATTCCTCTTGTTTGATTCCTGTTGTTTGACTCCTGTTGTTTGACTCCTCTTGTTTGACTCCTCTTATTTGACTCCTGTTGTTTGACTCCTGTTGTTTGACTCCTGTTGTTTGACTCCTGTTGCTTGACTCCTCTTGTTTGACTCCTCTTGTTTGACTCCTCTTATTTGACTCCTGTTGTTTGACTCCTGTTGTTTGATTCCTGTTGTTTGACTCCTGTTACTTGACTCCTGTTGTTTGACTCCTCTTGTTTGACTCCTCTTATTTGACTCCTGTTGTTTGACTCCTGTTGCTTGACTCCTCTTATTTGACTCCTGTTGTTTGTCTCCTGTTGCTTGACTCCTCTTGTTTGACTCCTCTTGTTTGGCTCCTCTTGTTTGACTCCTGTTGTTTGACTCCTGTTGTTTGACTCCTGTTGTTTGACTCCTGTTGTTTGTCTCCTGTTGTTTGACTCCTCTTGTTTAACTCCTGTTGTTTGACTCCTGTTGTTTGACTCCTCTTGTTTGGCTATAATTGAGGAGAATCCAAACTCAAACAAAATAGACTCCAATCGAGTCAACATTTGTGAAGATTTATAAACTTTTCTTTGTTTTTTCCTCTCAAGTGTAAAGATTACTGAAACGATGCACTTTTTTACATTTTGTTGTTGTTGTTTTTGTTGTTGATGTTTTCGTTGTTGCTCTGCAATATCGGTACCTACCTCTTTTAAAGAATTTTGTTAATTTGAAGATATGGACATTTATTGATGAAAAGTACATAAATGAAGAATAATTCATCAATCCCTTTGATCATTTCCTAGAGATATGATATTTTGTGACAGGTTTAAAAAAAGTTGTAGATTTACAGCTCATATTTTACAAAAATAAAAACAACATAAAGAAAACATTTTTAAAAAAGTGGAACGTAACATCTCAATTTTGAATTTTAGTGCAAATCTAATCTTTAAAAAAAAAAATAATAAAATAAAAAATAAATCTCTTTTTATATAATACTTTTTTTTTCCTTCTAGTGTTTATTTACTATTTATTATAAATTCATTCTGTTATTAATATTGTAACATAACGTGTGAAGAAATACGTAGTTTGGTATTTATTCAACAAAATTATAATATATAAAGTAATACATATAATACCTACTAATTAATTAAAATTAATGACTTTACTTCTGAATTAAATCTATTTTCCCCAAATAATTAAAATACAGAGAAAAGTTATCAAAAACATTTTCAATTTAAAAAATAAGAGTTTCTATTTTGAAAAATTACCCATAAAAAAGAACGAGAGTAACAACGGGTGGAATTCTCCACTCCCACTCCCTGGAATATAATTCCCACACCAGCTGTGGGGTTCACAGCTTATATTCCAACTCTGAGAAACATGAACTCTAATAGCTACGATAAACAGAAACCCTGAGAAACTGGAGCAAGAAGTTTACTGAGAGGAAATGGAAACTAAGAAGAAACTGGAGCAAGAAGTTTACTAAGAGGAAATGGAAACTAAGAAGAAACTGGAGCAAGAAGTTTACTGAGAGGAAATGGAAACTGTGAAGAAACTGGAGCAAGAAGTTTACTAAGAGGAAATGGAAACTAAGAAGAAACTGGAGCAAGAAGTTTACTGAGAGGAAATGGAAACTGTGAAGAAACTGGAGCAAGAAGTTTACTAAGAGGAAATGGAAACTAAGAAGAAACTGGAGCAAGAAGTTTACTGAGAGGAAATGGAAACTAAGAAGAAACTGGAGCAAGAAGTTTACTGAGAGGAAATGGAAACTAAGAAAAACTGGAGCAAGAAGTTTACTGAGAGGAAATGGAAACTGTGAAGAAACTGGAGCAAGAAGTTTACTGAGAGGAAAAGGAAACTAAGAAGAAACTGGAGCAAGAAGTTTACTAAGAGGAAATGGAAACTGTGAAGAAACTGGAGCAAGAAGTTTACTAAGAGGAAATGGAAACTGTGAAGAAACTGGAGCAAGAAGTTTACTGAGAGGAAATGGAAACTGTGAAGAAACTGGAGCAAGAAGTTTACTGAGAGGAAAAGGAAACTAAGAAGAAACTGTAGCAAGAAGTTTACTAAGAGGAAATGGAAACTAAGAAGAAACTGGAGCAAGAAGTTTACTGAGAGGAAAAGGAAACTAAGAAGAAACTGGAGCAAGAAGTTTACTAAGAGGAAATGGAAACTGTGAAGAAACTGGAGCAAGAAGTTTACTAAGAGGAAATGGAAACTGTGAAGAAACTGGAGCAAGAAGTTTACTGAGAGGAAATGGAAACTGTGAAGAAACTGGAGCAAGAAGTTTACTGAGAGGAAATGGAAACTGTGAAGAAACTGGAGCAAGAAGTTTACTGAGAGGAAAAGGAAACTAAGAAGAAACTGGAGCAAGAAGTTTACTGAGAGGAAAAGGAAACTAAGATGAAACTGGAGCAAGAAGTTTACTGAGAGGAAATGGAAACTAAGAAGAAACTGGAGCAAGAAGTTTACTGAGAGGAAATGGAAACTGTGAAGAAACTGGAGCAAGAAGTTTACTGAGAGGAAATGGAAACTGTGAAGAAACTGGAGCAAGAAGTTTACTGAGAGGAAATGGAAACTGTGAAGAAACTGGAGCAAGAAGTTTACTGAGAGGAAATGGAAACTGTGAAGAAACTGGAGCAAGAAGTTTACTGAGAGGAAATGGAAACTGTGAAGAAACTGGAGCAAGAAGTTTACTAAGAGGAAATGGAAACTGTGAAGAAACTGGAGCAAGAAGTTTACTGAGAGGAAATGGAAACTGTGAAGAAACTGGAGCAAGAAGTTTACTGAGAGGAAAAGGAAACTAAGAAGAAACTGGAGCAAGAAGTTTACTAAGAGGAAATGGAAACTGTGAAGAAACTGGAGCAAGAAGTTTACTGAGAGGAAATGGAAACTGTGAAGAAACTGGAGCAAGAAGTTTACTGAGAGGAAATGGAAACTGTGAAGAAACTGGAGCAAGAAGTTTACTGAGAGGAAATGGAAACTGTGAAGAAACTGGAGCAAGAAGTTTACTGAGAGGAAATGGAAACTGTGAAGAAACTGGAGCAAGAAGTTTACTGAGAGGAAATGGAAACTGTGAAGAAACTGGAGCAAGAAGTTTACTAAGAGGAAATGGAAACTGTGAAGAAACTGGAGCAAAAAGTTTACTGAGAGGAAATGGAAACTGTGAAGAAACTGGAGCAAGAAGTTTACTGAGAGGAAATGGAAACTGTGAAGAAACTGGAGCAAGAAGTTTACTAAGAGGAAATGGAAACTGTGAAGAAACTGGAGCAAGAAGTTTACTGAGAGGAAATGGAAACTGTGAAGAAACTGGAGCAAGAAGTTTACTAAGAGGAAATGGAAACTGTGAAGAAACTGGAGCAAGAAGTTTACTGAGAGGAAATGGAAACTAAGAAGAAACTGGAGCAAGAAGTTTACTGAGAGGAAATGGAAACTGTGAAGAAACTGGAGCAAGAAGTTTACTGAGAGGAAATGGAAACTGTGAAGAAACTGGAGCAAGAAGTTTACTGAGAGGAAATGGAAACTGTGAAGAAACTGGAGCAAGAAGTTTACTGAGAGGAAATGGAAACTGTGAAGAAACTGGAGCAAGAAGTTTACTGAGAGGAAATGGAAACTGTGAAGAAACTGGAGCAAGAAGTTTACTGAGAGGAAATGGAAACTGTGAAGAAACTGGAGCAAGAAGTTTACTAAGAGGAAATGGAAACTGTGAAGAAACTGGAGCAAAAAGTTTACTGAGAGGAAATGGAAACTGTGAAGAAACTGGAGCAAGAAGTTTACTGAGAGGAAATGGAAACTGTGAAGAAACTGGAGCAAGAAGTTTACTAAGAGGAAATGGAAACTGTGAAGAAACTGGAGCAAAAAGTTTACTGAGAGGAAATGGAAACTGTGAAGAAACTGGAGCAAGAAGTTTACTAAGAGGAAATGGAAACTGTGAAGAAACTGGAGCAAGAAGTTTACTAAGAGGAAATGGAAACTAAGAAAAACTGGAGCAAGAAGTTTACTGAGAGGAAATGGAAACTGTGAAGAAACTGGAGCAAGAAGTTTACTAAGAGGAAATGGAAACTGTGAAGAAACTGGAGCAAGAAGTTTACTGAGAGGAAATGGAAACTGTGATCAATAAATTTCATATCTATTCTAATCATACATCACATTCATAAATTCTATTTTAATGTTAAAATTCATGTCAACTTAAACACCTCAAAAAAACTCCATTCACTCTAATACCTAATACCTTCTCTCTAATACCTAATACCTTCACTTTAATACCAAATACCCTCACTCTAATACCTTCACTCTAATACCCTCACTCTAATACCCTCACTCTAATAGTAATACCTAATACCTTCACTCTAATACCTAATACCCTCACTCTAATAGTAATACCTAATACCTTCACTCTAATACCTAATACCCTCACTCTAATACCCTCACTCTAATAGTAATACCTAATACCTTCACTCTAATACCTAATACCTTCCCTTCATTCCAACCTCTGTAAATTAGATGAGAACACGAAATGGTTTATAATGGCCCCTCAGATCTAGCAGTCTTCTTTCCATCTTCTCCGCCTCTTATTTGACTTAAAGATTTACTCTGAGAACCGACTGCCTTTCTTGGATACCAATAGGGATATTCCATGGATGTTAAGGGATATTAAAAGGGATATATAATAAGGGATATTCCCTGTATATCATAAGGGATATTCCCTGTATATTATAAGGGATATTCCCTGTATATCATAAGGGATATTCCCTGTATATTATAAGGGATATTCCCTGTATATCATAAGGGATATTCCCTGTATATTATAAGGGATATTCCTTGTATATCATGAGGGATATTCCCTGTATATCATAAGGGATATTCCCTGTATATCATAAGTGATATTCCCTGTATATTATAAGGGATATTCCCTGTATATCATATGGGATATTCCCTGTGTATTATAAGGGATATTCCCTGTGTATTATAAGGGATATTCCTTGGATATTATAAGGGATATTCCTATAGGATGCCAATAAGGGATATATTAACAATTTTAATAACAGGCTACTATTTCATTTCAATACTAGAGTAACATTGTCTCATTGATGGATATGTGAGTTTAGGAATATGATTGGAACATGATTGAGTATGAATATGACATATCTATAGTGATGATGAGACTCGCTTCATATGTTCAGACATGTCAAGCTGCTGCACGCATCCAAATATCTTACCTACTTGTATCCTAGTAATAAGTATCTAGGCTACACGCATCCAAATATCTTACCTACTTGTATCCTAGTAATAAGTATCTAGGCTACACGCATCCAAATATCTTACCTACTTGTATCCTAGTAATAAGTATCTAGGCTACACGCATCCAAATATCTTACCTACTTGTATCCTAGTAATAAGTATCTAGGCTACACGCATCCAAATATTTTACCTACTTGTATCCTAGTAATAAGTATCTAGGCTACACGCATCCAAATATCTTACCTACTTGTATCCTAGTAATAAGTATCTAGGCTACACGCATCCAAATATCTTACCTACTTGTATCCTAGTAATAAGTATCTAGGCTACACGCATCCAAATACCTTACCTACTTGTATCCTAGTAATAAGTATCTAGGCTACACGCATCCAAATATCTTACCTACTTGTATCCTAGTAATAAGTATCTAGGCTACACGCATCCAAATATCTTACCTACTTGTATCCTAGTAATAAGTATCTAGGCTACACGCATCCAAATATTTTACCTACTTGTATCCTAGTAATAAGTATCTAGGCTACACGCATCCAAATATCTTACCTACTTGTATCCTAGTAATAAGTATCTAGGCTACACGCATCCAAATATCTTACCTACTTGTATCCTAGTAATAAGTATCTAGGCTACACGCATCCAAATATCTTACCTACTTGCATCCTAGTAATAAGTATCTAGGTTACACGTATCCTAGCAATGATTATCTATTCCAGCTGAAAAATACATTTCTTAGTTATAAATACGTATCCCTGCTATAAATACGTATCCCTGCTATAAATACGTATCCCAGCTATAAATACGTATCCCAGCTATAAATACGTATCCCGGCTATAAATACGTATCCCAGCTATAAATACGTATCCCAGCTACAGTTCGATAATTCTCATCCCATTATGCCCATTGGCCCATTGATTGACACCAGTCAGACACATTGCCATTAGGGTCAATCTGCCTGATAGTGTGTCGATATATTAGGGGGGGGGGGGTACTAATGAGTTACTGCACACATAGGTGTGAAATTTGAAATGATAAAAATGGGTGACATCTTTTATTGAATTTTAATGAAATTAATTTACACATTAGTAAACTTCATAGAGAGGAAGTTTTGGTGGGGCCATAGAATATTTATCTTCTATCCCCCCACCATAATATTCTATAACCTTACCATAATCTTCTATGGCCCCATCATAATCTTCTATGTCCCCATCATAATCTCTATGTCCCTACCATAATATTCTATGGCTCCATGCACCATAATCTTCTATAACCCTACCATAATCTTCTATGGCCCCATCATAATCTTCTATGTCCCCATCATAATCTCTATGTCCCTACCATAATCTTCTATGGCTCCATGCACCATAATCTTCTATGGCACCACCTTAAGTTTTCCTCTTGGGTGTCCACCTAAATGGCATAGTTATTATGTGTTCAATATATTTCCTTTATTATCTCATAAGGCTCAATATTATAGCTTTATTAAATACCTTACCGTGAATTAATGAACTGACAATAGGGATATTGTCAAATACCTCATCATAATTTACATCTAATTTGATGTAAATGGTAATTTGATCCCCGGTAATTTGACCCACGGTAATTTGATCGCCGTTTTTTATTTCTTCGACGTTATTTACTTATTGGTTTTATGTTATGTTTAATTAATTAAATACTTAATTAAATATTATGTCTATGTTACAAGATTTTAAGATAAATTCATTTGTTTATCGCTTTCAAAATATTATCTACTGAAACTCATAACTCATATATGACATCATATCTCATATATGACATCATACCTCATATATGACATCATACCTCATATATGACATCATAACTCATATATGACATCATACCTCATATATGACATCATACCTCATATGTGACGTCATACCTCATATATGACATCATACCTCATATATGACATCATACTTCATATATGACATCATATTTCACCCCTGACAATATGCTCTTCTTTTTCTTCTTTTTCTTGCTCTCTATCCCGAATAAGAAACAGTTTGGTTTTTGCGTCCGCCAAATAGGCTGTACAAATTTATTCTTCAGATACGGCGTATCGATACCGTATCGGGAGGGTATCGGAGGAGGCTGTAAAGAAAGATGCAAAGAACTCTGTCCTTATTTCATGGGGATGGAGACCTAAACTTGGTGATGGAAAGGGACACTAATAAAACCCAGAGGCACTAAAAGAAACACACTAAAAACTACCACAGAAAAGGAGCACTTAAATCTGGGGTATAAAATACTCTAAATTTGACTGTCCCTTTTTTTAATAATTATACTAAAATTTGTGATGTGGCTTTAGGAAAGAAAGACCTATGATCTGAATGATTAGATTTTACACTAGAAATACAAATCAGTCAATTTAACTGGTTTTAATTGTTCAAACATTCGTATCTCATAAATTATTTTGGTAGGTAATTGAATTATTTATTAATAACTTATAACGAGGAACTTTTTCTGTGTAACATAAGGAAATAAAAATAAATCAAGTATCTACCAATAGTGAGACACAAACGTTTGGAAAGTAAAAAACAGTCAAATTGACTGATTGGTATTTCTAGTTTTAACTCTATTTTGACAAATAAAAATAGAAAACTCGAACCTAAGATAAAAGCATTGGTATAACATATAGTGCTTTTTCACTGTGCATCTCATATTGAACTGGTCAGCTTAGACGATTGAAATAAGAAATCTGCCTCTCTAAGTATTCTAATATAGTTTTTATATTAATAAGTAGAATATACTATAAATTAAAATAAGGTTTAGTCCTCTTTTTCGATACACATTACTATTAGGGTAAGCTAAGCAATACCTAATGGTTTTAAATTTGTTATCATATGAGGAAAAGCCCTGTAATTACTTTTATTAAAATATATAGTCAAATTGTTTTTTTTTTCATGTGATCGAATATGTGGAACCGTCCGATAACTTGCATCTAACCCTAAATTAATAGATATATCATAATTCTCACCAGTATAATAAATGGTGTACCATTTTGGTCATCAAAAAAGCATTAACTGACAACATTTGTTAGAGTTACTTATTGAGAAATATAAGTACCTTTTAGAAAATTAGGTGAGAGGTATAGGAAACTGAACGGTAGAGTTATTTCTTGGTTTTTGAATTTTAATAGTAAAATAATTATGGTATTTACGGTATAATAATTATGGTATTTCAAAAAAATACGTTTTAAGCTCTCGACTAAAAAGATGTCTATTCATCATCAGGAATAAGTGATGAAAAACCACGACTTAACAATGAATTTTATGTCCAAAGCTTGAAACATAAAAATTCGTTCAACGTTGAGTCTAAATAACCTTCTTGATATAATGGAAATCCCGTTGAGCTTGAATCCTGTATGAATCACGTTAAATTTGAATCCTGTATTAATTCCGTTAAGCTTGAATTAATTAAAGAAGTTTAAGTCTCAGATTTTTTTTTTACTAATTTTTCTTTCTCTGAATTTGCTGTTCATTTATTCAGTAAAAGGAGAAATTAAATCGAAATAACATAATCAATAATATTATTCTAATGACACAATCAAACTGATATCATCAAATAATACACGATCAGACAACACGAATTTCCAATTCGTAAATTGCAAAGAACCAAATCGTACCAAATATGTATATATTTTTCAAATATACCATATGATATACTGTATTTGTATATATTTTCAAATTATACCATATGATATACTGTATATGTATAATTTTCTAATTACATGCATACATTACCAAATTATCCTTCTTTCCACATTCCACACACCTTCGAAAGAGCTTAATAATCTCCAGAGCAATCTGCCAGCAAAGGCTTTTCACTGGGCTAAATTGAAAAGCCTCAAGATCTCACACTCTAACCTCAAGAACGGAGCCAATAATTTTTAGTTAGACCCTAATTGATGGATCGGTTGCTAGACTTCACATTTTTATAAACGGGAAACATTAGAGGAGAAACCTAGCATGTGTTGCTGGGTAGTTTATAAATGGACTTTGCGTTTCAAATGGCTTTTCATACCGTCCATTTTGCAGTAAATATGGTGTGTGGTGCGGTTAAATATTGGTCATTATTTTGGTGTATTTTCATATGAAGATGGTGCGCATTTTGGTGTATTTTCATATTAGGTTGGTATGTGTGGTGTATTTTCATATTAGGTTGGTGTGTGCTGGTTTTTCATATTAGGTTGGTGTGTGCTGGTTTTTCATATTAGGTTGGTGTGTGTGTTGGTTTTTCATATTAGGTTGGTGTGTGTGTGTTGGTTTTTCATATTAGGTTGGTGTGTATGGTATATTTTCATATTATGTTGGTGTGTGTGTGTTGGTTTTTCATTTTAGGTTGGTGTGTATGGTGTATTTTCATATTAGGTTGGTGTGTGTGTTGTATTTTCATATTAGGTTGGTATGTGTGGTGTATTTTCACATCAGGTTGGTGTGTGTGGTGTATTTTCACATCAGGTTGGTGTGTGTGGTGTATTTTCATATTAGGTTGGTGTGTGTGGTGTATTTTCATATTAGGTTGGTGTGTGTGGTGTATTTTCATATTAGGTTGGTATGTCTGTTGGTTTTTCATAGCAGTTCCTCCTAGTCAAATGTGCATAAGGCAAGTCTCGTGGGTCTAATAAAACATGATTTATGAGCAAATTCATAGCTCTATGAGGACATCATTATATGACTCGCTCATAAATAAAGAATTTCAGAAGGATTGAAATGCCTTAAGTTTTGAAAATGAGTTTTACGTGACCCATTTTATTGACGAGCTGATGGAATGTACCTAAAGTGAACTATAGTTGAATGTTGAACTATATTTGAATATTGAACTATATTTGAATATTGAACTATGTTTGAATATTGAACTTTATTTGAATATTGAACTAAAGTGGAATATTGAACTTTATTTGAATATTGAACTTTATTTGAATATTGAACTTTATTTGAATATTGAACTATATTTGAATATTGAACAATGTTTGAATATTGAACTTTATTTGAATATTGAACTATAGTTGAATGTTGAACTATATTTGAATGTTGAACTATATTTGAATATTGAACAATGTTTGAATATTGAACTATATTTGAATATTGAACAATGTTTGAATATTGAACTTTATTTGAATATTGAACTATAGTTGAATGTTGAACTATATTTGAATGTTGAACTATATTTGAATATTGAACTATGTTTGAATATTGAACTTTATTTGAATATTGAACTAAAGTGGAATATTGAACTTTATTTGAATATTGAACTTTATTTGAATATTGAACTTTATTTGAATATTGAACTATATTTGAATATTGAACTATATTTGAATATTGAACTATATTTGAATATTGAACTTTATTTGAATATTGAACAATGTTTGAATATAGAACAATGTTTGAATATTGAACTATATTTGAATATTGAACTATATTTGAATATAGAACAATGTTTGAATATTGAACAATGTTTGAATATTGAACTATATTTGAATATTGAACTTTATTTGAATATTGAACAATGTTTGAATATAGAACAATGTTTGAATATTGAACTATATTTGAATATTGAACTAAAGTGGAATATTGAACTTTATTTGAATATTGAACTAAAGTGGAATATTGAACTTTATTTGAATATTGAACTTTATTTGAATATTGAACAATGTTTGAATATTAATATTTGAATATTGAACTAAAGTGGAATATTGAACTTTATTTGAATATTGAACTAAAGTGGATTATTGAACTAAAGTGGATTATTGAACTTTATTTGAATATTGAACTAAGGTGGAATATCGAACTAGGCATTTTATTATGTTTTTCTAGTGGAGAATCTCTTTATTATTTAATATTTAATTCAAAGCTCTTGCTATACCCATTGTTCAACAATTTGGAACACTTGTAATTATGTATAATGTATTTCATTATTTCCAAGGTGATCATTTCAATAAAATTGTATCACTCTCTTCGCGGAAAGCGGAAGGTTATATTTTAGACGACATTTGTTTATTTATCATCTTGTTATTCGCATAACTCAAAAAGTATTCAACCAAATTGTCTAAAATTGGGAAGGACGATTGGTCAATGTCAAAGAATCTTCTTGTTTTATTTTGGGAGCGATCCGGTGAAAGGTCAAGGTCATTTATAACTTAATAAAATATTTAACTTTATTGCATGAAACTTGGTGGAAAGATTGGTTCAGGAACCATTTGGTTAAATTTTGGGAGCAATTGGATCAGATATCAAGGTCAAGGTCAAGGCCATTTGTAACTCAAAAACTATTCACCGAATTGATTGAAATTTGATGGGACAATTGGTCAATGTCCAGGAATCATCTGTAGTAGAATTTTTGGGACGATCGGGTCAAAGGTCAAGGTCATTTATAAATCAATGATTATTGAACCATATTGCATGGAACTTGGTTAATCAATTACTAGTTTATCAGATTTTGGAATCAACATAAAGAGGCACAGCGAAACGTCATTTACAACTCTAGTATTATTGGATGGTCGTAATCGGCGGCGAAGGTATGCGCTCTACCTAGAGCATGTAATCTATTTGTATCATATATGAATATTGAACTATATTTCAAAATTCTTTAATCTTATGCTACGCATTTCTTACAATAAATAAATAAAATTTGGAATGCCGAAAATTTGGAAAAACCGCCGGAAAACAACAAAATTTGGAAAAACTGAAAATCCGAGAGAAAGAAAATCCGAAAAATTGAATATCCAAAAAAATAAAAACCGTAGATCATAAAAACGGGAAAAAAATCAGGGAAGCTAAAACTTCGGAGAACCAAAAGTCTGGAAAACCAAAAATAGGAAAAATTGAAAATTCGGAAAAAATTCGGAAAAATTCGGAAAGGTATCGGATAACGGAAAAAACAATCCGTCATTTTTGACGGGTAATTGTACTAGTTATTACATATTAATCATTTTTCTAAACATAAAGTTCGTTTTTGTTTCAGAATTAAAAATTATATTTGATATAAAAAATTTAGTAAATTTTTCTCGATTCGCCAACAAGGGTTAGTTTCGAGTTATTGGACAGTTCCACATTTTCGATAGTACAATAAAAGATATATAATTAAATAACGAGTATGAAATAATGTAAAATTATAAAGTTTTACCTCATATCATCGAAAATGTGACACGAGTCGAAAACCGGGAACTTACCCCAATGCAATAAGAAAAAGTGCTATGATAATAATGATTATATTCCTTGGAATGCAAATAACAATGATATCAAGAAGAGAGTGTCTGTTATTCCATCCCTTCTCTAACTTAGGCCATAGACAGTCATTCTTCTGATGAGATCAACAAAGTTACTCCATGAAACGAAAGTCCACGCATCGGCGCCGCCTAACTTGAGTAGCGCTCTCGATTGAACATCTTAGTTAACTCGTCAGCGTGAGCCGTAGGAGAAAAGGTATGGTGGGGTCTTAGAAGATTATGTAGGGTCTTAATCTTTAATGACCAGTTTTTTCTGTATTACAAAATACTACACTTTAAAAGTTCGTTTCAAAACCATCTAGGGAAATGTCTCTTTCGTATGAACAGGCAGGCCTCGATTTTATCACCAAAATCACGACTCAATGTTATTACTAATGGTGATAAAAACGAGTCATTACTCAAGTTATTAAATAATTGTTACTCCTTAAACATTTCGTTTTCTTTGAGTTAGATTAATAGAAAATTGTTTTGAAGGCTCGGCTTAGCGTATACTGAAATAATGAAAGCTTTATGACGAAAATTCACAAATAGAAAATGAATTAAAAGTATTAAAATTCAACCATAGCTTATCTCAAATTCAGTATAGTTGAATAATTAGTTTGATACTTTGATTTATACAATTGTGTTTCATGGAACAAACAGTAATTTTATGCTATCTACATTTTCAGATACATAAGAAAAATATACATAAAGTATTATTTAAAATTAATTGTAATATGTTTCCATGACACCTGTATGTTTAATTCATTCGTTACTTTGAACTTTCATCATATCAATATACGCTAAGTCGAGCCTTCAAACCCGTTTTCTTTTATTCTAACTCATGGAAAATGAAATAACTAGAAAAATATTGAATAATAAAATGAATATTAAAGAAGAACAATAACTGGTTACAACCACGTTATCATTCCCAATGTAATTGATGAACAATATTAAATCAGTTACCAAATCATTGAAGCAAAACCTGTAATCAAAATACAATCAGTTCTGAAAATCCCATTAAACCAGAAAATCCAGAACAAGTTTTCCACCCAGGAG
The DNA here is from genome assembly GCA_947561585.1 of Caprella mutica. NCBI lineage: Eukaryota > Metazoa > Arthropoda > Malacostraca > Amphipoda > Caprellidae > Caprella > Caprella mutica. The sequence goes on from CANNZV010000169.1 coordinate 40,823, forward strand.
AGATAAACATAACAAAATAATTTTATCATAAAAGAAGGAGTATAAAATCTAAAGAACGTTATTATATTGTCACAAAGATTTTTCTTATAAATGATAAAAATATGAAACCGTTCAATAAATAAACTCACCCTCTTTACCCATACATCTTTACGACTTTCTATTAGCAAAATGAAATAACATTTTCTATCCAGTACTGAAATGTAACCATTGAAATCTTTGCCCAGTGATAGAACAAACAAGCGAACATGCAATCAATGAGTAAAACCTTTCTAATTACTTAGCTACGATGAAATGTGTAGCAGAGTTTTGTTTGGTACACGCAAGCCTTGTTTGTAACCTCATTTTGATGGAATACTGACAAGATTGATCACGCAACCTTCTCTTAGAAAGATATTTAGCCTGCTATTTAGCCAGCTATTTAGCCTGCTATTTAGCCTGCTATTTAGCCTGCTATTTAGCCTGCTATTTAGCCTGCTATTTAACCAGCTATTTAGCCAGCTATTTAGCTACCTATTTAGCCAGCTATTTAGCCTGCTATTTAGCCAGCTATTTAGCCTGCTATTTAGCCTGCTATTTAGCCTGCTATTTAGCCTGCTATTTAGCCTGATATTTAGCCTGCTATTTAGCCTGCTATTTAGCCTGCTATTTAGCCTGCTATTTAGCCAGCTATTTAGCCTGCTATTTAGCCTGCTATTTAGCCTGCTATTTAGCCTGCTATTTAGCCTGCTATTTAGCCTGCTATTTAGCCAGCTATTTAGCCTGCTATTTAGCCTGCTATTTAGCCTGCTATTTAGCCTGCTATTTAGCCTGCTATTTAGCCTGCTATTTAGCCTGCTATTTAGCCTGCTATTTAGCCTGCTATTTAACCAGCTATTTAGCCAGCTATTTAGCTACCTATTTAGCCAGCTATTTAGCCTGCTATTTAGCCAGCTATTTAGCCTGCTATTTAGCCTGCTATTTAGCCTGCTATTTAGCCTGCTATTTAGCCTGATATTTAGCCTGCTATTTAGCCAGCTATTTAGCTAGCTATTTAGCCAGCTATTTAGCTAGCTATTTAGCCAGCTATTTAGCCAGCTATTTATCCAGCTATTTATCCAGCTATTTAGCCAGCTATTTAGCCAGCTATTTAGCCAGCTATTTAGCCAGCTGTTTAGCCTGCTATTTAGCCAGCTATTTAGCCAGCTATTTAGCCAGCTATTTAGCCAGCTATTTAGCCTGCTATTTAGCCTGCTATTTAGCCTGCTATTTAGCCTGCTATTTAGCCAGCTATTTAGCTAGCTATTTAGCCAGCTATTTAGCCAGCTATTTAGCCAGATATTTAGCCAGCTATTTAGCTAGCTATTTAGCCAGCTATTTAGCCAGCTGTTTAGCCTGCTATTTAGCTAGCTATTTAGCCAGCTATTTAGCCAGCTATTTAGCCAGCTATTTAACCAGCTATTTAGCCAGCTATTTAGCCAGCTATTTAGCTAGCTATTTAGCCAGCTATTTAGCCTGCTATTTAGCCTGCTATTTAGCCTTCTATTTAGCCAGCTATTTAGTCTTCTATTTAGCCAGCTATTTAGCCAGCTATTTAGCCAGCTATTTAGCCAGCTATTTAGCTAGCTATTTAGCCAGCTATTTAGCCTGCTATTTAGCCTGCTATTTAGCCTTCTATTTAGCCAGCTATTTAGTCTTCTATTTAGCCAGCTATTTAGCCAGCTATTTAGCCAGCTATTTAACCAGCTATTTAGCCAGCTATTTAGCCAGCTATTTAGCTAGCTATTTAGCCAGCTATTTAGCCTGCTATTTAGCCTGCTATTTAGCCTTCTATTTAGCCAGCTATTTAGTCTTCTATTTAGCCAGCTATTTAGCCAGCTATTTAGCCAGCTATTTAACCAGCTATTTAGCCAGCTATTTAGCCAGCTATTTAGCTAGCTATTTAGCCAGCTATTTAGCCTGCTATTTAGCCTTCTATTTAGCCAGCTATTTAGTCTTCTATTTAGCCAGCTATTTAGCCAGCTATTTAGCCAGCTATTTAGCCAGCTATTTAGCCAGCTGTATAGCCTGCTATTTAGCCAGCTATTTAGCCAGCTATTTAGCCAGCTATTTAGCCAGCTATTTAGCCTGCTATTTAGCCTGCTATTTAGCCTGCTATTTAGCCTGCTATTTAGCCAGCTATTTAGCTAGCTATTTAGCCAGCTATTTAGCCAGCTATTTAGCCAGCTATTTAGCCAGCTATTTAGCTAGCTATTTAGCCAGCTATTTAGCCAGCTGTTTAGCCTGCTATTTAGCTAGCTATTTAGCCAGCTATTTAGCCAGCTATATAGCCTGTTATTTAGCCAGCTATTTAGCCAGCTATTTAGCCAGCTATTTAACCAGCTATTTAGCCAGCTATTTAGCCAGCTATTTAGCTAGCTATTTAGCCAGCTATTTAGCCTGCTATTTAGCCTGCTATTTAGCCTTCTATTTAGCCAGCTATTTAGTCTTCTATTTAGCCAGCTATTTAGCCAGCTGTTTAGCCTGCTATTTAGCCAGCTATTTAGCCAGCTATTTAGCCAGCTATTTAGCCAGCTATTTAGCCTGCTATTGAGCCAGCTATTTAGCCAGCTATTTAGCCTGCTATTAAGCCAGCTATTTAGCCAGCTATTTAGCCAGCTATTTAGCCAGCTATTTAGCCTGCTATTTAGCCAGCTATTTAGCCAGCTATTTAGCCAGCTATTTAGCCAGCTATTTAGCCAGCTATTTAGCCTTCTATTTAGCCAGCTATTTAGCCAGCTATTTAGCCAGCTATTTAGCCAGCTATTTAGCCAGCTATTTAGCCAGCTATTTAGCCAGCTATTTAGCCAGCTATTTAGTCAGCTATTTAGCCAGCTATTTAGCCAGCTATTTAGCCAGCTATTTAGCCAGCTATTTAGCCAGCTATTTAGCCTGCTATTTAGCCAGCTATTTAGCCAGCTATTTAGCCAGCTATTTAGCCAGCTATTTAGCCTTCTATTTAGCCAGCTATTTAGCCTTCTATTTAGCCTGCTATTTAGCCAGCTATTTAGCCTTCTATTTAGCCAGCTATTTAGCCAGCTATTTAGCCTTCTATTTAGCCTGCTAATTAGTCAGCTATTTAGTTATTTGCACCGCTATTTTGTTATTTAAAATGGTATTTAACATGTTATTTATGTATTTAGATTGCTATTTGAATTAGGTATTGAGACTGCTATATTCATTTGAATTAAATATGGCTAAAATAAATTATTTTTATTCTAATTGATATCTTTAAAAATATATTCAGTTTTTACATCACGTGTACACAAGTAATATAAAAATATTAACGTATCAAAAGTCATTTAATTCATTCTCCTTACAATCCTCATCACTTAATAAATTCACTTCACTCAGAAACAATTAAAGCGAGTTATACTAACTATATTAGGCTGTACTATTTAATTAGCGCATGGCTCTTGTGATGGTTACCTAACTTACCTTATTTATAAATATAGCGTGAAGGTAGGCCCTAATCTTTGGTGCTGACGGCCTGTATTCACTCGCTGACAAATTGTTATTGGATTACCTACCAACACGCGACTCTCTGCCTTCTTGACCTTAGGTAAAGATAGGTCAGTTTGACCCTTACTCTCTTGACCTTAGGTATAGATAGGGCAGTTTGACCCTTACTCTCTTGATCTTAGGTATAGATAGGTCAGTTTGACCCTTACTCTCTTGATCTTAGGTATAGATAGGTCAGTTTGACCCTTACTCTCTTGATCTTAGTTATAGATAGATAGGTCAGTTTGACACTTAATCTCTTGACCTTAGGTAAAGATAGATAGGGCAGTTTGACCTTTAATCTCTTGACCTTAAGTAAAGATAGATAGGTCATTTTAATCCTTAATCCTTTGACCAGAAGTAACTGATGGGTTAAAATGACACTCTAATTTAAAAAAATTATATTGAAGAAGACGATTATACCTATCTAAAAAAAAATAAAAAAAATCTTTATATTTAAAATCAGAATAGAGGAAGGTGATTAAATTTATATAATATGTTAAATAGAACAAACAATTTAGTAATAAGTTACAAAACAGCGAAATAATACAGTGTTTGCACTAAGCACACTGAGTTACAAATGTTCCTACTCACAGAAATCGATTTTATAAACTCTCGCTGAGATGAAACTCTTCGCTACCACTAGGTCTTACTTACTAGAAATTAGAAATCTTTGTGCACTATTCTAATACTGGAAATAAGTGATAAATAATATGCATTTTGGGCCGTTAGGCATTTTGTCCGTTAGGCATTTTGTCCGTTAGGCATTTTATCCGTTAGGCATTTTGTCCGTTAGGCATTTTGTTCGTTAGTCATTTTATCCGTTAGGCATTTTGTCCGTTAGTCATTTTGTCCGTTAGGCATTTTGTCCGTTAGGCATTTTGTCCGTTAGTCATTTTGTCCGTTAGGCATTTTGTCCGTTAGGCATTTTGTCTGTTAGGCATTTTGTCCGTTAGGCATTTTGTCCGTTAGGCATTTTGTCCGTTAGGCATTTTGTCCGTTAGTCATTTTATCCGTTAGGCATTTTGTCCGTTAGTCATTTTATCCGTTAGGCATTTTGTTCGTTAGGCATTTTGTCCGTTAGTCATTTTGTTCGTTAGGCATTTTATCCGTTAGGCATTTTGTCCGTTAGTCATTTTGTCCGTTAGGCATTTTATCCGTTAGGCATTTTGTCCGTTAGGCATTTTGTCCGTTAGTCATTTTGTCCGTTAGGCATTTTGTCCGTTAGGCATTTTATCCGTTAGGCATTTTGTCCGTTAGGCATTTTATCCGTTAGGCATTTTGTCCGTTAGGCATTTTATCCGTTAGGCATTTTGTCCGTTAGTCATTTTGTCCGTTAGGCATTTTATCCGTTAGGCATTTTGTCCGTTAGTCATTTTATCCGTTAGGCATTTTATTCGTTAGCCATTTTGTCCGTTAGGCATTTTATCCGTTAGGCATTTTGTCCGTTAGTCATTTTGTCCGTTAGTCATTTTATCCGTTAGGCATTTCGTCCGTTAGTCATTTTAACCGTTAGTCATTTTATCCGTTAGTCATTTTATCCGTTAAGCATTTTTTCCGTTAGTCATTTTATCCGTTAGGCATTTTGTCCGTTAGTCATTTTATCCGTTAGGCATTTTGTCCGTTAGTCATTTTATCCGTTAGGCATTTTGTTCGTTAGGCATTTTGTCCGTTAGTCATTTTGTTCGTTAGGCATTTTATCCGTTAAGCATTTTTTCCGTTAGTCATTTTGTCCGTTAAGCATTTTATCCGTTAGGCATTTTGTTCGTTAGGCATTTTGTCCGTTAGACATTTTATCCGTTAGGCATTTCGTCCATTAGGCATTTTGTCCGTTAGGCATTTTATCCGTTAGGCATTTTGTCCGTTAGTCATTTTATCCGTTAGGCATTTTGTCCGTTAGTCATTTTATCCGTTAGTCATTTTGTTCGTTAGGCATTTTGTCCGTTAGGCATTTTGTCCGTTAGGCATTTTATCTGTTAGGCATTTTGTCCGTTAGTCATTTTATCCGTTAGGCATTTTGTTCGTTAGGCATTTTGTCCGTTAGTCATTTTGTTCGTTAGGCATTTTATCCGTTAAGCATTTTTTCCGTTAGTCATTTTGTCCGTTAAGCATTTTATCCGTTAGGCATTTTGTTCGTTAGGCATTTTGTCCGTTAGACATTTTATCCGTTAGGCATTTCGTCCATTAGGCATTTTGTCCGTTAGGCATTTCGTCCGTTAGTCATTTTGTCCGTTAAGCATTTTGTCCGTTAGGCATTTTATCCGTTAGGCATTTTGTACGTTAGGCATTTTGTTCGTTAGGCATTTTGTACGTTAGGCATTTTGTCCGTTAGTCATTTTGTCCGTTAGTCATTTTGTCCGTTAGGCATTTCGTCCGTTAGTCATTTTTTCCGTTACGCATTTTGTCCACTCACGATAATTTTTTCACTGGGTTATAGAGTATAAGTTCTTAGTTATCAGAAAGTTCAACATTTTAGATTATATAAGGAAAAGTTCATAATGATTATTATTTAACTTTCATTTTAATTGGTTTCATGGCTACCAATTAAAATGAAGTTATATTATAACTATTTTGTTCTTTTTCTTATATGATCGTAATTGTTGAAATGTCCGATAACTTAGTAATTACCCTATAATCTATATTAATTTAAATAAATAACCAACGATAAATAATTATAAACAACAGAACAAGTTAGACTGAGAAATGGTTAATGTTAATCATATATTATATAAAAATGAATAGATTGTAAAGAGATTATTTCATGTTTAATTCTCATTAATTTCTTTATATTTTCTATCAAAGGAAAACAATTCCTCTTCAGAAAATAAAAATCCTCATTAAAATTAGAAGCTTTGAATGGATGCCAAAATGTCCAATGTATCAATATGTATCCTAGATACAGAATAAAAATAATCTATGTAGTCTGGATACACTAAAATAATGTATTTTCACCTTGGCTAATTTTTCGAAGGGTTTTCCAGTCGAACGGTGAGAAGACAAAGCGCCTGTCCGGTAACATGGACATCACCCCAAATTTACAATTCTAATTTTGCAGCTTTGTGTTTCGGACAAAAGGTGTTATGGAAGAAAAAGGAGGCATGTGGAGGAAAAAGGAGGCAAGTGGTGGAAAAAGGAGACAAGTGGAGGAAAAAGAAGACATGTGGAGGAAATTAGGAGGCATGTGGAGGGAATTAAGAAGCATGTGGAGGGAAATAGGATGTATATGGAGAAAATAGGAGGTATCTAGAGGGAATAGGAGGCATGTGGAGGAAATAGGAGTTATGTGGAGGATATAGGAGGCATGTGGAGGATATAAGAGTTATGTGGAGGATATAGGAGGCATGTGGAGGATATAGGAGGCATGTGGAGGAAATAGGAGTTATGTGGAGGATATAGGAGTTATGTGGAGGAAATAGGAGTTATGTGGAGGATATAGGAAGCATGTGGAGGATATAGGAGGCATATGTGGAGGAAATAGGAGTTATGTGGAGGTATACACAGAGAAAAAAACATATTAATTAAATACATGTCATTCAGTAACTGTAGGTAGTCATCAGACTGTGCAATGCAGTGACTATAGATATTAAAGTCATATTTGTTTATGATAGGAAAACATCTTCCGACCTTCTCTATAGCAGTAATGACGGCTTTAATTTCTGCCACCAACACTTTTATCAGTGACTGCCACTCATACGAAAACAGTGGAGAGAACGGTAATTAGACAGTCGCCCCACCACCTGAATCACATGACCTGACAATGGGGAGAATAGTAATTAGAGTAGTTCCTACTTATTCTACATATAGGAGAACCAAATCAGGAGTACCTCAGGGAGGTGTCCTCTCTCCCACTCTTTTCATTATGTACAGGACCTACCTACCACAACCATCATCTAATGTACAAACGATAAACGATAACATAAGTTTTTTCAGTACTATCAACACATATTAAACCTGACAGAGCACAACAACAAGTACAACATTCAAAACCACTATGGAATTCAAGATAGAATACGCCAACACAATCTGATCACCAATCAAATCCAACACTGTTAGTACATTAATAAATTATAGATAACACAAAATACAGCACTCAGAACAGCTACGGAGGCAAACGAGATACCAATATACAACACCTAACCAATAAATGAACAATGTTTAACAAAAAAATCTACAAACACAGCCTAGAACATGTAGAATAAAACATGAGAAAAATGCGTACCCACATCGTAAACGCATACCTAGTTACATACAGGAACAAGATGCTGAACACACAACCACCAGAAATAGGCCCCACAGAACAAACACTCCCACTCACCACCAGACGAACACTTGCACAGCTCCACACCATCAAGTCACCTCAAATCATACCACTAAATATACCCAGTCAACCTCATACCCCCAAATTACCCATTTTGCTACTCGAGTACCCAAGAGTGACAACCACCACACTGGTTCCGGCCGACCTGGGGCTGGAGCCGGAGGCGGAGCTAGTCGCTCCGTGGGCTCGGGTGACGGGGCCGAAGGGTTAGGCATCCGTGTGGAGGCCTCGCTACCTTTCTGTCGGGGGAAGAAGAAGAATACAGTAATTAGAAATAAACCCAACCATCAACTGGATCACATGACCTGACGGAGGAGAGAAATTTGGACAACAGAGAGAAAGTTATGATGAGGTCATGGGTAATTTAAATGAGATCAAACTTGATCTTCTAAGGCCCTACCATAAATATATTAGTGACATTCATCAAACTAACTTAAATGAAATAAATATTAATCAAATCATAATAAATCAAATCAACATTAATCAAATCAACATAAATCAAATCAACATAAATCAAATCATCATAAATCAAATCATCATTAATCAAATCAACATAAATCAAATCCTTCTGTACCTAATTATTCCACAGTGAAGTAGCAGCCTCTTCCTTCCACATATGGTGGATAAATCATCTCTCTAATTTAAATGGATTGAATGGAGAGAAGTAGTGCGAAGAACATCCTCCGCATTGTGTCCATTAATCTGGAGTAATATTTTTGAGTAGGTGGATAGGATCTGTGGGTAAAGTCCATGGATCTGTGGATAAAGTCCATGGATCTGTGGATAAAGCTGATGGATTTGTGGGTAAAGTCCATGAATCTGTGGGTAAAGTCCATGAATCTGTGGTTAAAGCTGATGAATTTGTGAGTAAAATCCACGGATCTGCGGATAAATTCCAAGGATCTGTGGATAAATTCCAAGGATCTGTGGGTAAAGTCCATGGATCTGTGGGTAAAGTCCTTGAATCTGTGGATAAATTCCTTGGATCTGTGGAATAAGTCCAAGGATTTGTGGGTAAAGTCCATGGATCTGTGGTTAAAGTTCATGGATCTGTGGATAATATATATAGATCTGTGGAATAAGTCAGTCCATGGATATGTGGATTAAATCCATGGATCTGTGGAAAAAGTCCATAGATCTGTGGATAAAGTCCATGGATCTGTGGTTAAAGCTGATGGATTTGTGGAATAAGTCCAAGAAATTCCATGAATTTATATGAAAAATATAGTCATATAAGGAGAAGGATTATTTACAGTTTCGAGTTGTTTTATCAGCAATATGCACATTCGCGCCACTACAGAGTCAGGGCTTCTTTCACCTCTGCCACAGCATTAAAACTTACCTAATGTGATAGAACAAATAAAATTCAGCAGTTACATGTCTCTCGTAGAAGATTTCTTACCGGTTAATATCATCCAAAACTTAGGTACTTAATAATAATCAGCAGTGACGGTGATTGAGTTATGTCAAGGGGGGAGAGGGGGTATAAGGAGCGGGGGGAGAGGGGCTGATAGGGTAAAGACCCAATTACCGGATACTTATATTTCTTTACATATTGCCATGTGGAAATATTTTCAATGAGTATAATTATAAACTTTGAAGGTTTATGATTATCATAATTTATAATAATGCATATTGGATATTGAATAATTAAATTGTATTTAATTAGTTGATTTAATTTATATTGGGAAATAAAAATTAGGTTTAATTTTATTGAAAAAATTCCCGTGATTTTTTTTTCAAAATTAACTGATAAAACTATATTATTTTCATTATTTTTATAATACTTCTATTACTTTTAGATTGAGTTTGAATGTCTTATTATAAAAATTATTTACTTTTTTATCATATAATGCAGTAGTTAAAAGGCTACAATTAATTAACTTCAAGTAATATTTAAATAAAATACACATGTTAGTTAGGCATATAAAATATATTTTAGAGATATTAAAATATTCATTAATATACTTAATAATATATTGTTTTAGTTTAAAAATAATAATTACGATATAAATATGTTCTTAAAAAATAAATGTATTGTTTATACATTTATTTTATATTTACTATATTTTTCAAAATGTAAATATATATTATTTGAGATATAATATTTTTTAATTAGTAAGTAAAATACTCTTAGTAAAATCCGTAGACTTTAAATATTATTTTTCCATTTTTTCAATGAGTAAGAAGAAAATATATATATAATATAATAATCCAAGATATATTGAGCCATTTAATTTTTTCAAAATATATCATCATCTGGAATAATTTCCGAGTTATCGGTCAGCTCCACATTTTCGGTCACGTAAGAAACTTTATTAAATACCAACTAAAGTAAAATATAGAAAATATAAAAAATTTAGGTGTCCGAAAAGTATACAGAAAAAGAAAAAGCATTCAATAATAACTCACCTGTTAAATTTACTAGTACAGTACCTGTTATTGAATCTAAATTATATTCGAATGAAATCATGTATTATGGATACACATATTCTGATTGAACAAAAAAATCTATCGAAAGCCAATATATAATTTATTTTTAAATAATAATAATTAGTGTTAATATTATTATAGCCCGTAGACATGATACTGCCACAAATAATTAGTTTTTCCTTTTAATATATATTTCTTAATAAAAGTGTGACACACGGACAGACGGATGGACGGACGTGGCTCTTATTATAGTATAGACTAGTACAGTACCTGTTGTTCATGCATTGAGTGTTCAATTAATATAATGGGTTTAAGATTATATTCAAATGCACACATATGTATACATATTAATATATTCAATTTATCAAAAATTATATTTTTACTCTTTAGAATCAAAACTCTTATACTTTTAATTAATAATTTTCGTGTGACCCCCGTAGTAATGATACTGCAGAAAATTATTAGTTTTCCTTTTCTATTACTGTTTCTTTTATTTTTCTTTTATTTACACCAACTTTATGAAGCGCTGTTGATAGAATGACTATTCAACCCATTTTGTGACACACGGACAGACAGACGCGGCTCTTATTATAGTACTAGTGTATTTGCCCGTTAAAAATAACGGGTCTTCAATAGTAATTTATTACCCGTTGCTAGATTATTTTTAGTGAATCCAAATAAAATTAATTTTTCTGCATAAACTGATACTTTTTTCATAGATAAAAACATTTAGAAATTGAACAGAAACAGGGGAATTTAAATATCAAGTCAATATATTCCCGTGCGTATCATAGTTACATTCTTCATGTTTAATACCCGTCGTGTAGAAGCGGACACTAAATAAATAAACACACGAGGGAAATTATTAGTATAGGTAGACAAGATAGAAGATATATAATATATATCACCGAGAGCATTAATTACGTTACCACTTATGATATTGGATGCAATTGCACTAATGTAACATTTTGATAAAGTTTTTAATTTACTTGAAGTGAAGGAAACTTTCTTCATAAATATCGTAGACGTAACAGTAAATGTCTTATATGAAATTATAAAGAATATATCGGCTACATTAGATAATTTATAAGGAAATAGTAATAACACTTTAACTTATTTCATTTAAATGATTCAATAAAATATAAAAATAAAGATAGTAAATAGTTAAAAAAAGAGAGTGACAGCTAGGCAGCATACAGAGAATTAAAAGTAAATTAAAAACACAGAGTCATGTATTATCCATGTATTACTAAATTAATTATGATAATTATCACAAGTTATGAAATTGCCTCTTCCCCCCCAATTCCCACACGTTCCAACACCCCCCATCCCCCCATTTTTCCCCAGTTTAATAGCTTTCCCCCAGTCTGTTCTCCAAAGATATTTCTAATTTCTATGTTAAGCTTACGGCGAAGAAAAGCAAGAATTTTAGCTCCGAAACTACGTCGTAACTCTAGTGCCAAACTTTTCACAGAGAGGTTTTACATGGGTGTGGTCAGACGGGGGAAAGGTGGGGGGGGGGAGCTATAGGTATATCATATAATAGTATAGGGTAAATAACGAATTATCGGTCAGTTTCACATCTTCGGTCATATAAGAAAATAACGATTTTATAATTGCTATTTTATTTTTATTTTATTTGGTTTCCATGATACCTGCAGGTATCATGGATACCAATTAAAATAAAGATAACAATTATAATACCGTTTTTTTCATATATGACCGAAGATGTGAAACTGACCGATAATTCGCAATTTACCCTATCGATACAATTAAATAAAAAGGTGTTCATATCAGAATTCACTCCCTCCATCTCCAGTTCAATAGGATGTAATATATTCCCCCCATTAAGAGGAGGTGTGGAGGGTGAGTGGGGGAGGCAATCTCATCTGAAGAGGTCGTTAATTTGGATGTTTTCTAAGAAGGAAAAGTCAATTGTATGCGAGAGTATAATTGCAGTAGGAGTGAGAAACTTTTGTAACGGTCCTAAGATCTACAGCAGCATCTTAGGAGGATCTTATCCTTTGACTCGGAGTCATAAAGGATAATTAAAGAGACTCCTCTAACAGACAAATACGGAGTCACGGGACCGATATCCCGCCAACTTACGTAAATGATGTCGTAACTAAGAATATTTTAGGAATGGGAATTAGTCCTATTGGAGGACTTAGGAATTGTTATCGGAAGGATTTGATTGGTTATATTGTACGGGGATTGGGAAGGTACGATAACTTAGATAATGCCCCTATTCCATTATACTGTTAAAATATATTGTTAAAAATGAACACTGAAGAGATATTATATTTGATGTACTTAAGAAAAGGGGAAAATGTATCTGTAAGGAATTGATTTATTTAATCTAGAAATTCATTAATTATCATTTTATTTATAATTTGTTTATAAATGACTGTTTTTATCTAGAATATAGAATGTTGTATTTAAGGCACTATTTCTCTAATGAATTATCTTATAAAATTCAAGTGAAATTTGACTAATTACAGTATCTACCTGTGAAGTAGAACTATCTACCTGTGAAGTAGAGCTATCTACCAGTAAAGTAGAGCTATCTACCAGTAAAGTAGAGCTATCTACCAGTAAAGTAGAGCTATCTACCAGTAAAGTAGAGCTATCTACTCAATAAGAAACGAAAATCCTCCTTAAATCTTCATAATTACCCCATATCCAAGTATTCACCCTATATCCTGTATTTACCCTATATCTTGTATTTACCCTATATCCTGTATTCACCCTATATCCTGTATTTACCCTATATCCTGTATTCACCCTATATCCTGTATTTACCCTATATCCTGTATTTACCCTATATCCTGTATTTACCCTATATCCTGTATTTACCCTATATCCTGTATTTACCCTACAATCAGGTGCTAAATACTCCCCTTTTTCTTCCCTAACTCCTTTTTTTCTAAAGTTCGGTTCGAGGCTCGGCAGCTAATTGCGTTTGCCTAAAAATTTTCCTTTTGGCTGTTAGAAACCTATCAGAGACTGAAAACAAACCCATAGGGACTGTTAGGACTGCTAGGACTGTTAGGACTATTAAGACTGTTAAGACTGTTAGGACTGTTAGGACTATTAGGACTGTTAGGACTATTAAGACTGTTAAGTCTGTTAGGACTATTAGGACTGTTAGGACTGTTAGGACTTTTAAGACTGTTAAGACTGTTAGGACTGTAAGACTCTATTACACGTAACGGTTTTCTACGGCTAATTTGGGCTACGGCGTTAGAATATGTCCAATCAGGAACGTGTAATAGCAAATCCGCCGTAGGAACACTCACCCACGGCCGGTCGGATGAACTTTCGCCAGGACTATACAGGGTGATTAAAAAAAGGAACCGTGTTTTTGGATGATAATATTTTCCGAACTATACGAGCCACTTTTTAATGCTTTATTGCATCTTGAATATAATCTTTTTCTTTATTCATTGATTAATTCATTCTAATTTGTGACATCGAACATTGGTGTGACATCAGTTAAAATAAATGAAGTTGGTCATGATTAAAATCCCGCAGAAAAAAGTTCATAAAATTGAACAAATCTCTTTTCAATATTCCTTTCAAACAACAATAAGAAACATGACCATAAAAGTAAAAATTTGCAGCTAACAAGTTTAAAGAAATATTATTTTATTATTAGTTTAAATCTTCATGTCCTTCCGTATACCCTCCATTTCTCGGTGCAAGTTTATGCTCAGATCTGCTGATAATCTTTCGATTTTTTCCTCAGTTCTTCAAACTAAGGAAATTATTATGTTCTTCAATTCACGAATATTTCGTGGAGCTTTGGTAAATAAATTATTCTCCATGTAACCCAAAAAGAGAGAATTAGCATGGGGTTAAATCTGTAGGGCCACTCAGTGTCTTATCCAATTTCTTTCAATCGTTGATGGAACACCAACAACAATGCAGCGATGGGTAGGAGCTCCATCTTGGGTTATAGTAGTCGATTGAAGGATATTCACCGAATTACTCTCTTAGATGTGGAATAATCAAGTCATTAAGCATATCTAAATATTTTTATCCGTTCTGATTTCCCATCCAAAAAGTGGGTCAAATTATAACACGTTTTCCGCAAAATGCAACACTGATGACTTCTCTCTGCGCATGCTAATATCATAATTGAATGATATAAGGACATGGAGATTAAATTTAGTAATTGAATAATATTTTTTTAATTTTGTTAACGGTATAAATGTAATTTTTATGTTAATGGATTTTATTGTTTTTTGAAAGGAATATTGAAAAGAGATTTGTTCTATTCTAAAAACTTTTTTTCTGCGGGATATGATTTCTGACCAACTTTATTGTAATTGATGTTACACCATTGTTCGATGTCACAAATTAGAATGAATTTATCAATCAATAGAAAAAAAGATTATCTTCAAGATGAAATAAAGCATTAGATAGTAGCTCGTATAGTTCGGAAAATATTATCATCCAAAAGCCCGGTTGCCTTTTTTTTAATCACCCTGTATATAATCCTCTGTACGCCAAACGATGCCATACCGGGTAATAGCTCATGCCATGGACATAGTTGCCATATTCAAAGACAAATCTTTGAATTCAAAGATAAATCTATGAATTCATAGATAAATCTTTGAATTCATAGATAAATCTTTGAATTCAAAGATAAATCTTTGAATTTATCTATGATAAATTCATAGATAAATCTTTGAATTCAAAGATTTATCAGAGCTAAACTGAACCGGCTTCAAACAGCTGTTTAAATACGTGTAATAGCTGTAGGCCGTCATCCCAAATTTTCGAACGGCGTCGCAGGCCAGATTGGCCATATGAAACCGGTACATGTGATAGGGGCTGTAGGACTACTTTCAGATTGTGTTACTGTACACAACTCTATTACCGTACACTACTCTATTACCGTTCACTACTCTATTACCGTACACTACTCTATTGCCGTACACTACTATATTACCGTACACTACTCTATTGCCGTACACTACTCTATTACCGTACACTACTCTATTACTGTACACTACTCTATTACCGTACACTACTCTATTACCGTACACTACTCTATTACCGTACACTACTCTATTACCGTACACTACTCTATTACTGTACACTACTCTATTACCGTACACTACTCTATTACTGTACACTACTCTATTACCGTACACTACTATATTACCGTACACTACTCTATTACCGTTCACTACTCTATTGCCGTTCACTACTCTATTACCGTACACTACTCTATTGCCGTACACTACTATATTACCGTACACTACTCTATTGCCGTACACTACTCTATTGCCGTACACTACTCTATTGCCGTTCACTACTCTATTACCGTACACTACTCTATTACTGTACACTACTCTATTACCGTACACTACTCTATTACCATACACTACTCTATTACCGTACACTACTCTATTACTGTACACTACTCTATTGCCGTACACTACTATATTACCGTACACTACTCTATTACCGTACACTACTATATTACCGTACACTACTCTATTACTGTACACTACTCTATTACCGTTCACTACTCTATTGCCGTTCACTACTCTATTACCGTACACTACTCTATTACCGTACACTACTCTATTACTGTACACTACTATATTACCATACACTACTCTATTACTGTACACTACTCTATTACCGTACACTACTCTATTATTGTACACTACTCTATTACCGTACACTACTCTATTACCGTACACTACTCTATTACTGTACACTACTCTATTACCGTACACTACTCTATTACCGTACAATATTACAGTGAACTTCTCTATTACTGAACATCACTCTATTACCGTGCAGTATTACCGAACACTTCTTTATTTACGTACAATATTACAGTAAACTAATCTATTACCGTACACTATTACCGAACACTACACTAATACCGTACACTACTCTATTACCGTACCCTACTCTATTGCCGTACACTACTCTATTACCGAACACTACACTAATACCGTACACTACTATATTACCGTACCCTACTCTATTACCGAACACTACTCTATTACCGTACCCTACTCTATTACCGTACCCTACTCTATTACCGAACACTACACTAATATCGTACACTACTCTATTACCGTACTCCATTACCGTATCATCACTGTCACCATCTTCAAGTTGTTTCAGATGAAGTAATTACCTACCTAGTAATGATGTACAAACAATTAGTGTGCTATCTGCAAACACAGTTATACTTCATTATCATATCAAAGGATTAGTAGAAGATCTTCTACGATCATAGAACATCTTAGAAGATAATAGAAGATGAGTGAGCACTACTTAGGTACTGCAGAAACCCTATTAATTGTTTTAATTGCTATTTCAAATGTGGAAAATATTAGAGAAAATAATATATTATTCAAAAGAAGTTTAAAAATATATGTTTTCAATTTTAATTAATCAGTTACCATTTGATTCATTTAATTCGTCTAACATATAACAAGTAACTCAAAAATATTACAAATGAGCACAATATTCATGATATAGGAATATTTTTCAGCGAAGACTCAATTTAGCGAAAAAAAATAGCATTTCACCGTCAACACATTGCTAAAAATAGCATTAGAGAAATGAGTTGTTATACCTCCTGTTATACCTCCTGTTATACCTCCTGTTATACCTCCTGTTATACCTCCTGTTATACCTCCTGTTATACCTCCTGTTATACCTCCTGTTGTACCTCCTGTTATACCTCCTGTTATACCTCCTGTTGTACCTCCTGTTATACCTCCTGTTATACCTCCTGTTATACCTCCTGTTATACCTCCTGTTGTACCTCCTGTTATACCTCCTGTTGTACCTCCTGTTGTACCTCCTGTTGTACCTCCTGTTGTACCTCCTGTTATACCTCCTGTTATACCTCCTGTTATACCTCCTGTTATACCTCCTGTTGTACCTCCTGTTATACCTCCTGTTATACCTCCTGTTGTACCTCCTGTTATACCTCCTGTTATACCTCCTGTTATACCTCCTGTTGTACCTCCTGTTATACCTCCTGTTATACCTCCTGTTGTACCTCCTGTTGTACCTCCTGTTATACCTCCTGTTATACCTCCTGTTATACCTCCTGTTATACCTCCTGTTATACATCCTGTTATACCTCCTGTTGTACCTCCTGTTATACCTCCTGTTGTACCTCCTGTTATACCTCCTGTTATACCTCCTGTTGTACCTCCTGTTGTACCTCCTGTTATACCTCCTGTTATACCTCCTGTTGTACCTCCTGTTGTACCTCCTGTTGTACCTCCTGTTATACCTCCTGTTATACCTCCTGTTGCACCTCTTGTTTTTATTATGTAAACAAGATATGACTTCAATATATATTTCCTCAATAATTCAGTTATGCCTAATTTCTCTATTCAAAATAGAGTACTATAAAGTACTTATCAAAAAATATGTGCAATATATATACCCAATAAAATTAAATGATATAATAAAATATTTACATAAAAAAAAATATATAGTAATAGAAAATTTGCTCAACACTGCTTAATCATTCAGTGATCAGGATTTTCGATCACACTTTCGATAAGGATTTTTGATCAGAGTCTGCCTGTAAATGATCAGGCCAAGATAATGTGTAGTATGTCTTGCAGTTAGGAAACATTTGCTAAGTGGACTCAGAATCAAATCAAAATAGTGAAAAAAGATGCAGCCCGAGTGAAAATATTGTAGAAATGAGTAAAGCTTGAATAAGAGATGCTGAATGATCATAGTGATATGAACTGATCATGATGATATGAACTGATCATACTGATATGAACTGATCATAGTGATATGAACTGATCATAGTGATATGAACTGATCATGGTGATATGAACTGATCATAGTAATATGAACTGATCATAGTAATATGAACTGATCATGGTGATATGAACTGATCATAGTGATATGAACTGATCATGGTGATATGAACTGATCATAGTGATATGAACTGATCATAGTGATATGAACTGATCATGGTGATATGAACTGATCATAGTAATATGAACTGATCATAGTGATATGATTTAACCCTTTATCTACTGTATTTCCAATACCTCTAAGGTTAAAAATTATAAGGTTATTACTACTAAAACTATAGTTTTAAAAATATTGTTCCCTGTAGATAGGTTTTTTAGGATAATGGTATTAATGTCATTGATTGGCTATGGAGTTTGGACAATGACTCTTTTGCGGGGGCGTACCGCCTCTTCCACCTTCCTGTCAGATCATTCATGAAATGTGCAGTACAGCAAACTAGCGGATAAAACAAACTACAATACAGCAATCTATGATAAGAGTTTCAAAAATTTTATTATTTGAATAATAATTAAATTCAACTGATAGCTATATGCAAGGAGGAGGAGCCCACAGGGGGCGGAGCCGTTTTATTTTAGTGCCCGCCCCTAGCTGTTGGCTCCTCCTACTGGCCAACCAATCAAAGAAGGGCTAACCTTGAAAACATCATGCTTGCAGCACTGTATCGATAGAAACTTGTGCGGTAGAGACAGTATCTCAAAAACCTTATACGCTGTTTACTAATCTTTTTAAATTTTAAACGGATGGAACATATCCTTTTTGGGCACACAGTCATTGCCATTTCAAAGGTGAAGATACAACTCAATGTACAAGTTCAAACTCATTCATTTGACATGCCAAAATAACCTTAACGGTCACAGTAACTTTAGAGGTCAAAGAGGTCTTAGAGGTCACAATTCATCAAAGTGAGCTATAAATACCTTTAACTTTAGGGTCATTTCAGTCTGACTCATTTTTAATAACATCTCCTGGTACTCAGAAGTACTAACTGTAGAAATAGGGTTAATGTTATCATATTTTAAATCATCAATTATATGACTATTAGTTATACAACATTTACTAAAAATGGGAATACTTTTAAATATACTAAAAATCTAGGAAGTTAATAATAAGTAATCGATATACAAACATAATTAAATTTTATCCCAAAATAAACCAAATATTTCAGTGATTTCTCGCAAAGCAACAAAATACGGAGAAAAGACTCCCTGACTCCCAAAAAGTCTCCGGAGATATTCCTCCAGCATAAATAATCCATGGGCTGGTTAACATATAAAATTGGTTGGAGGTTGCAACACTCAGGACTTTTCAGCGACTAGCAGAGTACAAGAGATGAGTACAGTGGTACTCAGAAGTTGAGGGACACTTGCAGTAGGGTGTGACGGTATGGAGCAGTGGTAGGGCGACTGTAGGCAGGCCAGGGCACTTTAGATATCCATTACCCTATTAGTGTGCAGTGAAGATGGTGACAGAGTGGGTCTTGGTATGCAGATGAGATGCTTTGAAGTCACGCTGATAACCACACTCTGTGAACCACACTTTGTGTTGTGCTTAAAACCACAATGTTGTGTAATATATAGATTGAAAAATATTAAGATGATTTTATAATTCAGATCAATTCAACAACTAAAACCACATTATGAGCATAATCTAGTATCCATGATACAGTAATATAGTACTGATCATAAATTAGGCTATTATCTATGATACATTATAGGGTAGTATCCATGATACACTAAGCAAATATCCACAATAATCTAGGCTAGTATCCAAGATACCCAGGAATAGTAACCGCGATACCCTAAGCAGGTAAAAATCTCTAGTTTTCTCCCTCTATCACAAGCTGCCTCAACTTCTGTCTCCTCCACCATCACTTAGCAGCATATCAAAGTAGTCCGCCTCAGTGCTCCACAATATCACAATGTAATGGACATATAGTCTGCGTCTGGTTGTCTAGTCTGTCTAGTGTGTCTAGTTGTCTAGTAGCTGTGAGTGTTAGTATTTGAACTTCCATTAGGTGATTATATGTGTTAGTGTAGTGGTTTGCCATGCCTTCGAGGTAGAGCGGTTAACAAACGCCTGCTGTATTCCCTATTTTAACATCTCCACTATTGTATTCCCTATTTAGACGTTAACATCTCTATTGTATTCCCTATTTAGACGTTAACATCTCTATTGTATTCCCTATTTAGATGTTAACATCTCTATTGTATTCCCTATTTAGACGTTAACATCTCTATTGTATTCCCTATTTAGACGTTAACATCTCTATTGTATTCCCTATTTAGATGTTAACATCTCTATTGTATTCCCTATTTAGATGTTAACATCTCTATTGTATTCCCTATTTAGATGTTAACATCTCTATTGTATTCCCTATTTAGATGTTAACATCTCTATTGTATTCCCTATTTAGATGTTAACATCTCTATTGTATTCGCTATATAGATGTTTACATCTCTATTGTATTCCCTAGTTAGATAATAACATCTCTATTGTATTCCCTATTTAGATGTTAACATCTCTATTGTATTCCCTATTTAGATGTTAACATCTATATTATATTCCCTATTTAGATGTTAACATCTATATTATATTCCCTATTTAGATGTTAACATCTATATTATATTCCCTATTTAGATGTTAACATCTCTATTGTATTCCCTATTTAGATGTTAACATCTATATTATATTCCCTATTTAGATGTTATCATCTCTATTGTATTCGCTATTTAGATGTTAACATCTCTATTGTATTCCCTATTTAGATGTTAACATCTCTATTGTATTCCCTATTTAGATGTTAACATCTCTATTGTATTCCCTATTTAGATGTTAACATCTCTATTGTATTCCCTATTTAGATGTTAACATCTCTATTGTATTCCCTATTTAGATGTTAACATCTCTATTGTATTCCCTATTTAGATGTTAACATCTCTATTGTATTCCCTATTTAGATGTTAACATCTCTATTGTATTCCCTATTTTAACATCTCCACTATTGTATTCCCTATTTAGATGCTGAAGAATAAACAATCGTAACCTTTCTCTATATATATTGTCATATAATTATGTATAATTTAGGGACTAGGTCAGCAAATGAAGCAGTGGAGATGCATATCAATGTATTATTAATTTCCATGAAATATTTATTTATCCTGATATATTAAAGAAAAATCTCGGGCAAGAAGGACTTATTCCTGGGTTATTATGGGTATATCCAAGGAATAAACCTCTCTTGCCTGGTATATTCCCCTAACATATCAAAAATAAACCTTCCTTACCTGGGATATTTCCTTAATATCCCAAGACCAAATCTTTTTTCCCAGGGATATGTGAGCGTGACTATGTATCTCAATGAATAAATATCAATAAATATATATATGCCTATAGATATTCCGAATCCCAAGAATCTATCAAATTCTTTTTAACGTCAACAAATTTCGAATCTGCCAAGGAGAGAAAAAACACCTATCCAAAAATGAAAAGTCTGAAGACGATAGAAAAAAAGTCATCCACTCCAGAAAGTTATACAAGATTTAATTTATATTCAAATTCGCACTTTTTTTACTCTAAAATAGAACTTCCACTGGAGGGAGAATTCTGGAAAAGATTTTCCATGATATATATATATATTTATTTATATGGGAAGCGATAACCTTTTTGAATAAAAATGAATTGGATGGGATATAAAAATAGTAGGGCGAATGAATATTAGATTGTACTTAATAATGCCATCACCATATTTCACAGTGTAATAGAATGTGAAACTTTATATAAATGTACTATTTTATTTTGGAATAAAATAACTCTATTTCAATAAACAAATAGTATTAATTTTTAAATATTGTGTTTTAAACATATCCTAAAGTTTTTTAAGCAGATTCTATTTTTTTAAACTCACATTATATTATTTATTAATAATTTGAATTGCTTTTTAATAATTTCTGTTTTTTCAAACTAGTTTTGGTTAATTGATAAAATTACCAAATAAAATTAAACATTAAAATTGATTAAGGATTATTGTAATGTAGCTAAATTATAATTCATATAAAATGTAGAGTGAAAAACACGGAATATCCTCTAAAGTTCTTCTGTTTTGATTTGTCGGTATTTTTAGTAAAAGCCTTTTTTTAAATCAGAGGGTACGAACCAGGTGCGTAAACCATTAATGAAGTTAAAAATGAACTACGTCGGTGAACAATTAAAAGGGCGTTATAATTAAAGGCCAAAGCCCTTACTATTAAAGGTTTGAAAATAATTAAAGGTTTAAATGCTACTGAAGGTTTAAAGGTACTCCATAGAGTACGACCTGACTGTTCTAATACCTGTTATTGTAAAGGGATCAATAAAACACAGTGGAGGATTGGGGAATAATGAGTGGGGATTATTAGAGGATTTGGAAGCACGATGACAAACATCCCCCGGGGGAGTGGGGGAGAGATTGGGGGAGATGAACATGGGGGAGAGATAAAGGATTGGGGGGGTGTGCAATATCACGCTATATAATTTTGAAGGTATATCACTCAGATAGATTTTGTGTAAATTTATATACATGTTTACTCGAAGAATGTGTAAATAAAATCTATTTTAAAAGAAAATGTAGGTATTCTCAACATATTGATGAATGATGAAGAATTTTGTCAGCAGAAATTTAAATATGAGTAAGATTAATTCATACTATAAAAATCGAACATAGAGGGAGCATTATGAGAACATAGAGGGAGCATCATGAGAACATAGAGGAAGCATCATGAGAACATAGAGGGAGCATCATGAGAACATAGAGGGAGCATCATGAGAACATAGAGGGAGCATTATGAGAACATAGAGGGAGCATCATGAGAACATATAGAGGAAGCATCATGAGAACATAGAGGGAGCATCATGAGAACATAGAGGAAGCATCATGAGAACATAGAGGGAGCATCATGAGAACATAGAGGAAGCATCATGAGAACATAGCGGGAGCATCATGAGAACATAGAGGGAGCATCATGAGAACATAGAGGGAGCATCATGAGAACATAGAGGGAGCATCATGAGAACATAGAGGGAGCATCATGAGAACATAGAGGGAGCATCATGAGAACATAGAGGGAGCATCATGAGAACATAGAGGGAGCATCATGAGAACATAGAGGGAGCATCATGAGAACATAGAGGGAGCATCATGAGAACATAGAGGGAGCATCATGAGAA
The DNA here is from genome assembly GCA_947561585.1 of Caprella mutica. NCBI lineage: Eukaryota > Metazoa > Arthropoda > Malacostraca > Amphipoda > Caprellidae > Caprella > Caprella mutica. The sequence continues at coordinate 64,125 of CANNZV010000169.1, forward strand.
CATAGAGGGAGCATCATGAGAACATAGAGGGAGCATCATAAGACCATAGAGGGAGCATCATGAGAAAATTGAGAGAGTATCATGAGAACATAGAGGGAGCACCATGAGAACATAGAGGGAGCATCATGAGAACATAGAGGAAGCATTTTGTTCAACCATAATATATGTATTAATAATACGTACTTGCATTTGAATTTAATTCAAGACCCATTTTAGAGATTGAAATGGTCGAACTACAGATACAGTACTATGTAGCTACTCTAACAGTCACTAAAATGTACTTGCCTCAGTCTCAGACTCTACTGCATGCAGCACATTGTTTCTGACTGAGTTCTACCGAGGTACTTTGCTTCTAATCACTTCTTGAGGGACTGCAGAGGTGTCATTTCCCAGAAAATAGGGCACTAAAAGAACATCAAAATTCAACGAAAGAGAGTGAAAATTCAGAAGCTTAAGGGACAGGAAAATGTGTGCCTTACATTTGGACAAAGTGTTTGAACTGTTCAATGAAGTTAGAGGTAAAACTAACCGAATGTTAAAGGTGTTAAACCATTTGTCTACCGTATTCAAACCTATGCCTACCGTGTTTAACCCTTTGTCTACCGTATTCAAACCTATGCCTACCGTATTAAACCCTTTGTCTACCGTATTCAAACCTATGCCTACCGTGTTTAACCCTTTGTCTACCGTATTCAAACCTATGCCTACCGTGTTTAACCCTTTGTCTACAGTATTCAAACCTATGCCTACCGTGTTTAACCCTTTGTCTACCGTATTCAAACCTAAGCCTACCGTGTTTAACCCTTTGTCTACCGTATTCAAACCTAAGCCTACCGTGTTTAACCCTTTGTCTACCGTATTCAAACCTATGCCTACCTTGTTTAACCCTTTGTCTACCGTATTCAAACCTATGCCTACCGTGTTTAACCCTTTATCTACAGTATTCAAACCTATGCCTACCGTGTTTAACCCTTTGTCTACCGTATTCAAACCTAAGCCTACCGTGTTTAACCCTTTGTCTACCGTATTCAAACCTAAGCCTACCGTGTTTAACCCTTTGTCTATCGTATTCAAACCTATGCCTACCTTGTTTAACCCTTTGTCTACCGTATTCAAACCTAAGCCTACCGTGTTTAACCCTTTGTCTACCGTATTCGAACCTAAGCCTACCGTGTTAAACCCTTTGTCTACCGTATTCAAACCTATGCCTACCGTGTTAAACCCTTTGTCTACAGTATTCAAACCTATGCCTACCGTGTTTAACCCTTTGTCTACCGTATTCAAACCTAAGCCTACCGTGTTTAACCCTTTGTCTACCGTATTCAAACCTAAGCCTACCGTGTTTAACCCTTTGTCTACCGTATTCAAACCTATGCCTACCGTGTTTAACCCTTTGTCTACAGTATTCAAACCTATGCCTACCGTGTTTAACCCTTTGTCTACCGTATTCAAACCTAAGCCTACCGTGTTTAACCCTTTGTCTACCGTATTCAAACCTAAGCCTACCGTGTTTAACCCTTTGTCTACCGTATTCAAATCTATGCCTACCTTGTTTAACCCTTTGTCTACCGTATTCAAACCTATGCCTACCTTGTTTAACCCTTAGTCTACCGTATTCAAACCTATGCCTACCGTGTTTAACCCTTTGTCTACCGTATTCAAACCTATGCCTACCTTGTTTAACCCTTTGTCTACCGTATTCAAACCTATGCCTACCTTGTTTAACCCTTAGTCTACCGTATTCAAACCTATGCCTACCTTGTTTAACCCTTTGTCTACCGTATCCAAACCTATGCCTACCTTGTTTAACCCTTAGTCTACCGTATTCAAACCTATGCCTACCGTGTTTAACCCTTTGTCTACCGTATTCAAACCTATGCCTACCGTGTTTAACCCTTTGTCTACCGTATTCAAACCTATGCCTACCTTGTTTAACCCTTAGTCTACCGTATTCAAACCTATGCCTACCTTGTTTAACCCTTAGTCTACCGTATTCAAACCTATGCCTACCGTGTTTAACCTTTAGTCTACCAGTCTGTGGACTGCATTCTAGAGACTGAGTTTTGGTGATTGAGTTCTAGTGACTGAGTTCTGGAGACTGAGTTATAGACTGAATTATGGAGACTGAGTTTTAGAGACGAAGTTCTAGAGACTGAATTATGGAGACTGAGTTCTAGAGTCTGCGTTCTAGAGACTGAGTTTTAGATACTGAGTTCTGAAAACTGAGTTCTGGAGACTGAGTTCTAGAGACTGAGTTCAGGAGACTGAGTTATTGAGTTCCAGTCTCGGTATCTCATAGAATTTCTTCCTCACTTCAAACCTCAATAGACTCAGGAAACTTCTTTCCCCCTAACTCCCGAGTTGTTAAAAAGTTGTGCATCTCAATCGTTTTGCAGATTTTCACTTACCGGAGTACAGAGCAGAGGCTTGGCCTGATACACTCAAAAAAAAGAGATCCGTGAAGATTTTGCACAGTATACCAATTTTCCAAAAAGAAACGTTACTAATTGTACTGCTTGTATATGAAAATTAGTCTGAGTGCACGATGATATTTTCCAATTTAATAGAATAAAATATTAGAAATCTGTAATTTATGGAATTGATATCTGATAGTACATTAGGAAAAAAATTGGTGATGATAATTATTATTATAGCCGTCTTGATGGCCTTGACACTTCAGAAAATGATATCTCGTGTCGCACTGAATTTTATGGTGAAGATATTTCTAATTGTTTAGGGAAAACTGGCTCAAAAATGTGAGTCAATTTGACTCATCCTTGCATTTTACTCCAAAATTAGAGTCATATTGACTCCAATTTCATAGTCGGATTGACTCAGATAAAGTCAATCAAGAAAATAGATTCCAATTTGGAGTTTTGTCACTCTTGACTCAAGCGATGAGTCAGGTTGACTCGCAATTGGTCATCTTTATCAAATAATAATATGTAATTTATTAGAAAATTCTAAAAAAAAAAAAAATTCGCTAAAAAAAAAATTCGCTAAAAAAAAAAAAAAAAAAATTCCTTAAAAAAAATATAAAAAAAAAATTCGCTAAAAAAAAAATTCGCTAGAAAAAAAAAATTATATTAGATAAGTATTATTCTAGAATTGAAACATGTTATTTGTTTGATTAATCGTTTTTATATGATATGAATTTGAAAATCTGTACCTTCATATATTGTGTACAAAATTTAAATAATATAAATAACTTTATTTATAATAATATTTTCATACATCTCCAAAAACATAATAGTATATTATGTAAAGTATATGATTATTATATGACCGGAAATGTAAAATAATTGTGTTCATAATAATGTGCACGATACCCTTCTTCCCCCGCATATTGTCGATGGACTCACTGCTGATTGAATGCATGACGTCACGAATGAGAAGCTATGGTGGGGCCATAGAAGATTGAGAGGGAATGTTGTGGTGGGGCCATAGAAGATTGAGAGGGAATGTTATGGTGGGGCCATAGAAGATTGAGAGGGAATGTTATGGTGGGGCGATAGAAGATTGAGATGGAATGTTATGGTGGGGCCATAGAAGATTGAGAGGGAATGTTATGGTGGGGCCATAGAAGATTGAGAGGGAATGTTTTGGTGGGGCCATAGAAGATTGAGAGGGAATGTTGTGGTGGGGCCATAGAAGATAAAGATAGAAAGTTATGGTGGGGCCATAGAAGATTGAGAGGGAATGTTGTGGTGGGGCCATAGAAGATTAAGATAGAAAGTTATGGTGGGGCCATAGAAGATTGAGAGGGAAAGTTATGGTGGGGCCATAGAAGATTGAGAGGGAATGTTGTGGTGGGGCCATAGAAGATTGAGATAAATAGTTGTGGTGAGGCCATAGAAAATTGAGAGGCAATGTTGTGGTGGGCCATACAAGATTGAGAGGGAATGTTTTAGTGGGGCCATAGGAGATTGAGAGGGAAAGTTGTGGTGGGGTCAAAGAAGATTAAGAGGAAATATCTCATAATTATCCAAATTCTTAAATAATACAAGACTTACCAAACTCGCACTTTTAATCTTCTATTGCTCCACCATAACCTTCTAATATTTCAAAAGATTACGTCTCCCTTTAAATCTTCTATCACCCCACAACATTCCCCCAGTTCCCCATGTTCAGGTCATAGCGTGATGTCTTCACCACATTCCCCCCAGTTCCCCATGTTCAGGTCATAGCAAGATGTCTCCACCACATTCCCCCCAGATCCCCATGGTCAGGTCATAGCAAGATGTCTCCACCACATTCCCCCCAGTTCCCCATGGTCAGGTCATAGCAAGATGTCTCCACCACATTCCCCCCAGTTCCCCATGGTCAGGTCATAGCAAGATGTCTCCACCACATTCCCCCCAGTTCCCCATGGTCAGGCCATAGCAAGATGTCTCCACCACATTCCCCCCAGTTTCTCATGTTCAGGTCATAGCAAGATGTCTCCACCACATTCCCTCAGTTCCCCATGTTCAGGTCATAGCAAGATGTCTCCACCACATTCCCCCCAGTTCCCCATGTTCAGGTCATAGCAAGATGTCTCCACCACATTCCCCCCAGTTCCCCATGATCAGGTCATAGCAAGATGTCTCCACCACATTCCCCCCAGTTCCCCATGGTCAGGCCATAGCAAGATGTCTCCACCACATTCCCTCAGTTCCCCATGGTCAGGCCATAGCAAGATGTCTCCACCACATTCCCTCAGTTCCCCATGGTCAGGTCATAGCAAGATGTCTCCACCACATTCCCCCCAGTTCCCCATGGTCAGGCCATAGCAAGATGTCTCCACCACATTCCCCCCAGTTCCCCATGGTCAGGCCATAGCAAGATGTCTCCACCACATTCCCTCAGTTCCCCATGGTCAGGCCATAGCAAGATGTCTCCACCACATTCCCTCAGTTCCCCATGGTCAGGTCATAGCAAGATGTCTCAGTTAGCTTTTTTGCGACTCTTTCCAATGATATTATCGACAGGGTAACTCGGTTGCTACTGCACAAACTCTCTGAAATCTTCCCAGAAATTCGGTAATGGATCTCCCAAATAACTTCAAAAACTCACTTATTCCAAGTACTAACAGATACAAAAAGAAATGCCCAGCCATGTACAAACAGACACAAAAAGAGCTGTCCAGGCTTGAAAATGTAAAATTCGAGTTTGAAATTTCAGTTGGAAATTTTAAAATCGGAAGATTGTCTGTTTTTGTCCATTACGGTAAATATTGATGGTATTTTATCGTAAAATAGCATTCAAAACGTGTAAGAAGATTTCATTTTGGAGTTTCAGTTAATATTTATCAAATATAGCATGAATTTAAATGTATTTCTGATTATTTTAATGGAGGAAAATCTGCATAGATCTCGATCTTCTTGAACTGATAATTTTAAAAAATCAGGATAACCAAAAATGATATAAAAAAAAGGGTAACAAAAAATTATTTGAAAAATCAGGATAAAAAAAAATTATTTAAAAAATCATGATAACAAAGAATTATTTAAAAAATCAGGTTAACGAAAAATGGTTTTAAAAATCAGGATAACAAAAAATAATTTTTAAAAATCAGGATAACAAAAAATAATTTTTAAAAATCAGGATAACAAAAAATAATTTTTAAAAATCAGGATAACCAAAAATGATATCAAAAATCAGGGTAACAAAAAGTGACTTAAGAAATCAGGATATTAAAAAATGGTTTAAAAATCAGGATAACAAAAAAGCGATTTAAAAAATCAGGATAACAAAAACGATTTAAAAAAAAGGATAACAAAAAATGGTTTAAGATATCAGGATGAAGACAATAAACCAGACAATTTTAAATAACACATAGATCTATAATCAGTGGTTTTTGACTGATAATTCTCTAGTTTAATATAAGGATATTAATTTAAAATTTTGGTTGATTTTTAAAAATTAATTACGAATGTTTGATTTGAAAATTCACCTTTAAATTCAAATATCAATAATAATAATAACGATGAAATAAGTAATATTAAAACATAATAAATATAAAATTGAAAAACAAAATCAAAATGTTAAACATTCAATTCGTCATGAAAATTTCTAATTAAAAATTTCAAAAGGCAGAATAAATAAAATTATTTTTTAATAAACTTTAACTTTTTCCAATTTCATACGATTTCTGCTCCCTATCTACAATTCGATGTGCGGAAAGTTCACCACCCTCAATTCATCGCATAGTAAGTTCACCGCAACTCAATTTACCGCATGGTAAGCTCACCGCAACTCAATTCACCGCATGGTAAATTCACCGCATGGTAAGTTCACCGCATGGTAAGTTCACCGCATGGTAAGTTCATCGCAACTGAATTCACTGTGGAAAAATTCACCGCAACTCAATTCACCGCATGGTAAATTCACTGCATGGTAAGTTCACCGCATGGTAAGTTCATCGCAACTGAATTCACTGTGGAAAAATTCTCGCAACTCAATTCACCGCATGGTAAATTCACCGCATGTTAAATTCACCGCGGGAAAGTTCACCGCAACTCAAATCACCGCAAAACATTTTAAGTCAAAATAAAACAGTAATATACAGCAAACTTATATAGAAAATGGATCAGCAACTTAATAGAAATCAATTACCTGAAGAATACAGCCTTTTTTAAGATGTCGTTACACGTCTCATTGAATATTTATAAAGCTTTCCTAATCAAAGAAAATATATAGGGACAGGAATATCGAATTAATTTTACTGAATATATGAAATAATATAAATTATATTATGATTTTGACATTTATTTATCTGGGATAGTATTTGTTACTATTTAATCAATCAAAACCTATAAGCTATTGACACAAAATTACGAGATGTCGTAATTAATCTATTCCCAGGTATTTAAAGTATATATAGCTGTCAAAAAAAGCATTATCGACATAGAAATGGCGGTGTAATGATGCGCAGTTGAGCTGTGAAAACTAGCCATCTTATAATAATTAGATATTAATACTGGCACTAGGACTTTTCCTCGCCGGATCATTCCCCGCCAGACTATTCTCCGCCGTACTTTTCCCCGCCAGGACTATTCCCCGCCGGACTTTTCCCCGCCGAATAAAATCATTGTATTTTGGGCTATTAAATTATAAATTTGATAAAACAAACCATTTATCAATAGAAGACCCATTTTATCAACAGATTTACACAGTAATACAGTCTTATTTTTCGCTCTGCTCTCCGTATGTGTCGATATTGGTCGTTTATATTTTAAGACTGTACATTCTAATGGATTGCAAAATGTAGCAATTTAGTCTAAAAAGCTACGATTAATTCAGTTTATTTCTGCTCTAAAGTTATACATAAGGCAAATTTATAATTTTCTTTGCCAGTTATTATTAAAAATGTTCATCTATTTATATACTTTTCCAGAAGTATATATTTGATTGTAGTTTAGTAATTTGAGAATTAATATAATAGACAACAGAATTAATAATCCTACTATATATTTTTTTATTACACTTAATATTGACTTTTTTATAAGGTCTTTTTTTCTATTATGCTTATGTAATATTTATTACTTAAAGAACTTACAAGATTATCCATTATTTTGAAAATACATAAGTTAGAGTGTAGAAATCCTTAAATCAAGACTTTTCAAGTAGTCAGATTTGAGGACGATTTAGATATATAGTTGTACATTTTTTTTCGAAAAGTCTCCAATGAAAACTAATTATCGAAAGAGTAACTAGAAAACGGGTCAGGTTCAAGGAGTTGGTAAGTGACCAATTTCCATGCAACTAAGTTAAAAAAAAATGAGCTAGTTGCAACGGCAACCTTTTTTTTACAATTTCACGGCAATAGATTTATTGGTCAAAACAATTTTTTTTTTCAAAAAAACTAATTGAAAATTCTTAATATTAAATTGTCTTCCAAGGTTTAAATTAAAAACAATAGGCGGGGAAAAGTCCAGCGGGGGAAAGTCCGGCGGGGAAAAGTCCAGGCGGGGAAAAGTCCGGCGTTTCCCATTAATACTCACAAGTAGATATCGTAGAAGGAAACAATTGTGTGAAGTTCCGTTCACTTTATAATGTTACACTACAGCACATGTGTGAAACCATAAATAATGTTTGAAAGGAGTCTCATCTACACGTTAAACATTAGTTTGTGGAAACAACCTGTTACACTGATATAAATCTATTTTTCGAATTTAGAAGAATTACAAATCTTAGTAGTCATTTTATTACCACACATACTAATAAATTGAATATATTTGAATACGTTCTCTAACAATTATGATAATATCAGTGGATGAACTTTTTCTTTACCTTGACCCAAAGGAATACCAACACACACTACATAAACTGAAATTAACCACGTGGTGAGTTGAGTTGTGATGAACTTTCCATGCGGTGAACTTACCGTGAGGTGAATTGAGTGCGGTGAACTTTCCTGTAATCCTACAATTCATGTATCCCTGCTCCCTATCTACGATTCATGGATCCCTGCTCCCCATCTACAATTCATGTATCCCTGTTCCCTATCTACAATTCATGTATCCCTGTTCCCTATCTACAATTCATTGATCCCTGTTCCCCATCTACAATTCATGGATCCCTGCTCCCTATCTACAATTCATTGATCCCTGCTCCCTATCTACAATTCATGTATCCCTGTTCCCTATCTACAATTCATGGATCCCTGCTCCCTATCTACAATTCATGGATCCCTGCTCCCTATCTACAATTCATGGATCCCTGCTCCCTATCTACAAGGCGATTCCCAGTGAGCCCTGGAATCGAGAACAGCCCATCTAGGAATGAAAAAGCCTTATCCTATCTAGGTAGGATCACGCCAAGAGTCCCCATTTCTCTTCATTTGAAAGAGTCAGCCTTCAATCTGTACCTATTTGCACCAGACGAGACTATTAGCGATGCCCTCTGTCTCTACTGGGCCTTAACAGGAGGAACAAAAAGTCCTGAATCAGCATTCACATTATCTGTTAACTGTGACTGATTAGAAACATTCCGGACTGAACTAAAGAATCTTAAAATAAAACCAAATGTGGGTATATGTAACATGGATACACATGTTAAATCAGTATCAAGGCTATGCCTTTTAATATGTATCCAGGATACTTTTGTTCGATGTATATCAGGGATATGCCTATTTAATATGTATCATGTATACGCATGTTCAATATGCATCAAGGATACTCCTGACCATCTTTATCAGGATAAACCGCCTGTTAAAACTGTATCCAGGATAACATTGTTCAATCAGTATGATGGATGCGGCTGGATGCGTACCACAGATACCTCTGTTCCAAATGTACCATAGATACCTCTGTTCAAAATGTACCTTAGATACTTCTGTTCAAAATGTACCATAGATACCTCTGTTCAAAATGTACCATAGATACCTCTGTTCAAAATGTACCATAGATACCTCTGTTCAAAATGTACCATAGATACCTCTGTTCAAAATGTACCATAGATACCTCTGTTCAAAATGTACCACAGATACCTCTGTTCAAAATGTACCATAGATACCTCTGTTCAAAATGTACCATAGATACCTCTGTTCATAATGTACCATAGATACCTCTGTTCAAAATGTACCATAGATACCTCTGTTCAAAATGTACCACAGATACCTCTGTTCAAAATGTACCATAGATACCTCTGTTCAAAATGTACCATAGATACCTCTGTTCAAAATGTACCATAGATACCTCTGTTCAAAATGTACCTTAGATACTTCTGTTCAAAATGTACCATAGATACCTCTGTTCAAAATGTACCATAGATACCTCTGTTCAAAATGTACCATAGATACCTCTGTTCAAAATGTACCATAGATACCTCTGTTCAAAATGTACCATAGATACCTCTGTTCAAAATGTACCATAGATACCTCTGTTCAAAATGTACCACAGATACCTCTGTTCAAAATGTACCATAGATACCTCTGTTCAAAATGTACCATAGATACCTCTGTTCAAAATGTACCATAGATACCTCTGTTCAAAATGTACCATAGATACCTCTGTTCAAAATGTACCACAGATACCTCTGTTCAAAATGTACCATAGATACCTCTGTTCAAAATGTACCATAGATACCTCTGTTCAAAATGTACCATAGATACCTCTGTTCAAAATGTACCATAGATACCTCTGTTCAAAATGTACCATAGATACCTCTGTTCAAAATGTACCATAGATACCTCTGTTCATAATGTACCATAGATACCTCTGTTCAAAATGTACCATAGATACCTCTGTTCATAATGTACCACAGATACCTCTGTTCAAAATGTACCATAGATACTCACATAGTATTTTACCCATCCCATTCGTTAAAAGTTTTTATCGTTACCGCACTCAGAAGAAATGACACATAATTTCATCAACTATAATTGTAACATACTTACGTATTTCAAGAGATTGACCGTATATCAGTGTGATGCACTTTAGTGTGTCAGATTGTGCAATACCGGCGTGTCTCTTTTTTTTCACTGTGCAGGTCTAAGGCCTCTGTAGGCAGGCTTATCTTTTCTCAGTGTAAAGTGACTCTGATAGTGATTAGCATAAAGAAATGGAGGTGTAGTTCAGTCCCAGGGACATACATTCTCTTTTTACTAAACTGTGAGATCTGCAGGAACAGAGAAAAAACACGTAAATTAGATATTATGTGTACTGTAAAACTTCTCTATATTGAACTCCTCTATAGTTAATGAGTTAGGATGTAGACTCTATAATGAAAAAGATTTTCTTTAGTCTGTCATCAAATAGTCTGTAATTTTCTAAACCGGTTGGTAATTTACTGTAGACTAAAGAATATTTGTTAACTATAGAGGCTACCTCCTAACTCAATCACTATAGAGGAGTTCTATAGTGTAGAAAAAAAGAAAATAGTAAATGTTTTAATCTCCTTTGCAGTTTCCATGTTTCCTCTATTCGAAATCATTTAATAATAAAGTTTAAATATATCTAAGCATATCCATCATTTAATTCACAATAGTAAATTTATATAATTTACAGATTCTAGTGAACTTTCCCATTAAAAATAACGGGTTTTCTATAGTATTTGTATTGGTGTAACTTAACCATCGTGACGTCATTTTTTATTATTTATTGAATATTAACTATTATATTATACCCTAAATTGTTTATATTCATTTTCGAATTACTTCCTTTTTCTGCTTAGACTTATAGATTTATTATTATACAAAAAATATGAATATTCGTAATGTGCCAGTTTATTTTTAAATTTACAAATTGAGTGAATTAATGATTACATTGTACAACTGAATGACAATTTCATTTTTAACATAAAACTGCAGTGTTTGCTCTTACAAAAATGGTTGGGAGAGGTTTGGATGGGGTCAGCTGGCAGAGACAACCCATTCAAAGTTTTTAGTTTTACTTTGTCCTGTTTTGGATTCTAGGACAAAGAAACTGTGGTCAATAACTGCTCGTAAAAAAACATACAATAAGACATCGGTCAAAAAATGTCGTGCGATAAAAAAAACGTCAAAAACAAACCGGTTCAAATAAAAAAACATTAGAAAATTGTTTACACCACTTTTGATATAATTCAAATACCATTTTCAAATACAATCTAAATAACAAGTAGTATGTAGTTTTGAAATAAACTTATTTAGTATTATTCATTAGTATTAATATATTCAACAATGTTAATTTCTAACAAATCATTAATTATTAATTTCTGACAGCACCTTATAAGCAAAAAGCAAAACTTTGTATGGGTTGTCTCTGCCAGCCGACCCCCTCCACACCTCTTCCAACCATTGTTGTAAGAGCAAATACTGCAGTCTTATGTTAAAAAGGAATTAATAATTTATTTGTTAAATGTAAGCATAAATGTAAATTTTAGAGTAATTTGGCATACTATAAATATTCATATTCTTTATCTATATGGATAAAATTACAATTGACTTCAGTCACCTCTATATACTGCTCAAAATTCCAGGATTTTGTCTGTGTTATTTTTTCATCTGAACGAAGTAACGGACAAATTGCCATCTAAAAATAAAAACATTAACTTTCTACCGAAACCCTAATAAATATGTATATATTTATATATATCCACTCAGTCTTTATTATATGAAAAAGTTAATAATATCATTAAAATAGCACTGTTAATCGCGATAATGAAAACGATTCGATTTTAAAAAAAATTAACTATACAATTGAATTCAAAATTCATATTTTTTTATTTCGTACCCATGACATCTTAAAAGGTCTGAGTTTGAATAGAGAGGCCCGAGACTATATTCCCATTCCTATATTCCCATTCCTTTAATCGCTTTCCTTCAATAGGCATTGGAATAAATTCCTGTAATCGAAAGTTTTCTTTACGAAGCTTTGAATCATTTTAATGGAGACATCGCGCTTGGGGGTGCAGGGGGGGGGGTGAGAGAGAAAGACGGGGGAGGGGGGAGAGGGAAAGAGGTTAAGGAAATTATTACAGTATGGAAATAAATTTCATTTATTTATTGAAGCAATAAGTCTCTTTCTTTTAGATCAAGGTGCAGGGAAAGCTACACCTTCATCAATGAAAAAAATACTGCTTAATGCAATAATACGAAAACAGGAGGATCTTGAACGGGCACTCGTAGAGCGCATACCTTCCCCACATCTTCAATCGATTTTGACGTTTTCGTGACCTTGACCTTCAACCCGATCCATCCCAAAATCTAATCAAATGGTTCCTGGATAATGACCAATCGCCCCACCAAATTTCAGGCAATTTGGTTGAATACTTTTTGAGTTATGCGAATAAAAAGATTACAAATAAGGAATACATATAAATAAATAAAGGTCAATTTAAGCCAATGCTCCAAAGGCAACTTATATAAATGATAAATACAAATACCAATGTACATTCATACAATAACTCAAAAAAGATTTATACGATATATACAGCAGTACAATTACACAATACAATATCATAATTCATTAACTACAATTAAACTCTAACCAAAATTATGAGCAAATTGAAACCAGTAAAAGAATTAGGAAACAATTAAATACTATATTCTAACACAGTACATACATTACGAAACAAGAAAATAAGAGGCAAAGTAGAAGTTTTATTTATTTCTTAAACCTAGTTGATTAACTTAACTTTAGTCAACCTAGCTAACTTTAGTCAACCTAGTTAACTTAACTTTAGTCAACCTAGCTAACTTTAGTCAACCTAGTTAATTTTAGTCAACCTAGTTAATTTTAGTCAATCTAGTTAACTTTAGTTAACCTAGTAAATTTTAGTCAACCTAGTTAACTTAACTTTAGTCAACCTAGCTAACTTTAGTCAACCTAGTTAATTTTAGTCAATCTAGCTAACTTTAGTCAACCTAGTTAATTTTAGTCAACCTAGCTAACTTTAGTCAATCTAGTTAATTTTAGTCAACCTAGTTAATTTTAGTCAATCTAGTTAATTTTAGTCAACCTAGTTAACTTAACTTTAGTCAACCTAGCTAACTTTAGTCAACCTAGTTAATTTTAGTCAACCTAGTAAATTTTAGTCAGCCTAGTTAATTTTAGTCAACCTAGTTAACTTTAGTCAACCTAGTTAACTTTACTTTAGTTAACTTAGTTAACTTAAGTAAACTTTAATTAACCTATTTAACCATCTTACTTCTCAAAGTTGTTAAGGTGAAGTCAGGTGAAGATAGGACTAAGATAAATCATACTGGTAAGTAAATCAATTAATTCTCAGTATACTAGGAAAGAATAATAGTTATATTATATATTTACGAATTATCTATTACTATGTCTTACAGTACATTTTAAATAATAGCTATTTTGTTAAATATTAATTTAACTTAGACTAACCTGGAAATACAAAGCTATCTTAGATCTAAGACTCAACGAAAATTTAGTAATAAACTTTACATTATTATAATTTACAGACTACCTATTTAATTAATATGTTTAGGAATTCTAGAATAAATAAATATATAAAAACATGATGAAATTTGAATATTGTTTGTACAGATATGACAGATCATATTGTACATCCCAGTATTCTATACAGGTCACACTATGCATCCCTGTGTACTATACATCTTACACTATGCATCCCTGTATACCATACAGGTCACACTTACATCCCTGTATACCATACAAGTCATACTAAACACCCTGTATATTATACAGGTCACACTATACATCCCTGTGTACTATTCAGCTCACACTATGCATCCCTGCATACTATACAGGTCACACTATACATCCCTGTGTACTATACAGGTCACACTATACATCCCTGTGTACTATACAGGTCACACTATACATCCCTGTGTACTATACAGCTCAGAATGTAGGCTATAAAATTTTGTGCCTCGCTTCAAATCTCGTAAAAGTTTATCCTCAATTTATAGTAAGGTGACAATAACTTACGGGGATTGGCTCTGGTGCAATATAAGTAAACACCCTGTATATACAGTGAAGATAAAACACTGTATGTACAGTGAAGATGAAACACTGTATGTACAGTGAAGATAAAACACTGTATGTACAGTGAAGATAAAACACTGTATGTACAGTGAAGATAAAACACTGTATATACAGTGAAGATAAAACACTGTATATACAGTATAGATAAAACACTGTATATACAGTGAAGATGAAACACTGTATATACAGTATAGATAAAACACTGTATATACAGTGTAAATACATACACTATATTATGATGTATATTTATAATGTAGATTTAATTCAATGTGTAAATGTTAATCAAATATTCTTAGTGAACTCCGTAGATTTATTTTGAATCAGGTACCTAAATAATTATAGGGAAATTTCACCCTATAAAATATCGATATTTAATTTAATACGAATTTGAAACTATAAAATACTTTCATATCATGGACACCAACTAAAATAAAATTTAAATAACAATTGTAATATTGTTTTTTCTCATATGACCGAAGATATGAAACTGACCGATGATTCGTAATTTACCCTATATAATTATATCTTCTATATTTTTATTGTTGAAAAGACACTATTTTTCCATTAAAGTTGAATTAATGGGCATTGTGAAGCCAGATGGTCACCGCTTGCTTTACTTTTTGTACATAGAGCAGATGGAGCACATGGACAGAGAATTTAATTCTAACTAATTGAAGTAGTTTTATGTTTTCGAAGAATTAATAGAAAATAGTGATAATTACACAGTATTTATGAAAGGGATACAATACTATTAAAAGACTATGGGAAAATGTTTCAAGACATAGGCAACTAGAACGGGCATTCATAGAGCGCATACCTTCACCACCGCTTCATTCGATTTCAACCTATTTGTGACCTTGACCTTTGACCCGATCGCTCCCAAAATCTAACCAAATGGTTCCTGTATAATGTCCAATCTTCCCACCAAATTTCAGGCAATTCAGTTAAATACTTTTTGAATTATATAATGTCCTTGATCTTGACCTTAGACCCGATCCTCTCCGTTATAAAACGGAGAGGAAGCACTAAGCAATGTGCTAAAAAATTTCCCATTCTCAGGCCTCATCTTCTAGGTAGCATTGCACCGATAGTCTGCACCGATAGGGATAAGCCTACCGATAAATCGTGTACTTAGCGATACACTAATGGTGGCTATTTGGCTAAAAAAACCATTTGATAATTCGAGACTAGGAAATTTTATTGCAATATTAGGCATTGAGGATGATATGTGTGTTTGTGTGCTTGTGTGTTTGTGTGTTTGTGTGTTTGTGTATGTTCGTGTGTTTGTGTATTTGAGTGTTTGTGTATTTGTGTGTTTGTGTGTTTGTATGTTTGTGTGTTTGTTCTATTTATGATTTTATTTTAGTAAATTTGTATCAGAATGTTTACTTTATTCATACAAACTTTATACTTTATTCATACACACTTAATTCATACAATTTTTCTTCATTCATACATATAGAGTATAGCATTACCCTCTGCATCCTTGTTAATATTTATCTACCGTTCTATTATTCATCTCATAATGTATGTATTGAATTAGACTCATTATTATTGTGTGCAGAGGAAACATTTTTATTGTTTTATAGAATGTGTGAATGAAAAATCATGTCTATATTACTCGTGAGCGGACAAAATGAAAACGGACAAAATGCCTAACGGACAAAATGCCTACGGACAAAATGCCTAACGGACAAAATGCCTACGGACAAAATGCCTACGGACAAAATGCCTACAGACAATATGCCTACGGACAAAATGCCTACAGACAATATGCCTACGGACAAAATGCCTACGGACAAAATGACTAACGGACAAATTACCTAATGGACAAAATGCCTACGGACAAAATGCCTACAGACAATATGCCTACGGACAAAATGCCTACGGACAAAATGACTAACGGACAAATTACCTAATGGACAAAATGCCTACGGACAAAATGCCTACGGACAAAATGCCTACAGACAAAACACCTAACGAACAAAATGCCTAACGGACAAAATGCCTAACGGACAAAATGCCTACGGACAAAATGCCTACAGACAAAATACCTAACGGACGAAATGCCTACGGACAAAATGCCTAACGGACAAAATGCCTAAAATGGATTGTAATTGATTTTTTTTCAAATATGGGAATAGTGAACAAAGATTTATAATTTCTTATATGTGAGACCAAGTGGAACAAAGAGATTTGTCTCAGATGAGTTTATTAAATAACTATCACATTTAATATGAACATATGTAACTTAGCGTGCTTAGTGTGAACACTGTATTATTTAGCTGTGTTTGTAATTCATCACTTAAGTGTTTGGTCTATTTAACAAATCACTTGATTATAATATTCTTCTTCTAATTTGATTATTTTCACTAGCCATCTACAGTCTTCTTCATTTATTTTCCTTTTTTCATTAGATATCTATAACCATTTCATTCTGTTTTATTTTATTAGATAACTATAATCAATTTATCATCTTCAATCTATAGTGATGTCTATCGTTGCTTTTGAAATTCTAAATCACGTTAGGTAATTTCAATGTTTATATAAGTTAGTGCTGACATGCAATTAACTACCCATGCTTATAAACCCGCTAGTATTTGTTTTATTTCATTATCTTGGTGTTAAAGGTACCGTTGGGAAAACTATAACAGTATTCTCCTTGAATTATACCTGAGACGAAGTATATATTATTTACCTAAGTCTTACATAAATAAAAATATAAAACATTATTTGATGTTGAATGATAAGGTTAATTACAATACAATGTATTCTGTTTTTTTTTTTTATTCATTCATTTCATTAAAGATATCACTTCAATATTTTCTATTCGGCCCTTTTATTAAAATATTGAGTTTATTCATTTATTCTCTTTCCAACATTCTTTTACTTCATTATTCTACTATTTTTATAATCAAATAATCAAATATTTTGTACACTAGGCATTTTGTCCTTTAGGCATTTTGTCCGTAGGCATTTTGTCTGTTAGGCATTTTGTCCGTTAGGCATTTTGTCCGTTAGGCATTTTGTCCGTTAGGCATTTTGTCCGTTAGGCATTTTGTCTGTTAGGCATTTTACTATGGGTACTATATATATGCTTGGTGCTATTGTATTTATTCATCAACAAATATCCTTACATTTATCCTCTCTCCACTTCTCTCTCCACTTCTCTCTCCACTCCTCTCTCCACTCTTCTCTCCACTCTTCTCTCCACTCCTCTCTCCACTCCTCTCTCAACTTCTCTCTCCACTCTTCTCTCCACTCTTCTCTCCACTCCTCTCTCCACTCCTCTCTCCACTCCTCTCTCCATCTAAGTCATAAAACTCCATTTCTCGCTAACGTCCGAATTCCGTGCAATAAAATTGGATCATAATATTCGCATCCCTCGTGGCTCGTATTTCGTACAGCTCCAAATATCATCTTTTATTATACCTCAAGAAAACAACTGATAAACTTTACATGTTTTATAACAACGCATTGTCTAAACCTACTGAAATTAGACTAGACTTTAGTGGATGGATCCACATTTTACATCATTTAAGAAAAAAAAAATGACTATCCTTCTACTTTTTTATTATATATGATTTAAAGAAAGTTAAATTTAAATAAATTGATAATAGTAATAAACTTTGTTATTCAATATCTATCCTATTTAAGCTAAAATCACCTCACAAAGCCAATTAATTCATCAGAAATATAATGTACTAGTACCGATACATCTTTCTACGCTATCTTTAAGCGGGTATTCACTGTATAAACATCTTAGCCATTATTATACGTTTTAATGACGTTTAGATAGTTAGGTGTGTAATTATTGGGCCTACCAGTGATCAATGGGTTGGGATGAGACCCCCAATGGGTAATAGAATCTTTTCTTCAATGCAATTTTATAAATAGAAGATATAGAAAAAGATATGTACAGCATTTATAAAGTTTTGTCATTAAATTAAATATATAAACAATAAGCAGTATCTAAAGTTGTTGTTGTTATTTTCTAAAATGTTGCGTTAGGTAAAAGTTTACTGATGGTTATTGTTCTTATTTTATTTATCTAATTTTCAGAGAAAGTTATGATGGGGTCATAGAAGATTACGTAAAGTATCCCTTCTTTAACTCAAAACATCAAATAGGTTTCCACATACTCTACCATGTCCCCACCATAACTCTAACTTCCCCACCATAACTCTAACTGCTGTCCCACCATAACTCTAACTGCCCACCATAACTCTAACTGCCACACCATAACTCTAACTTCCCCACCATAACTCTAACTGCCCCACCATAACTCTAACTTCCCCACCATAACTCTAACTGCCCCACCATAAATCTAACAGACCCACCATAACTCTAACTGCCACACCATAACTCTAACTTCCCCACCATAACTCTAACTGCCCCACCATAACTCTAACTTCCCCACCATAACTCTAACTGCCCACCATAACTCTAACTGCCCCACCATAACTCTAACTTCCCCACCATAACTCTAACTGCCCCACCATAACTCTAACTGCCCCACCATAACTCTAACTGCCCCACCATAACTCTAACTGCCCCACCATAACTCACTACTGCCCCACCATAACTCTAACAGACCCACCATAACTCTAACTGCCCCACCATAACTCTAACTGCCCCACCATAACTCACTACTGACCCACCATAACTCTAACTGCCCCACCATAACTCACTACTGCCCCACCATAACTCTAACTGCCCCACCATAACTCACTACTGCCCCACCATAACTCTAACTGCCCCACCATAACTCACTACTGCCCCACCATAACTCTAACTGCCCCACCATAACTCACTACTGCCCCACCATAACTCTAACTGCCCCACCATAACTCACTACTGCCCCACCATAACTCTAACTGCCCCACCATAACTCACTACTGCCCCACCTTAACTCTAACTGCCCCACCATAACTCACTACTGCCCACCATAACTCTAACTGCCCCACCATAACTCTAACTGCCCCATAGGCAAAGAAGTACAGGGTTCCTTACCCCAAAGAAGCAAATAGAGGCAAATAGAGGCAAGGCTGCTACCTACACTACACTAATGTGATTAGAGGCACTGCCTAACTATACACTCTGCCTCTTACCTAAATTGCACAGCCTGCACTGCAATGCACAGTTAAATGGTGCACAATTGCACAGCCTGTGCTGCAATGCACAGATTGTACTGCAATGCACAGCCTCTACTGCAATGCACAGCCTCTACTGCAATGCACAGCCTCTACTGCAATGCACAGCCTCTACTGCAATGCACAGCCTCTACTGCAATGCACAGCCTCTACTGCAATGCACAGCCTCTACTGAAATGCACAGCCTCTACTGCAATGCACAGCCTCTACTGCAATGCACAGCCACTACTGCAATGCACAGCCTCTACTGCAATGCACAGTTTAATGGAACTTTTTCATTGTTTTCTGCGCAATTTATCCAGGTGCACACTTTTAAGAAAGCGCTGCGCGTTTTAAATTCTCTTCAACCCCTAATGTCAAGCGTGTGTTAACACCTTCATTCTATTTATTATAAAATATAATACTAATATGCATGTTTCGGGAGCCTCGTTATTGAACAATTTACCATGAAGTGTGCAGTACAACAAACTAGCGGATAAAACAAACTACATAACGGCTAATTATGTTGAGAATTTCAAAGTAATCGTTATTTAACTTAGTTTTTTTATATCCGCTAGTTAGTTTTACTGCACAGTTCATGATTGTTTAATGACTTGTCTGTGGGGACGCCTCCCACTGCACATATATCATTTTTCGATTTCATAATAAAAAAATGAAGGTATTAACGCGCGCTTGAAATAAAGGAGTTAAGAACGCGCAGCCCATTCTCGAGATTGTGCCAATCGGAAAAAGGCCCGAAACAGTCACACTGTAGCAAGAAATTGTGAGAAGAAATACTGGTTATTCAAAGAAGAAAATAGGTATGAGAAGCCCTTAATTAAAGAAGAGAAAATAGTTGAGAAAAGCCTTTTATTAAATAGGAAAATAGGCAAGAAAGCCCCCTTAATAAATATTATAATACAAAAAATATAATGTATATCTTTATCAAAAGACGAAAGCAGAAACCCATAGAGAGAGAATTATGATGAGGTAAAAGAATATTTCCTTGGCCCCATCATAATCTTCCTTGGCCCCACCATAATCTTTTAAGTGTCCATTACAAGTTTCTAAGTGCCCACCATAATCTTCTAGGTACCCATTATAATCTTCATTGGCCCACCATAATCTTTTAAGTGTTCATAGTGCCCCCCATAATCTTCTAGGTACCCATTATAATCTTCCTTGGCCCACCATAATCTTTTAAGTGTTCATAGTGCCCCCCATAATCTTCTAGGCACCCATTATAATCTTCCTTGGCCCAACATAATCTTTTAAGTGTCCATTACAAATTTCTAAGTGCCCACCATAATCTTCTAAGTGCCCACCATAATCTTCTAAGTCCCCACCATAATCTTCTAAGTCCCCACCATAATCTTCCAAATGCCCACCATAATATTTTAAGTGCCCACCATAATCTTCTAAGTACCTACCATAATCTTCTAAGTGCCCACCATAATCTTCCTCGGCCCCACCAAAATCTTCTAAGTCCCAACCATAATCTTCTAAATACCCACCATAAGTTTCTCCCAAGACTCCCAAAGTAAGGATTGTGGAGCCAATAAAACTCCGTTAGTTCCGCTCCATTGGGTCCTTCGAAGCTAAGCCTCCGGGGGGTGGATTCCACCAGATAATGTGGGGGGGGGGGAGCGGGGGGTAGAGATACAAATGGTTATTAGAATGGATGCAGAAAAGCTACCGTGTGGAAGATATCAGTTCATTTTATAAAGTATTTTGCATTAGAGTTGATCTACGAATTTATATTTTTTTTTCTGTAGATATTATTTTTAATTTTTAATAAACACGTCAAATGAATTGTCGTATAGGGAATATATTTAGAGAATATATTTAGGGAATATATATAGGGAATATATTTAGGGAATATATTTAGAGGATATATTTAGGGAATATATTTAGGGAATATATATAGGGAATATATTTAGGGAATATATTTAGAGAATATATTTAGGGAATCTATTTAGGGAATATATTTAGGGAATATATTTAGGGAATATATTTAGGGAATATACATAGGGAATATATTTAGGGAATATATTTAGAGAATATATTTAGGGAATCTATTTAGGGAATATATTTAGGGAATATATTTAGGGAATATATTTAGGGAATATATATAGGGAATATATTTAGGGAATATATTTAGAGGATATATTTAGGGAATATATTTAGGGAATATATATAGGGAATATATTTAGGGAATATATTTAGAGAATATATTTAGGGAATCTATTTAGGGAATATATTTAGGGAATATATTTAGGGAATATATTTAGGGAATATATTTAGGGAATATATTTAGGGAATATATTTAGAGAATATATTTAGGGAATATATTTAGAGAATATATTTAGGGAATATATTTAGAGAATATATTTAGGGACCACTCTCGCTATAAATGCATTACCAATATCAGTAGATAAAAAGAAAATAATAAGAAATAGATAAGAAAAACAAATAATTAATAAATCCTTATGAAATATATTTACACGATATCACAAGAAAATGTGTTTCTATTTTTAAATTATATTTTAAATTTTTATATAATTTCTTTATTTTTCAAATATATATTTTTTTATTTTTATAATTTATTGTTCTTCTTTAAAATTGATTTCCTTTTTTCATTTCATTTTCCTTATTGAGATTTTTTTTTCCCCTTTACAAAAATTTATTTTCTTTTTTAAAACTATGAATATCTGCCTTACATTCCAATTCTTGCAACCCCCAACAGACACCGCCGTTGCTGTTCTCAGCAGACACGTCCTACCTGTTCAGGTGTACCTGACACCAAAGAACACAACAAACCTGTCTGTGGCATTGCCATTCACACCATAGAGACTGAAAGAGACAGATAGGAGAGAAACGAAAAAAAAAGGAAGATTGTTTCGAGTTATCGAACGGTTTCATATATTCGATCAAACAAAAATGTATTTAACAATTTAACTCGCTAAGTATTGTGGATGCATGATATAATTAAAATATAAGAAGCAAGTTTTATTTGTGGTATATATGAAGTTAACTTTAACTTACAAACTATGACAAATTTACTGTGATTGAAGCTTTATATGATAATCGAGTCGTAATTTTATAGTGTGACCCATGATTAAATATTACATTGTAATTATTCCATAATATCTATATCTATTATCATTTTTAATATATTCAATTAAAATTCAATATGTTTCTCTGTATTCTATTTCGTTGTTTTAACCCCTATCTAGTACACCGAGTCAAAGACTTTTCCTCTATTTCTGAAAGGCGTAACGTACTTACGAAACACAAACACAAATATTAAGATAATTAAATATAATCAGAGCAAGATTAATAAAAAATAAATTTAATGTTAATTCCTTCACAATGCTTCATTATTCATTATTATACATAACAACCCTTAATATAAATGATGAACATTTGATAAAATTGAACTCAATAAAAAGTCTACCGGCAATACCCGATCGTTATTTTCCGATGCTAATTATTATTGGGTATCTTTATTCCCGACCATAGCCTCAAGATTGCTCAACGGGAATAACGAAATCCCCTCCCCCCTCCCCTAATTCCCATTGGTATCGAATTCCTAACGGTCGGAATTTGTGAAGTTCAGCGTGAAATTCGGACCAACATCCTCCGAAATATCTTTTTTTTTATTTAGAAGTACACTCTGTTACAGAGGTCTTTGTGATATTTAAATTCCTTATATCTGCTGTACTATCATTGATGGAAAGATGAAACTGGTACCATTTTAAAGAGAAATTATGGGAGTTTTTAACGATGTTTATGATTTTTAAATTTTTATAATATTTCCAGAGATATTTGATGTTGTAATGGGGCAAAGATTTCTTCGAAGCAACTTATTTTTCTTTTGAGTTACTAGGAAAAGCTACAGAAAAGTTACGTAATAAAAAATATAATAACAATTTATATTTTCATGAATATATAATTCATTGAAATTAATGTATTTTTATGTGTGTTAGTGTAGTTTCGACACACTAAGTTTGTAAATAAATACAAGGCATAAAAAAAGTCTATATTATTCTTGGAGAAATCTATTAAAAAAACAATTGAGAATTTTAATGGGATATAATTGTTATATAAGGAGAGAGAAATGGAGAGGAAAATAGAGAGGGAAATGGTGAGGGAAATGGAGAGGGAAATGGAAAGTGAAATGGAGAGGGTATTAGATAGGGAAATAGAGGATGAAATGGAAAGGGAAATAGAGAGGGAACTAAAGAGGGAAATGGAGAGGGAAATTGTGAGTGAAATGGAGAGGGAAATGGAGAGGGTATCAGATAGGGAAATGGAGGATGAAATGGAAAGGGAAATAGAGAGGGACTAAAGAGGGAAATGGAAAGGGAAATGGAGAGGGAAATGAAGAGGGAAATGTAGAGGGAAGGGGAAAAGGAAATAGAGAAGGAACTGAAAAGGGAGAATGAGAATGAAATAGAGAGTTTAGTGATAGACTGTAAAAACAATTCTAAAGTAGCTACACTATATTATATGGGTAAAAAGTGATCTGTTTTTCGGCACTAAGAGAAAAATGCCTAACGGACAAAATGTCTAGCGGAAAAATTAAAAATAGAACAAGATGATTATATGTAAATGATTTGATAAATCTGAATCACAGAATTAATACAGTGCTTACACTAAGCACGCCAAGTTACGAATGTTCATATTCAATTCGGTAGTGATTTAATTAATAACTGAGACAAGGCTCTTTGTTTCCACTTGGCCTCACTTATATTAGAAATTACAATTAATATCAGTTCACTAATTCCATTCTTGAAATAAGTTTAAAATTCATTTAAATTCGATATTCATTTTATTCGTTATACATTATTTCCATGAGGCATTTTATCCGTTGGGCATTTTTTCTGGTAGGCATTTTGTCCGTTCAGTCTTTTATCAGCTCACACTATTTTCGATATCGTTACAGTATGGGTATACACCATTTCCTGTATATGTTCATTAATGTACACTGTTTAGGAAACATGTATCCTTTATCTCCACTACAGCTACACTGTATCTCCACTACAGCTACACTGTATCTCCACTACAGGTACACTGTATCTCCACTACAGATACACTATACAGGTACACTATATCTCAACTACAGGTACACTATATCTCCACTACAGGTACACTGTATCTCCACTACAGGTACACCATATCTCCACTACAGGTACACTGTATCTCCACTACAGGTACACTGTATCTCCACTACAGGTACACCATATCTCCACTACAGGTACACTGTATCTCCACTACAGGTACACCATATCTCCACTACAGGTACACTGTATCTCCACTACAGGTACACCATATCTCCACTACAGGTACACTGTATCTCCACTACAGGTACACCATATCTCCACTACAGGTACACTATATCTCGTATGTCCGAGAGTCATAATACTGGTCGCTCTATCACCCCATTGGTCGTTAAGATGCTCGTAAAAACAGCGACTATGGAACCTTAACTCGACCAACGACAGGATAAAACACCACAAAATAAAGAACACACGCTCAAACAATACCAAACATCTACTGAAAATATTCAACACAAACACTTAATTAGGAAAAACATTCAGCATAAATATTTGTGGAAAATAGTTAGTAAATATATTTGATAAATATATTCACAAAACTATTCAAGAAAAATATATCGTAAAAATAATATAATATAAGTAAAAATATTAAAGTGAAATATGTAGTGAAAATGTTTACGAAAAGTATATAATAAAAATAAATCACGGAATAAAAAAAATAAAAAAAAATATAGAGATTTAATGCCAATAACCAGTATATTTTCCCGTTAAAAATAAATTGGTACAGCAAAACTTTCTAGTAGACCAGCCTCCTAGTAGACAAACCTCCTAGTAGACCAGCCTCCTAGTAGACAAACCTCCTAGTAGACCAAGAAATTTTTGAAACTGTACTGGAAAAAACCTCGTACTAGACAAAACACAATTTTTGTCACCTGACAGTTATTCTAGTGTAAATATTACAAGGAGTAATAATTACAATACTGCTTTAAAGATAAATCTCTAATTTGAATCATATAATATATTTATTTATGCTGTTTTAGGATAAAACATAAGGCAGAATCGGTTTCAGATTTTATGGTAGAGTCTGTGCTAAAAAATATTATGTGAAAAGTTACAGAAAACTAGATACAGTGACGACTATTATAATTTCATAAAATGATAATTTAATTGACAAAATATTATATTCATTTCAATTGAAACATAAAAATTCATACCATTTCTAAATGTGTTTCCCTTCAAAATTGGTATGTTAGTCACCATTAATTTGGCATTAAAGTTATCATAAACAAATAGAGCTATCGAAATGTTAAAGTCACCGCTTCACTTTTTACAGAAAACGATGTTGGTCTAGTAGGAAACTACTGTTGTGAGTTTCTTACTAGACCAAACACACTTGGAACGTAACTTTGGTCTACTACGAGATTTTGATGTATAGTTTAAAGTAACATGTTTAAATAACATGTTCGGTTATTTTGTTGATCACAGTTCACGCCAAACACCAAACGCTCCGCTGCTCTAAAAGTTAGCTTTTATGGAAGCTTAAAGTTAGCTTTTAATAAAATATAGCTTTTTATATTGCTCTAAAAATGAGCTTGTACAATAATCAAAATAATCGTTAATCTAATAGAGCTGTGTGCATACGCCGTGTTCTCACCGCCTACTATACTTTGGATTTTAAGAAGCAGTAGCAAAGCAGTAGCACCACGGCGGTGGCACCGTCAGTACCTATAGTATGGGCCTTAGAAATACTGCTCATGGCAAAAAGTTTAGCTGCAATTGATTTTAACGGAGCCCTTCACACTTGCGTTAGAAAAAACGCAGACAATTTTTCTAACGCAAGTGTGAAATGGGCCTTAAGATTGCAGCTGTACGTTATTAATATTAATTCAAACTTGGTACATTTTTTTGTGTGGGTCACCCTATATAGTCGAAAGTATGGAACAGTCCGATAATCAGTAACTTCCCCTGTTTATTTTGAACGAAGAATTATATACTATTCAATAACCTCAAAAATATTTTAGTAGTCTGAATTTGTGGTACAGCTTGTCATAAACAATATATAAAACTAGTGTACTTTCCCGTTAAAAATAACGGGAAATTATTAGGTTACTTTCTATGAATTCTGTTGAAATTAAATTTCCTGCATAGCCTAATTTATTTCATAGATTAAATAAATTAAAAATTGAATTAAAACAGGGGAATTTAGATATCAAGTCAATATATTCCCGTGCGTATCATAGTTACATTCTTCATGTTTAATACCCGTAGTGTAAAAGCGGACATCAAATAAATAAATAAATAAATAAACATAATAAGGAAATTATTGGTGACCGGTATATTACACCCCGGTAAATTCCACCCCGGTATATTCCACCCCGATATATTCCACCCCGGTAGATTCCACCCTAGGTATATTCCACCCCGGTAAATTCCACCCCACTTTACGGGTTAGGTTTGTTTAGTTGTTAATATTAGTCATTTATTAATATTATATGTACTGCTAGGTAACTTGCATTTATCAAATTAATCCTTTTGCTGGCTAATCACAGGCTGTAAATTAATCACGACGCATGTGACAGAACAGCAGAAAGAAAGGTTGTGTGAACGCATATATCAGTTGAAGTATTTAGATTTTCAATTTCAAACTGATTTTCTTCCCTATCGCCAAAGCAACAGTGATATTAATTGTAAGATGATGTCATATAGTATTTATTGTTATATTTTTTTCATTTTGAATTTGGTGTTATAACTTCTTGTAAAAGTGGTGGTTTTTTACCGAAGACTTTTTGCATGTTTTTTTAACCAGGAAGTTTTTGATGGGGAGGGGGAATTATTGCACAGGGTTTTAAGACTGGGAGATTATTGCCTTTTTTACATTAAGAGATTTTGATCACGGGGAATTTGGTCGCAGTATCCAAAACAGCAAATTATAAGCAAAGAGCGAAATCATTGAATGGGTTGTCTCTGCCAGTCGACCCCTTCCACACCTCATCCAACCATTGTTGTAGGAGCACTTGTGCAGTTTCATGTTAAAGAGGTATTAATATTAACTTTCCCAACACGTAAACTTTGAAATAAACTACCATATTAAGAATATTTGTTATTCTATTAGGATACAATTTCCATTGACTTTAACTACCTCAAATTATTTTCCAAATGTCTCATATATTTTTTCATCGGTACGAATTATTTAACAAATGGCGATCTAAAAATAAAATCTTTGAGTTTTTATTGTCACCCAAATGAGCCTTGTCACAGGGGTGGCATTTACCGGGGTGGAATATACCTGCGGTGGAATATACCGGGTTGGAATATACCGGGGTGGAATATACCGGGGAGGAATATACCTGCGCTGGAATATACAGGGGAGGAATATACCTTCGGTGAAATATACCGGGGAGGAATATACCTTCGGTGAAATATACCGGGGAGGAATATACCGGGGAGGAATATACCTGAAGTGGAATATACCGGGGAGGAATATACCTGCGCTGGAATATACAGGGGAGGAATATACCTTCGGTGAAATATACCGGGGAGGAATATACCGGGGAAGAATATACCGGGGTGGAATATACCGGGGTGGAATATGTCAAGAACCAAATTATTAGTTTAGATAATAAATAAATATCAGGATAGAGATTTCAAAAGTTAATTTATTGCAGCGTATCATAGATACAATATAATATAGTTAAGATACCTTCTTTTGTATCGATTGTATCTGAACTGTAACAATACTTATGAAAAAATTAGGTGTGCAGTTTACAGTCGTCCATTTGTAGATACAAATTATATAATTGAATTTTATACATTTTTATGAATAAAACTCATCCTCAATTACTTCATTATATGATCGATAATGTTGAACCGTTCGATAGCTCAGAATTTACCCTAATACTATTTCTCAAACGGGTTTAATTACACCCCCCCCCCGTAGGTGAAAATACCCCCCACCCCCAGGGTAAAAAGTTAGACTGGAGGTATCGGTAATTAATTACTAGTCCCAATGGCGGTGACAAATGATAGCCAGGAGATAGCGCCGTATTGATATAGGGATTAAAGGCCTTATTGAAATGATTAATGGTGATTAGAGGCCAGATTAATGGGGAGATTAAAGAAATAAAAAGAGTCACTCATATGAAAATTGATGAATGGAAAACTAAAATGAAATGTCAATCAATTTTTTATATTTTTTGCCATTGGTTCAAGTTATGAGGATAACAAATTATTATCACCGATACATCGGTATCAATGATACATCGGTATCAATGATACATCGGTATCAATGATACATTGCTTTCATTTATATGTATCCTATAATCTAATTTGGTGTACTCATTAGACAATAATTAAATTATAGAAAGAAAAGAATAAATTTTGCCCGCGCAGAATACATAATTGCTTGTGTTTTTTTTTTTTTTTTGTAACTACTAGTATTTGAACTTTTAATTCTATTTCTTGAATATAATCTACACAGTACCGAGTGCACATCAGAGTGGCCAGTACACATCACATTGCACATCACAGTGCACATCACAGTGCACATCACAGTGCACATCACATAGCACATCACAGTACACATCACATTCAGTCTACAAACTACACATCCCCATTCCACATCTACCGTACAAACCCCCCCCCCCCCCCCTATCCCCCGGTTTGTTGTTGTTGCAACACAGAACTTTTGTCTTGCTGTCCGTTTGAAGTCCGATCACGCGTCATGGTATCTCCAGAGCAAAAATGTAGCCAGAATTCAATGAGAAAAGACGGCAAAATTCCACCGAAGATAGACTTTTGAACGGACCGTGGTGTGAATATTTAACAGCCTAGATAAATTCATGCTTAGGCCTGCCTATCGTAAAACACGGCAAAAACCTTAGAAATATATAGCGTTAATTATTGAGCGTAGAAACTAGCGCTTCTGTTTATAGCGGTGAAGCCGAGCCGCCTGGTGAAGACTTTTAGACGTCATCGCCTTATTTAGGTAGAGATTAATTAATTAGGGAGAGATATTGATTGACTGGAGTATAAATAAAGGCAGCTATTTCAACATATTTTAATATGTATAAAGTGTAGGTAAAATAACCCGATGTTATATTTTTGGAGAAGATGACGTCACGGTATAAATCTGTAGAGTCCAATGAAATTAGTAGGGGAGGGAGGATAAGAGAATGGTTAATTTATCACAATATGTAATTCAACATTTTACTTTTTAAGTAATACAGATTTGTCAATTTTCTTTTCCAATTTCAGTAATAAATAACAAATAAAGAAACGTCACTGTACTCATACACTCAAAGTACTCGGAAAGGAGTACTTTCCTAGTACCAAGAGTGTTCCGAGTACTGTGACGTCTATACTTTATCAGTGATTCTTAAAGGGGGTCCCCGGCACCCTTTTGGGGCCTGGATTGCTTATAGGGGGTGCCTGGTAGGGCTGTTTTTTATGTTACTTATATGTTCGATTCTTGCTGTTAATATCATGCAGAATATACATGAGTATAATTGACATTTTCAAAACTCATACAGTAACCAAACATATAACAATTATAGCTTTTCAATCTACTTAATTGGAATAAACATAATAAGAGAAAATACTTCAAGAACCACTGCGAGTCTATAGGATCTAAGCATAAATACATCGAATAAAAGTAAAAAAAAACAAATAACAAATAAGGCCTTCTTCATCATAGTTTTAATTCTGAAGAGGCTGTCCGATATAATGGAACACCTCATTAAAAAATCATCATTCTGTTTAATTGCATAATAATAATATCAATTCAGTATATAGATCAAAAATACAGTTTCTTTGACGTTAAAATGTCCAAGATGGTGAAAATGAAACATTTTTAATCATAAAATTAATCTGAACTCAGCATATACTATAGCCATATAGATTTCTAAATACCTAATAATAATGGTTCAGTATATATAAAGGTGTAGTAAATTGATACCTCTTCCTAATAAATTAATTAACTATTCCTTGACGTAATATATACAGCCCTCATCTTTACTAAATTAATAACCATCTCATAAAAACTTAACCGTCAATTTCTTCTCAGTCACATACCTACACCAGTCTTTATTAAATCACCTCCCCACCCCTCCGAACATGTTAAAACGTACCACATTTACTTGCCATAAGCGAGTCGAAAACGACCGCCAAAATTCATTATTTTTATCCAAGTGAATTCGAAGGGAGCTTTGGGTGTCCCTGAGGAGGTTTAAATTCCCGCAATGGCTTGTCATAACCGTTAGGGAAGGTCCTCGGGAGTGTATGGAGAACATTAGGCAGAGAACATCCCTAAAGCATCCGCGCAGATGAACTTTTAAGCCCAGGACATCGTTACCTAAGTTGTAGCAGTGGATCAGAGACATCAGTTAATATTCAGCAACGAGCAACTCTATTTGGATCTTAAAGGGGTAGTGCACTCACTGAAAACTTTTATAGGTTTAGCATTAAAATGTAGGGACATACATTTCAATTGAGGACGTATGTCATTTTCTTTCATTTTAATGTATTTTTTTATTCCTGCCTTTGGATATATTTTAAACACGTAACTGTATCTTCAGTTAATTAATTCAAAGAGACATAATTCCAATGAAAATATTTATTAAGTTAAAAATATACAAATGACTCAAGCCCATATATAAATAAAGATAATTTTTTAGAGCCAAAAATTGTACACCAGTACATAAATTACTAATTATATACACCAAGTGTACAAGTGAAAATAAAAAAAATGGACAACTCATATTATAGTCAGTTTGACAGAAGATATCGTACAGTAATTGTAGTACAAAAATAAGCTATACTACAGAATATACAAAGTTTCATTTCACAGATTTTAAAATACACCAAATTGCCACTTCACCTCATTCAACAGTTGCGATAAATAAAATTTATTCTGAGTAAGTTTCAGTAAAATAACAATACAAGGTCCTTCTCTGCTCTATTTTTCTATTACTCTATTCATTAGATTTAATATAACTGGTTATAAAACTTAAACCATTTCAAATTTGGCTCTATACTTTTTTAATAATTTGTCTTTAATTATTCGGGAGGGGGTTTTCACTACTCTCTGACTTTCTAAGCAAAGAAAAAGTCGAAAATACTTCTGACTAGTTCAAAACAATAAGAATGAAAAACTTATTATAAATGATTACCTAACCCACTACCTAAATGCCATTAACCTAAAAAACATTATGTGCCTACCAACATACATAATTACCATCAAACTTACGACAATTCGAGATGAACTTCGTAAAGCTCACTTGTTCTTCTATTTAATATATTAGAAAGTAGGACAGTGAAGGTTGAGTGTGAATATTTCTTATATAATTGAATACAAAGTGAAGAGTTATATGTGATATAACCTTAGTTCTACAAATCTAAAGTATTTTTAGATAAATTTACTCTATAAATTTATCTTTTAAACAATGGTAAACTATTACTAGCCTTGATTTTGCCAGGCAAACGATTGAAAATCAAAGTACCATTATATTTAGGTACAAAGTATTGATCTTCCCGTAAAGACAGAAGATAACTGAGATTGCAAGATCTTGCAGACATGTCGGCATAAAACATATTTATGCACATCACATTTTTTCAGTATATCTCTTGCTATAAATAGAGATTTGCTGTGAGCCAGCTGATCAGTTCCACGAATCAACCGAATTCTTTTGGTTGGCAGCATATTAAGTGATTGAAGATGATAGCAGTTAAATAATGGTTATAATTTTATAAGGATATCAAATGAATAATAAAATTCGTAAAGACTATCATATGGAAGAGAATTCTTCAATTTGAAAAGTACCTTAATTAACTTAATTGAAGACCATTGCTACTGTAACTAGATTAAGTACACTCTGTAAAGCGCATACCTTCGCCTCCGCTTTGACCCGTTCTCTCCCAAAATTTAAGAAATTGCTAACTGGATAATAACCAATCGTCCCACCAAGTTTCATGCATATGGTACAATACTTTTTGAGCTATTGAGTCATAAATGACCTTGACCTTTGACCGGATCACTTCCAAAATTGTACCAGATCGTTCCTGGACATTGATCAATTGTACCATCAAATTTCGGACAATTTGGTTGAATACTTTTTGAGTTACAAATGGCCTTGACTTTGATCTTTGACCCGATCGTTCCCAAAATCTAACAAAATTGTTCCTCTATATTGACCAATCGTCCCACCAAGTTTCATTCAATATTGTTCAATACTTTTTGAGTTATAAATGACCATGACCTTGACCTTTGACCAGATTGCTCCCAAAATTCTACCAGCAGGTCACTAGACATGGACCAATCGTTTTACCAAATTTCAAGCAATTTGGTTGAACATTTTTTCAGTTAAGCGAATAACAAGATAATAAATAAATAAATAAATTCCGATGAAAATATGACCTTCCCGCATTC
This sequence comes from Caprella mutica, assembly GCA_947561585.1. NCBI lineage: Eukaryota > Metazoa > Arthropoda > Malacostraca > Amphipoda > Caprellidae > Caprella > Caprella mutica. Next base: position 97,174 of record CANNZV010000169.1, read on the forward strand.
TGCGAAGGTAATAACTAGGGTTGTAACAATATGCTTTTTGCTTAAAAATATAATCTTGAGAATATTTAAAATGAAGAATATTCCAATTATGAAAAAATATTCTCGTAAAGAAAAATATGTTCTCGTTATGAAAAATATAATCTTTATCAGAAAATGGTCTTTTCATGAATAAATAGCTCTCCAGGATACAGGAAATATTCGTTTACATACATAGCCTAATATTATAAACAAGGCTCTAGGATCATTAATCTGCAAACCGCATAAAATTCAGTTCAGAATATATTTTTTATTAGCTTAATTTTTTTGATAATGTGGGTTACTGTGTGAAACAATTATATTAAACACTAATCTAACGCTAAAGAAAAAGAATGTGCACTCATTGTTTCTTATTTCAATTTTATGAACGAGCAATGCATGTTCGGTTCGATTTGAATTGTATCCTTTTGACAAAACTGAAAAAATTAAAATTTACATAAATAACCTAATTAATACATTAAACCTTAAAAAGACTGACTGATGAGTTTAAGTTCGACAAACCGAATTCATTTAATATAATAACTCTATTTCCATCAATCTTGGGTAAATAAAATTTTGCCCAGTACATTAATATGATAAAAGCTATTAACTGACAAAAAATCATATAATTCGAGCAGCTGGTTTCCTAAATATCATTGTGTAAACAATCCTCTCAAATTTTGTGAGTCCAATTAGGGTTAACAGTTGACTGCATCTCGAGATATGACGGTAATGCCGTACCTACATCTTTGTTTTATTTGCATATATATATGTACTGTTATTTTATTTGTTTTTTACATACTTTTCTGACATTTTTAGTCATAGATATGTACTATATTTTCACAAATTATATATAGCTTTTTATATTCCTTACTTTTTTAACACTATTCTTATAAAGTTTCAATATATGTTGGAGAATTTTTTTTAAATTACCAAAAAGTGTTCGCGTGTACCAATAGTGGTACCTACATGATGCAGGTTGAGCAAGTTAGCTGTGTACCATATATGGCGCATGATGCGGTTAGTGTGTAAAATATTATTTATATAACAAAATGGCCAAAAATACTTAGTTATAGAGATATTCGCACTCTTATTTTAGTTTTTTTTAATACATAGGGAATTTCACATAAAAAAACATGGTTTTTTTAAAAACGAAAACCTAAATAATTAAAACTTCAATAACTACTAGTTTATGTAATTATTATAGGGTTGTGACCATATTCACTTAAAGGTCCTCTCCAGGCTCCAGGAAAAAAATGAGTTTATTACATAATATTATAGAACTAATGTCTACGATCATTATTCCGCAAACCGCATACAATTCGGTTCAGTATATATTTTATTATTTGCTTTTAAAGTTTTTTAATACTCTGTGAGCAACAATCGAGCGAATCTCCAATTTGACGCTGAGAAAGAAGATTGTACACTCTTTGTTTTGATTTCAAATTTTGATTTTTAAACAAACAATGCGTTCTTGGCCTTGTTTTAAGATATTAATTGTTTCTAAAAGTATATAAACGTTTCTTTAATAAGTTTATCCAAATTTAAACCTTCAAACGAATAATAAATAGATTTTTTAAACCAAGTACCTATTTGACAATCAAAACAAATGGTGTACATTCTTCTTCTTCAGACTGAAAATTAGAAAGTCGGAAGTAAAGTAGGTTTTGTAGAGTTTGGATTTTAAAAATCTTTAAAAGCATATAAAATTAAAAATATGCTATCAAATTTGATGGGGTTTGCAGTAAAATGATAAGAAACATTAGCCTCGTTGATTTAAGCAATAAAAAAATTTGTTTGGAGAGGACCTTTAAGCTTGTCGCCCACCTGATCGGATCGGAAACGACGCGGAAGCTTACGAAGCCTCGGAACGGACACGAAACGACGTTCGTACGCACACCAGTTCAGATGACTTCGGAAGAGAAACGATGCCGACATCAAAATACTTGTAAGAATAAAACGATTAAAAGTTAAAATTTATCGATCATGACAACTATTTTATCCGATAGGTATTTGATAAAAAAAAATCGGTAGCATCGTTGTTATTTTAATTTTCAGTTCGAATCTTTCTAATTTATTACCATATTAGTGTACTTCCCAATTAAAATTAACGCTTTTTCCCCCAAAAAAATATATAAAGAAAAATATGTTTAAAAAAATATGAGTGAATTTTTTTCATTTAGAATAATTATATAAGAAACATATAAAAAAATGTATACAAAAAAATATATATAAACAAATGTATGCAAATAAAATGTATTCAAATGAAATGTATGTAAATGAAATGTATGTAAATGAATTTATGTAAATGAAATTTATGTGAATGAAATTTATGTAAATGAAATTTATGTAAATGAAATTTATGTAAATGAAATTTATGTAAACGAAATTTATGTAAATGAAATGTATGTAAATGAATTTATGTGAATGAAATTTATGTAAATGAAAATTATGTAAATGAAATTTATGTAAACGAAATTTATGTAAATAAAATTTATGTAAACAAAATTTATGTGAATAAAATTAATTCAAATAAAATGTTATTCTTCTTATTTCAATAACTTTTCGTGATCTGATTTATAATCATTAAAGTTAATTGAACGAAAATAATTGATTGTGTATTAATATCAACGTATTCATCACGCAGTAGAATATTCACAGCTATTCCAATCTTCCATATCCATCCCAGCCTTCTGCGCATGCGCAATCTCTCTGATGCATCAGAACTATCAGAAAAATATTCTTTCAAAGATATCCGCGTCGTTTCCGTTCCGATCTGACGCGTCGTTTCGTTTCCGATCCGAGCAGGTGGGCGTTAGCACGTTCAAATGTATTGGTTAGATTTTTGTCTGATGCTTCGTGTCCGTTCCGATGCGTCGTATCCGATCAGGTGGGCGACAAGCTTTAAAGTCATAGATCTTAAGAATATCATAAACGAAACGATATCGAATACTATATACCGCTGGTGTAGAACGATTTTATAGTTTTTAATTCAATCCATCTATATAATTTTCAGGATCTATGATTTTAAAAGCACATTGTCATAACCCTAGTTATTAAATGAAAAGAGTGGACGGGGTATCATTGCCACAGTACCTATACGAAACCTTTTTGAAACCGGAATTTCTGAGAGAAGTGTAATACCTCCATTTTACTAACGAAAACTGCTTTTAAAAAGTAATATTTGTATAAAAATATGTTGGTTAAATGAGCATGATAAAAAGTGGAGTGGATATAGTACCCAAAACCCAAATTACAACAGTTCAAAGGCAATGCTCCAGTTTTTCTTCCAATTTATAAATTATCTATGGGAAAAGACTAACACACTAAAATAAATTGATAAATAAAAGAACATAAAAACTATAATCTATATAAATGAATTTCAACAAAAAGGGATAAGAATACAATTAGGTACAATTATTACAATAATTTTATTGTAAATTTTAATTGAGAAGGAGTTTGAAGTCTGCGTTGAAACCAAAGATTATAATTTCAAAAGTAAACTAAATAAGAACTCGAAAAAGCAGTCAAGAGAGAAAAGTGACCTGCTGAAAAAGTAACCTACCAAAAGCCTGTAACAAAGCTCATGGATGAAAAAAAGCTACTCCGTGAATGCATTACCAAGGAATGTGACAAAAAAGGACAGAAACACCGGTGGCTGCACTCACGGATGGAAGAGGAAAATGAAGAAGTGATAAAAAATTAAGTCTATGAACCTACCTAACACAGAATCTAGGACCTCGTAGTTGATGAACACAATTGGAACATATGGTATCTTTTTGAAAAATGTAATATTTGAACACATTAGATTTCTTCACAAATATAGTTATTCAAAATTAAGATTTACAAATGAGCTCATATAGCTACCACCAAATCTATGAAAAATAATTTTACAAATTTAAAGACTTGTCCAGCAACACTAACTAAATGGTGAATGATATCCAAAAACATGAAGGGATCATACACTCATTCTATATTCTTAAGCTACATGTAGAATCATTTGTGCAAATAACTAGCTAATTAATTAATTGTCTATGCTCATGGATGCAGAAAAGCTACTCCGTGAATGCAGTCACTTACCAAGGAATGTGACTAAAAGGGACACAAGAACAGATAACTGCACTCACAGGTAGATGAATATAATAGAACATGAGCATGCCAAAAAATATAACAGTTTAGGATTATACTTCCAAGACCTAAAGATGCTAACTTCAAGTAAAATAGAAAAATAAAATAGCTATGTTAAAAATTCATAATCCAAGATCCTATAGCTACACCTGAGCACAATTAAATGAAACAGCTTTTTTCAGATCAAATTATTTTCATTCAACAGTCCACTAACTAAATAAAAAAAATTAGTTTAGATGGCAAGTTCTTAAAACTGATGCCTTTTTAGCTAGTTTAAACATAATAGTTTCTGTAACTATGTTTCTTCCATTATCACCTATTTTGGTCTGTATTGCTATCATTATTTTGTCTGTCATTATTGTAACTATTACCTCTGTCATAGCCTCCTGAATTATCCCGGCCATAGCCTCCTCTATTATTTCTATCATAACCACCTCGATTATCTCTATCATAACCTCCACGATTATCTCTATCATAACCTCCTTGATTATCTCTATCATAACCTCCACGATTATCTCTATCATAACCTCCACGATTATCTCTATCATAACCTCCACGATTATCTCTATTATAGCCTCCACGATTATCTCTATTATAGCCTCCACGATTATCTCTATTATAGCCTCCACGATTATCTCTACCATAACCACCTCTATCATCTCTACCATAACCACCTTGATTATCTCTATCATAGCCTCCGCGATAATTTCTATCGTAACCACCTCTTCTAGATCCTTCTTCATAATTTCTAGAGTAGTCGCCTCCATTTCTATTGTTAGGTCTGTCTCCATGCTGATTGTATCTTCTATCTCCTCCATGACGGTTATTTCCTCCTCTGCCTCCTCTATTATTGCTCCTCTCGGGATCAATCATGGGAGGAGGTGGTAGTTTGCTGTTGACAACCTGAAATTAAAGTTTAGAAAATCAGAAGTGCGGAACCATTTGATAACACAGCCTAGTATATATGTATAAATTTTGGGGGAAAAAACTATTAGTTAATGGTTTCAGAATATAAATTACAAACCTTCATGTAATCTTCATCCTGATCAGTGTATCTATCCTTGGCCAGCTCCTCCAATTCAGCCAAATACTTTGGGTTGGGAGGAATTTGAGTCGAAGCATGCTGCGGCTGGGCAATTGCTATGACACTAGTCATATTTCAATAGAAATATCTTTGAACACAAAATATAGCTCTCAATATCTAATCAAACTGATAATACTGTTGAGAATGGCTTATAATATAGTAGAATTTACTAGCTAATTGTTAATCAAATAAACCATAGAACATAAAACTAGATATTCTAATCAAGTTTAAGCTGTTTAACTAATCATAAGTATAACCAGGTAGCTAATGAAGCTTAGCCTTTCTCGCTAGTTATTTATTGGAGAGTAAACGACATCATGACTAACAAGACTCTCCGAGATCATATTCAGAAATTTGAGAATCTGATTAGCTAAACCATTGGAAGTCTCACATTATCAAAACAAGACGTGTTTTTTAGTAGCTACTATTCAAAAATCTCACAACTTTAACACTGGGTTCAAAATTTAAGCATGAGAACTAACCAAAATTTTCATGAACACTAATATATGTTTTCAGAATCCATTATAAAGGGTTATAAAATATACCTAATCACTCAAAGTATGAAAAAGTGCATGGGGTGAATTATACCACACTGATGTACAGTTCATGGAGAGGTGATTAATCAGTTTAATAATAGAAAACTGATGTACTTTATAGAGCTTGTATGTATAAACTAGTATATTTTCCCATTAAGAATAACCGTTTTTCAAAAGTATCAATATTGGTGTAGCTAACTAGGGATGGGACCAGGTATCAGTGTCGGCACCGGAAGTATCTGAAATTTTTCTGGTATCTGTATCAGCACTTTTTCTGGTATTGGTATAGGCAAAAAAGTGCCTATACTTTGCCGATACCACTACTATCTAAAAAAATTATGTAATTTATTATCAATTATTTATCTATTACAATGAAATTTATAATTCAAATTGATGTAACAATGATTTAATATAAATAGGTAATCCTAATTTTCAAAATTATTATGTAATCTCATTTAAATAATCAAAGTATGGGTATCGGCATCAGTATCGGTGAAAATCTAGGTATCTGAAAATCAATTTATCAATACCGGAAGGGTATCGGTGGAAATTTGAGGTATCGGTATTGGCATGGTATCGCTACTGGAGATAATTTTGGTATCGTCCCATCCCTATAGCTAACCAATTAAAAGTATACTTGACCATTAAAATAGAAATAAGAATTAAAAGATCATCTCTTTATATTAATGATCAATTCATGGTTAGCTTACTTAGCTATATTTTTTTTCTGATAATAATCTAAACTAATATTACTCAGTGATTTTATCTATTCATTTAATAACAAATAGCTACTACCACAAAATATTTGAGTGAATTAGTGATGCAATTTGCCATAAACATATAGCTATCAATTTCCTATCCTTCTTAAGGCGATTCTCTGATGTGTTTTAACAGAGTTACTAGATTTAAGTAGTGTATCTGATGTGACTTATTTTTCCACTCTGATCAAACACCAGTCATTCAGTCAACTGCATAGCATGATAGCCCTAGTTAGTCTTTAGGCCACTCTGCATAGCTAATAAGCATTTAGCCATAATGTGTCACATGACTCTCAGCCAGCAGCAAACTGCATCCATGTGACCATGTCAGATGTCGACAAAGATCTTTGGAGACATTTTTTGAGATAGTATTAGATGGAAAATTTGGTTGACATGTCAGTCCATGTTTCAGAGGCAAGGCCAAGTAAAATAGTATGGCTCACAAACTCTCCATTTGTCTTTCCAAATTTCTCTTCAAAATGATCAATTCATCATAAATTCTTTCCCAAATAATATTGAAGCATATGAGAAAAAGATATTTCTCACCATTTGCAATTATTGAAGGGCTCAAAATAAATGTCACAAACTCACCATTAAGATGGCAAGTTTGGACATGCTTATTTACCTGAAGACTGGGTCTGGCTGGCAATCTGCAAGCCAATTTTTAGTCCAATTTTCACAAACTTTCTGAGCTATGCCAATTTTGGCTCATTTTTGAAGATTCCAAGCCAAACTTATTAATTAACATGAAAACAAAGGAATTAATTAAAAATTTCAAGTCAATTACTTAATTTTTACCTAATTGAAATAGTGTGGTTGCTTAACTGAGTAAACTCTTCCCATCTTTTAAACTATGGACGAAGTCACCAGTATATTGGAGACTTTCGAGAGGTTAAATAGCTGAAAAACTTGTATGTAACCCAGTCTGTAATTGGTGCACAAAATTCCACTGATTTTTTGAAAAAGCTGAAAAAAGGATAAAAATCCACCATAAATTTCAAGTAATTTGGCTGATCCACCAACATTTTACCCATTTTTCACCGAAAATTAATGGTAACATAGGAATAAATAACTAAAACTCCACCAACTTTGCCAGAATATTATTTCAATGGAAAAAAATTCAACCGACAAGTTGGTGGAATTTACCATGAAATACAGTCTGGTATATAACAAGTAAATCACTCCCAAAATACTCCCAAGAGATGCACATGCATCAGACATAGAGCATAAGGATGTTTCCAAGTGTAAAATCTTCAATATGAAGTCAAATTTCTCCTTTTAGTATCTTAAATGTGGCAACCTGGATTCATTTTTTCACCAAACTGGTGACTTTCCTGCCACACTTTGAAATATGGAACTCTTCATTTGTCTCTCCATCTCTCTCCAATTGAAGCTGTACTTCTCTTCAAAATGATGAAATTTTCATAAATTCTCTCCAAAATAGCATTGTAGCATAGGCCATAGATAGACAGTAGTAGAAGAAAATTAGATATTTCTTACCATTTGCCAGATAATAAAGCATGTCACAACACGCCATTTTAATGGAGAGTTTGTGACAGTTATTTTGAGCCCTTCAATTGCAAATGGTGAGAAATATCTTTTTCTTCTATGCTTCAATGTTATAATGGAGAAAATTTTTGATAATTTGATCATTTTGGAGAGAAATTTGGTGATTTTTGGAGAGACAAATTGAGAGTTTAAGAGCCATACCTACTATTTTACTTGGGCCATTTGCAAATGAAGGGCTCAAAATAGCTGTCACAAACTCACCATTAATATGGCAAATTGGCAAGCCAGAGTGGTAAACTCAAATTCTGACAGAGTTACTCATGAATACTCAACCACGGAGTTTATTAATGATAAACCCTACTTAGTATAATTAGAGCATGTATAGCATAGCATGTAGAATTCAATTTTTTCAAATATATAAATAATATTTACATAGGTAGTTAAAAGAAATAATGTGTAGTTTCTTCGGAGTTGTCTTTAAGTTGAGTTCTCACCAGGGCTGCGAAGTCGGTACATAAAATGTTCGACTCAGACTCCTTTAATTTGAATTCATCAACTCAGACTCAAACTACGACTCCTTTATGAAGAATTACACCAACTCCTCGACTCTGACTCCAACTCCGACAAACAGTATTTTTATAAACAATATTGAGTCATTTGATGTTAAAATTATAAGTATTGATTTTAATTCATATGTATCAGCAGTTATTAATTCTTTATAAGATATTTAACATGAACAACAAATAAAATGGATCCTGACTCCGACTCCACCAAAAAAGCTTTGACTCCGACTCCACAGCCCTGGTTCTCACATACCTAGTTGATTTTGAATCTTAAACAGAGCCAAATTTCAGAGGCTGGAAAATTGTAAGCCAATTTAGGAGTCAAAATTTCACAAAAATACTGAGCCATGCCAATTTGGCTCATTTTTTGATAATTTCAAGCCAAAATTAACATGAGATGGGAACATAGGAATTAATTAAAAAATTTAAGCCAATTAGACTGTTTAGACATATCTGAGTTTTGACCATTTGAAATCTAAGCCAATTAATTGGCTTTAACTGACACTCTTATAGGTACATGGAAACCAGTCTGTATTTGGTGCAAAAAATTCCACTGACTTTTTGAAGAAGATAAAAAAAAATCCACCATAAATTTCCAGTAATTTGGCTAATCTGCCAACAGTTTACTCATTTTTCCACCAAAAATTAATGGCAACATATGAATAATAAGCTAAAAATCCACCGACTTTGCCAGAATATTATTTTCAATTCAATGGAGAAAAATTCCACCGACTAGTCAGTGGAATTTACCATGAAATACAGTCTGGCATGGAAACAGAGTTACCTACTACCTAGTCAATCAGAAGAGTTAGGTATTTTTCCACCCTGAAATTGGCATGAAAGCACATGGTTCATTTAAACTTCATTATCTGGATTTATACATATACCTATGATCTATCTGAGTTTCAACCATTTGACTTACCAACTTACCTACCTAATGGCTAATTGTCTTTTAATTGACATATATACTCGTAACTCTATAAGATCTGGTCCTGGCAGTCCTAGTCCAGACTGTACAATTTCACCAGTCTGCATCTGCAGAATGTGTATCTTCTCCTTCAGAGTTCCGCAGAGATTTTATTTTGAGAGACAGTTATTCTCTGACTCTCAGCAGCAGATTCAGAATCTCTCGCAGCTAAATTAATGGTAACATAGGAATTAATTCAAAATCTACCGCATCTAAATTAATGGTAACACAGGAATTTATACATGATCTCTCGCAGAGATCTCAAATTTCTAAAATTCAATTAATAACTCCCGCACCAGACTGAAAAGAAGGTCTCCTCAGACGGTCAGACCCAGGAATTTTTACAGAAATTGTGATACAGCAAATAACATGGGAACATAGGAATTAAATAGGACTTGGGCACAGGATTAATCCACAAATCCAGTCTGCAGAACATGGGACATTTTTAACATTTTCTGTGCGAACAATCCTTTATTTCCTCCTATATTTACATGTATTTTACTGAGAACAGAGGCCAAAATGTAGGATTTCTTGGAGAACACTTTACCAGTTCCTGCAGTCTGGCCACAAATCCTGCTCTACTTTTCAGACTGGCTCCCGCAGATCAACAGTACCTGAAAGCTGAGCAGCGCACCACATAACAGCGCACAACTGTACATTCTATCAATGATTTCAACATAATTGTCTGTTATGTAGTTTGTTGTATCCGCTAGTTTGTTGTACTGCACACTTCATGATTGTCTAATGACCTGGCAGGGGGGTTGGGGGAGCGGCACACCCCACCCAGTCTGTATTTGGTGCACCAAATTCCACTGACTTTTTCAAAAAGCTGAAAAAATCTACCATAAATTTCCATTAATTTGGCTGATCCACCAACATTTTCCCAATATATCCACTGAAAATTAATGGTAACATAGGAATAAATACCTAAAAATCCACCAACTTTGCCAGAATATTATTTTCAAAGGGGGAAAAATTCCACCGACATGTCGGTGGAACTGTGGAATTTACCATGAAAGACAGACTGGCGCCCCACGATACATCTAACTGATAAGGGTGCGTTCACACTACAAGCGGAGCGGCGCGCTTAAAAAATAAATGTATATTTGACGCTAGCGGTGCTGCTAGCGTCAAATATCATTCATTTTTCGAGCGCGCCGCTCCGCTTGTAGTGTGAACGCACCCTAAGTCAGAACCTTACTGACTTCAGACTGAAAGTTTACAATAGTTAATCCATAAAATTATAATTAGTACAGTTTTCTATGATAAAATATATTTTCTATTCCAAATTAAACATCTCGATTAAAGAATTAAACTGTCACACTGTGTAGTATTAACATAGGATTCAAGCAAGTCTGCCAGTCTGCAGAATATGGAACATTTTTCCAAGACTCTCTGCGGGAGTTTTTAATTGAATTTTTAGAAATTGGAGATCTCTGCGGGAGATCTCGAATTAATTCCTATGTTACCATTAATTTAGCTGCGGGAGATTTTGAATTAATTCCTATGTTAGCGTCGGACCGGGTAGCTTTGCGCATTTTCCGCATACTTTGATTTTACGAAAAAACTAGAGAAATCAGCAATCTGAATTTTTGTGTGCAGATAGATGAAGGGTAGACCTAGGTGCTCACCAAGTTTCAACTCTTTAAGTTCAATAGAAAAAAAGTTATCATTGAAAACTGTGCGCAAAGATCGTGGGGATAAACCGGGTGAATTTTGCGCAATTACCGGGTGTACTTGCGCACTGCGCAATTTCATCCAATGTGAAACTGCGCAGTGCGCAAGTTCATTCTGTATAAACTGTGCATAGAAAATCTAACCCTGATATGCTATGCAACTGCCGTGAATCTGCCCAAATCTTCTATGCAACTGCCCCAATCTTCTATGCAACTGCCCCAATCTTCTATGCAACTGCCCCAATCTGCTGTGCAATTGCAGTGAGGCTGCTGTGGAATTGCCGTGAGTCCTCTGTGGAATTGCCGTGAGTCCTCTGTGGAATTGCCGTGAGTCTGTTGTGGTATTGCCGTGAGTCTGTTGTGGTATTGCCGTGAGTCTGCTGTGGTATTGCCGTGAGTCTGCTGTGCAATTGCCGTGAGTCTGCTGTGGAATTGTCGTGAGTCTGCAGTGGAATTGCCGTGAGTCTGCTGTGCAATTGCCGTGAGTCTGCTGTGCAATTGCCGTGAGTCTGCTGTGCAATTGCCGTGAGTCTGCTGTGCAATTGCCGTGAGGCTGCTGTGCAATTGCCGTGAGGCTGCTGTGCAATTAACGTGAGTCTGCTGTGCAATTAACGCGAGTCTGCTGTGCAATTGCAGTGAGTCTGCTGTGGAATTGCCGTGAGTCTGCTGTGTAATCGCCGTGAGGCTGCTGTGTAATTGCCGTGAGGCTGCTGTGTAATTGCCGTGAGGCTGCTGTGGAATTGCCGTGAGGCTGCTGTGAAATTGCCGTGAGGCTGCTGTGTAATTGCCGTGAGGCTGCTGTGTAATTGCTGTGAGGCTGCTGTGTAATTGCCGTGAGGCTGCTGTGGAATTGCCGTGAGGCTGCAGTGCAACTGCCGTGAGGCTGCTGTGCAACTGCCGTGAGGCTGCTGTGGAATTGCCGTGATATAGGAGTATCGGGGATGAATATCACAGGTTTATTAATGAATAAGAGCTCTTTAACTTTATTAATAAATGTGCGCAATTCCACCCGTGAATTAAAATATTCCCAGGGTGATGTTGCGCATCTAGTATATTGGTTATATCTCAATAATTTATAATTATTATTAAAATCATCTTACATGACGTTAATCTGCAGTAAATTATGCGTATCCAACGTAAATTGCAATCAAATTGGAGCATAATTATCAACACTACAGCAAAGTTCGCGGAGATTCGATTCTAGTCCAAAATAATTATTTTGCCATAAAAAACATAGGTCTCTGTTTGAACACTTAGTATCTATACTCAATCTCTTACGATTTTCGTGAAATTTATGCACTAGGGGGTTTAAGAGCTGCTCTTTCCAATGGTGTTGTCAGATTTAAAATATTTTCACGCATTCACCGTCAATTACCGATGCGCAACTTCACCCGGAATGTTGAAGTGCGCAAAGCCACCCGGTCTGACGCTACCATTAATTTAGCTGCGGCAGATTCTGAATCTGCTACTGAGAGTCAGAGAGTAACTGTCTCTCAAATTGAAATCTCTGCGGGAGAAGAGACACATTCTGCAGACTGGCCAGTCTGCAGAATAGGGGACATTTTTAACATTTTCTGTACGAACAAACCTTAATTTCCTACTAGCTATCCTATTTACATTAATTTTAATGTGAACAAAAGGCAAAAATAGAGGATTTCATCATTTCTTGGAGAACAGTTTACCAGTTCCTGCAGTCTGGGATTCAAGTCCCTACCGGCTACCGACAGTTACAGTCAATCATAAAATTGATAGCCTACAACAATTATCATATTCACTCCATATATCATTAATCTTCTTTCAAATTACCTATCTAATAGAATGTACAGTGGTGCGCCGCTCAGCTTTTAGATACGTATCCCGCAGAGAGTCTTGGAAAAATGTTCCATATTCTGCAGTATGACTATTTCATGGTCAAGTCTTGCTCCTTTCAGTTTCAGTCCTTTTAAAATAATATTCTATCTATGTCAGTGGAGATTTAGCTTATTTAGTTATAGTCCTATTTTACCACCAGTTTGTATTTGGTGCACAAAAAAACACTGACTTTTTCAAAAAGCTGAAAAAATTCACCAACAATATCCAATAATTTGGCTGATCCAGTGACAGATCCACCAACATTTTCTCAATTTATCCACCAAAAATTAATGAAACATAAGAATAAATAGAAGAAAAAAACCAGACTTTGCTAGAATATTATATTCAAAGGAAGAAAAATTTAACTGACAAGTTGGTGGAATTTATACCACAAAATACCGGGTTACAGGTTGTTGGTCCCCCCCAGTATCGCTTTAATATCAGCACTAAGTTTCCATTAAAATATCTTTATTAAAAAGACTCTAAAATCAAAACTCATTATTTACATATATACAATATTTACACATTCATTCATCCATTCTTAAATTTCTTCTTCTCCACATAGCTACACTCCAATACACCGGGTCCATTCAATAACCAGAACGGACCATGAATTGCCGGAACGAAACGTTATTACCGGAACGGACCATGAATTGACGGAACGAAGTGGTTTTACTGAGAGATACCCCATGGTATGTCACTTAGTTAAACATTTGGTACATTCATTGAATTTATGTCCCAATTGATATCATATTTTACCATTTTGAATTATATTCTGCTTTCAAACATCTGAAGAAGATATAAATTTTACAAGAGTATATGTTGAAATTAGTTTTCTATGCACTATCTTTTATAGAAAATATTTTAAGGGGAGACTAACCTAATTCCGTATAACAGTTTAAATAGGAAATATTTATAGTTTGATTTTGTGTTTATAGTTTAATTAATTGATTAATTGGGTAGCTAGTAGGTATGAATTCATAACTGTTATATGTCCCATTGTAGTTATCATGTTATGCAAGACCGTTGTATAGTATAGTCTCTTGGTGGTAGGTATATACAAAGATATTATACTACAACAAGATACACTGCTGACTGCTCTCGACAATTTGTTTTAAAAAGCGCGCCACCTGGATTTGAAAGCGGGAACTAGAGAAACAATAACATTTTATTTTATTCAGCTGCATCTATTCTACCGATGTATAGCTTAATTTTCCAATCATCATTAATGAATGAAATAAAAGTTAAAATATTATTAAACAAACCAAATGTTATTGTTTCTCCAGATGACGCTTTTTAAAGGTCCTCTCCAGGCTCCGGGAAAAATATGAGTTTATAACATAATAGTTTAGAACTAAGGTCTACGATCATTATTCTGCAAACCGCATACAATTCGGTTCAATATATATTTTATAATTTGTTTTTAAAGTTTTTTGATACTCTGTGAGCAACAATTGAGCGAATCACTAATCTGATGCTGAAGAAGAAGATTGTACACTCTTTGTTTTGATTACAAATTTGAATTTTATAAACAAATCATGCATTTTCGGCCTTTATTTGAATTATTTTAGATATCAATTGTTTCCTAAAGTATATAAACGTTTCTATTATAAGTTCACTCAATTTTATACCTTTACACGAATATTAAAGGTCCCCACCAAGCAAATATTTTAATTGCCTTATCCAACGAGGCTAATGTTTCTTATCATTTTGCTGCAAACCGCATCGAATTTGGTAACATATTTTTTATTTTATATGCTTTTAAACATTTTTATAATCAAAACTCTACAAAACCTACTAGGTATACTTCCGACTTACTAATTTAAGAAATTTTCAGCCTGAAGAAAAAGAATGTACACCATTTGTTTTGATTGTTAACTAGGTATTATGTTTAATAAATCCATTTAATATTCGTGTAAAGGTATAAAATTGGAAAACTTATTATAGAAACGTTTATATACTTTAGGAAACAATTAACATCTAAAATTAAGGCCGAAAACGCATAGTTTGTTTATAAAATTCAAATTTGTAATCATAACAAAGAGTGTACAATCTTCTTCTTTAGCATCAGATTAGTGATTCGCTCAATTGTAGCTCACAGAGTACTAAAAAACTTTAAAAAACAAATTATAAAATATATACTGAACCGAATTGTATGCGGTTTGCAGAATGATGTTCGTAGACCTTAGTTCTATAATATTATGTTGTAAACTCATATTTTTCCAGGAGCCTGGAGAGGACCTTTAAATGGATTAACTAAACCTAATACCTAGTTGACAATCAAAACAAATGGTGTACATTCTTTTTCTTCAGGCTGAAGATGTCTTAAATTAGTAAGTCGGAGGTAAAATAGGTTTTGTAGATTTTTGATTATAAAAATCTTTAAAAGCATATAAAATTAAAAATATGCTACCAAATTCGATGCGGTTTGCAGCAAAATGATAAGAAATATTAGCCTCGTTAAATAAAGCAATTGAAATATTTGCCTGGAGGGGACCTTTAAAGTTTCCCTTCAAGCAAATATTTTTATTGCCTTATTCAACGAGGCTACTGTTTCTTATCATAATGCTGCAAACGCATCGAATTTGGTAACATATTTTTAATTTCATATGCTTTTAAAGATTTTATAATCAAAACACTACGAAACCTATTTTACCTCCGACTTACTAATTTAAGACATCTTCAGCCTGAAGAAAAAGAATGTACACCATTTGTTTTGGTTGTCAACTAGGTATTAGGTTTAATAAATCCATTTAATGTTCGTGTAAAGGTATAAAATTGAATGAACTTATAATAGAAACGTTTATATACTTTCGAGAACAATTAATATCTAAAATAAAGGCCGAAAACGCATGATTTGTTTATAAAATTCAAATTTGTATTCAAAACAACGAGTGTACAATCTTCTTCTTGAGCATCAGATTAGTGATTCGCTCAATTGATGCTCACAAAGTATTAAAAACTTTAAAAACAAATTATAAAATATATACTGAACCGAATTGTACGCAGTTTGCAGAATAATAATCGTAGACCTTAGTTCTATAATATTATGTTATAAACTCATTTTTTTCCCCGGAGCCTGGAGAGGACCTTTAAAACAGAAATTGTCGAGAATATTTTGTTGTTGTAATATCTTTGGTAAATGGTTCCTGGATAATGACCAATCAGGTAGCATACATTTTGTGTTATAAATGCCCTTGACCTTTGACCCGATCGCTCTCAAAATTGCTATAACCAAATGGTTCCTGGATAATGACTAGAGCTGGGACAATATGCTTTATTAAGAGATATGCTTTTTATGCTCTAAAATATGCTTTTTATGCTTTAAAATATACTTTTTATGCTCTAAAATATGCTTTTTATGATCTAAAATATGCTTTTTATGCTTTAAAATATGCTTTTTATGCTCAATAGAATGACCAATTTTTTTTTATTTAATCAATATCAACCAGGGAAATAAATATTGTTAAACTTTTTATTTTATTTAAATACTGTGTTTTTTGGTTTTCATATGTTGCAAGATTGACGATCTCTTCTCATCAGAAACCTAAAAAAAAGTACAGCTATATAATTATTGTCAAGAGCCAAGTGCACATTTTTGGTATGAAAAAGGATTCTCCTATATAAACTATAGAGGGGATTATTTAAGAAAAATTTAAAATGTTAATATTTGTGAATAGAGCATGCGAAATACTAGCTAATAATGCATTGTGATCTCACCGATTAATTTATGAGAACAATCTACCATTTTCATAATCTGATATAATCTACATAATTTCTCGATTAGCAATGTTGAATTACAAGTAAAATTTTAATTTATTTTAGAGTACATATACAATGTTCTAGTGATAATAGTCGTTTGTATACTATTCTTACTTTCAAGCTACAAAGTTTGCATTTCATATCTCCATCAACCTCTTCCAAATCTGTAAAGTCAGAGAGCAATCTTGCTCGAAGTTGTACTTTCTCAATTTTAGGCATGGTGTCAATGTGGTTTGCGAGATGTGAATGACAACTCTTCACACCATTAACTAGAAGTGACTTTGTATGTTACATTAATGTAGTAATACAAGAATTATTCCAAAAATACACATTTGATCCTTGTTTTCATTAAAATATTATCCATACCGGCATACATTTGTAATTGAAAATTTTGTATAACTATTATTTATCAACCACTTTTCTGTGGATAAAAGCATATTCTTTTCGGAAAAAGAATATGTTTTATTATATGAGCATAGTCTTTTCGGAAAAAGAATATGCTATATTTTCTGAGCATATTCTTTTTGGAAAAAGAATATGCTTTATTTTATGAGCATAAAAAAATATGCTCTAACGATAAATATGCTAAAGAATATTCTTTTATGCTTAAAGCATATTGTCCCAGCCCTAATTTAAAGACCAATCGCCTCATCAAATTTCAGGCAAATACGTTCAATATTTTGCGCATCACAAGATGGTAAAATAAGACCGAGGTATATGACACAAGTAACATTTCATTTTCTATGAGTTATAATGAAAGAAAATTGTTTTGAAGTGTTCGACTATTACAGCATGTTCCACTATGTTTGATGCTAGAGTAGCTTCAATTAATAATCATAGAGTAATAATATTATGTACTTAATAATCAAAAATCCGACTAAATATGTTAATAAGTGGTAGCATGAATGATTAAGTTAACTCATAGAGTTAAGATAAGCTACTCTAGGGAGAGGAAGTGTTGCAGCGATTGCAGGACGTTAAGGAAGTCGGTGTAAAGCCTTATTTTGTTTCAGTTATATCATTTCTCCATTAAACTGACGCTAGATTGCGAGTCACGTGACCCAAAAATAAGGATTTTAGCTTCCCGCAAGACGCGATATTATTTTGGCCACTCACTCACCACTTGAGTTAACTAAATTATAAATTATTTAAAATCTACAGTGTAAATTTTCTAAAGAAGTAATATCATTATGGGGAGTGTTAACAACAAATTTATTTATTTAAGTAGGGGTTTAACGTCTGCTTCGGAACCAAAGGCCATATCGCTGACGTCAAAAGGAAATTAAGTACAAGGGACTAGAAGTAGCAGTCAGATAGGAAAGTGGCTCCATGAACAAAGTCACTTACCACCGTCGGTGACAATGCTCATGGATGCAGAAAAGCTACTCCGTGAATGCAGTCACTTACCAAGGAATGTGACGAAACGGGACACAAGCACCGGTGGCTGCACTCACGGATGGAAGAGGAAAATGAAGAGGTGATAGTAAATGAAGCCTACGAGTCTACCATACACAAAATCTAAGACCTCGTAGTTGAAGAGCATAACCCTAGCGCTATCCTCTAAAACTGCAAGTAGCGTTAAAAAAATGATAAAACATGGTTAAAATGAAAAAAGACAATCCATAATCCAAATTACAACAGTTCGGGGCCCAAGGGACGCCACCCCCCTTCTCTTCCATTCACCACAGACAGCTTCAGGATAGAGCCCCTGGGGGCTGTTAACAACAAAAGAAAAGCTGTCCTGAACAGTATATTGATTAGTAGTTAAGACTATATTAATCAATATACTGTTCAGGACAGCTTTTCATTTGTTCAGGATATAATGGCAGGCTCTGATATTAAAGGGGCAGTAAACTTTGTAAAAAAGTGTCATTTTTTCTAATAAAACGATAGCTTAGTAAGAATAAAGCATTCATGTAGAATTGTAATGTTCAATAAAATCTAATAATGGAAATATATCAATTTATATATAATTAATTTCTTAACAAATACTAACGGTGATGGCGCACAGTATATAGAATAGGGGTATTCTATATACTGTGTGATGGCGCCACAATCTTGTCGCCATTTTGTAAACAAACGAATAGAGATAAGTTTCTATCTAAATTCTAGCTTAAGTGAAGAGATGGCATTATTTTTAAAGGTCCTCTCCAGGCTCCGGGAAAAAAATGAGTTTATTACATAATATTACAGAACTAAGGTCTATGATCATTATTCCGCAAACCGCATACAATTTGGTTCAGTATGTATTTTATTATTTGCTTTTAAAGTTTTTTAATACTCTGTGAGCAACAATCGAGCGAATCTCCAACCTGACGCTGAGAAAGAAGATTGTACACTCTTTGTTTTGATTGTAAATTTAGATTTTTAAACAAACAAAGCGTTTTTGACTTTTTGGCTCTCTATTAAGATATTAATTGTTTCTAAAGTATATAAACGTTTCTATAATAAGTTTATCCAAATTTAAACCTTTAAACGAATAATGAATAGATTTAATAAACCAAATACCTAGTTGACAATCAAAACAAATGGTGTACATTCTTCTTCTTTAGACTGAAACTTAGAAAGTCGGAAGTAAAGTAGGTTTTGTAGAGTTTGGATTATAAAAATCTTTAAAAACATATAAAGTTAAAAATATGCTATCAAATTTTATGGGGCTTGCAGTAAAATAATAAGAAACATTAGCCTCGTTGATTTAGGCAATAAAAAAATTTGATTGGAGGGGACCTTTAAAGTTATGCCTTCTTGTCTTGAATCTTTCACCCATTTTAACGCAAAAAAGGTTAATTACTGCATACATAAATTAATATGAAAACAACAAATTTACTCACGTACATACTAATGAGTGGTAATACTTCAGCTAGGTGTCGCTAATTTTATTATATAATTTTTATATGAACATTTTAAAAAAAACGAGCATTCAAATATTAAATAATTAAATATTCTGAATCGATTTAAAACAAATTTGGCGATTGTTTGATTTTAAGTTTACTATCCCTTTAAGTTATTATTCACGAATATTCCAGCGAAACTATAAATATAAGCGTTATATAAAGTCACTGTTAAAATATCTTTCCAAAAAGAAAGACCAATTTGAAAATTGCTTCTAATTATCTCATACGGATAATATAATATTGATGTTTATTGCAATTTACCATTAAGTAATAATCTCAAAAAATCGTCTGAGTTTTCTACGTGAACGAACTGTAATAACAGAGAGAAGTTTAAGAAAATTAAGGATAGTTCTGCAGCCCCATAGGGAACAAAAGTTAATTTTGACAAACTTTTTTACGAGCAACATTTCGATTAAGCATTAAGAGTTTGAGGGAAAAGTACATGGTGTTTGAAAACATTTTTATTAATGAAGCTACGGTTCTGATACTTGGTACCCGTGTATAAAAAAAATTGAATTCTCTATCGTTTTTGTACGTGGGATTTTTTCGACTAGACCCACAGAAAACGATTTATTCGAATTTCGGACAGTTTTCCATAAGTCAAGGCTTCTACAATTTAGAACCTACGGCTTCGCGTTTTTTGGCATTCGAAGCGCAATTCTAATCTACAAAATCATAACCGCGATTTTTTAAATTTTAACTTTTATGTGAAAAATCCAAAGGAAATTTTTTTAATTTAATATTTAAAAATCAAAAATCGCAGTATGATTTTGTACAGAATTTCTTGGAGAATCTAAAGTAGGTTTTGGATAGCAAAATTTGCATTGATAAAAATGTTTACAAAAACCACGTATGGTCCTTCATATTGTATTGCATAGCAAGGAGAGCTTCAAACACCCGTGCTATGCTAGTGACCCATAGACTCGTGGGCCCAGTTGCGAAATAAGACTCCTCGATCTATATACTGTATAGAGACTATATTAAAACAATCAAGACTCCTTTTAATTTACATTCTAGTATTAGTCATGAAATCATTTGAATTCAATAATTAGAATAAATATACAGTAATAACAACTTTGTATCATAGTTACAGCAAACTATGCCAACTTATTTATGTGATCGCTTCAAACATTTGAAGAATATTTAATTGTATTATAAGGTTTAATACACTGTACTCATTGAATTTTACTTAAATCGAATGGTATAAACACAGAAAGGCTTGTTGTTATTCAATTGAAGGTAGGTTAGGTTGGACCAAGTGGTGAGTCGGTGGCCAAAATAATATCGCGTCTTGCGGGACTCGAAAATCCTTATTTTTGGGTCATGTGACTGGCAATCTAGCGTCAGTTTAATGGAGAAATGATATAACTGAAACAAAATAAGATTTTACACAGTCTTCCTTAGCGTCCTGCAATCGCTGCAACACTTCCTCTCTCCAGAGTAGCTTATCATAACCCTATACGTTGCTCTTACGTTTCGTGTAACACGAGTCGTGTTTCGTGACAGCCATCATTAAAAACACACTAAAACCCTCATCATGTGGAAGGAGTCTTATTTCGCAACTGGGCCGACATGTACTTTGATCTCTTTACGAAAGTAGTATGCCATATTGAAGCTTTATCACCAATTTACATTATAATCAACTATTTTACTTATTAATTAAAGCAGTAATTTATTGGGCAAAATAACAACCAGTACGTAAAACAACACTCTCCAGATTGTTTCCTATTTAATTAAAGAGCAATATATTAGATAATCAATTTAGAGAAGTTTAACGTCTTCAAAACTAGACTGATGTCAAAGGGAAATTTAATAATGCAAGGGATTGGAAGATGCATCCAGAAAGGAAATTAGCTCCATGGACAAAGTCCCCTACTACCATCAGTAACCACAGAAGCTACTCCGTGAACGGATGGAAGAGGTGATAGTAAATGAACCCCTAGAACCTACCCAACACAAATTCTAAAACCTCGCAGTTAAAGGGCATAACACTAGCGCAATCCTCTTAAAATGCAATAGTTAAAAAATATATATAAACAGTGAAAATACATCAACCTAAAAACAACAGTTCGGAACCCAAGGGACACCACTCCCCTTCTCTTCCATTCGCTACCGACTGCTTCCGGATAGAGCCAAAGGGGGCATAAGAATTCGAAATAATTTATCAGAAATATCAGGCCATATTCAAAAAACTGCTATTTAGAATAGCATGAAAATGCTTTACCATGGCTTAAACTAGAGTAAATACTAAATTATGAGGGTAAGGAAACATTTTTAGCTCCACTGTGAATCTTTTTATTGATCCATTGATGAAACCACCAGAGATGATTATCTGAAAAAGAAAAGAACAATCAGTTTCCAAGTTCAGAATTCAGCTAGAATGTATAAAATAGACTCCTAGTATATGTCTTCATGCAAACCAAAGAAGCAAGAATGTCAGTCTGATCTAGCTACAAATTCAGCTCTTTTAGGTTTAAAACTTTATAGTCGAGATTGTAACAGGAATATTTACTAAACTAGTTAGTCTATTTTGCCCATACTTTAGCTGGTTCGAGATTGTAAGGAATTTTTAAATTTATTTTAAATTAAATTGAGCAGAAAATTAAAAAATCAGTGTTTAGTTGTAGGCTGATGGGATAATTCTTACTTTTTATTTTAATTACCCAAATGATATAGGTTTCCAAAGTTACACTATTTTATTAGGAACTGTTTTTCAAAGTCTGCACAAAATTCACTAGAAATTTCCCTATGTGGACTGAAGGGATGTTACAGTTTAGAATTAAAGGTTATAGTTGAGTAGTTTCAATGCAACTAAATTTTCAATCAGACTCGAGACAAGAAAATAAGTACCTAATTTAATTTTAAGAGTCTGGAATTTACAGGCAAATGGAACATCTGTTTGAACAATGCTCACAAATCAATGTATGTAGTTGTTCAATAATTACAATCCTCACCTCAGTCTCCTAGCCTCCCTCTCAGATTCCAAAAGAGTGAGAATATCTCCTTCTCTCACTGGTCCCTTGACATTTCTGATGATGGAACGGTGAGACTCGTCCAAGAACTCAACCAGCACTTGTGTGCACTGACCTTGTGAGCCAGTACGGCCAAGAACCTTCATGACCTGCCAATGAAAAAAACTTTAGAACAGATTGAATTTTAGGGGTTCACATAAATTTAAGTCTTATATTTCTAACAGAAAAATAATTAAATTTAAGATTTTACTAAGTAGACAATTTTAAACTACTCTTTTACTCATTTACCAGATATTATTAATGAGAGGATAATCATAGGTCAGTTCTGTGGATCAAATTTATGTCACTCAAGTCATATACCTACTAAAGCAACTTTACATTCTCGTTTACTTGCACCAATCTATATCCTGTGTTCTCTTTTGGCAGCATGTAACATGAACAATATCCATTCAGAATCTAGTAGTGTTCATAGAGATTTCAAGTTGTGAAGTTAATTCGGTGACTGTTGAGGCCTTGAAATCAGTCTCCGAATTATCTGGTGATAATATTCTAATAATTCTCATGTTTACATGTAATTAAAGGAGAGTATTTTGAAAATTTTGGCCATTTTGGAGAAATTTGAAAATAATTGGAGAGAAATTGCCATAAAAAAAAATATCCAGAGACTATTTGTGCAAGATTTGCAGACTGGCATTATGGCATATTAAACATGGTGCAACCCAGTCTGCAAAGCATGCACATTAGCACAATCAGTCTCAAGATATTAAATTTTGGGGGCAATTTCTCTCAAAATGTTTTCAAATTTCTCTCCAAAATGGACAAAAGTATCAAAATACTCACCAATAATTACATGAAAACATAGGAATTAATGAGAAGATTTTCATCGGATAATTCAATAGACTAATTCAAGGCCTCAATAGTCTATAGATAAACTTCATAACTTCATGCATCTTTGGTAGACTAGAGTCTGTATTTCATGGTAAATTCCACTGACTTGTCTTGGAATTGTTTACCTTTGAAAATAATATTCTGGCTAAGTTGGTGGATTTATAGCTATTTTAGGCCTATTTATTCCTAGGTATGTTACCATTAATTTTGGGTGGATATTTTGGGAAAATGTAGGTGAATCAATCATCAGCCAAATTATAAAAAATTGTTGGTAGATGCTTATTGAAAAGTCAGTTGGATTTTGTGCACCAAATACAGATGGAGCTTATTTACTAGTTATTATTCCCTTCAAAATTTGCCAATATATTGACCACTTGAGACCAGACTGCAGAATATGGAACTTTTTTCCATAGAATTTTAGAAAAAAATTTCACAGAATTTTAGAAATCTCTGCGGGAGATTTTGAATTAATTCCTATGCTACCATTAATTTAGATGCAGGGGATTTTGAATCTGCTACCGAAATGAGCGAGATCCAAAGAGTAACTGTCTCTCAAATAAAAATCTCTGCGGGAGAAGAGACTAATTCTGCAGACTGGGATTATGGATCATTTTTCCAATACTCTATGCCCAGTCTGCAGAATATGGGACATTAACATTTTCTGTGCGAACAATCCTTAATTTCCTTCTATATTTACATGTATTTTACTGAGAACAGAAGCCAAAATAGAGGATTTCTTGGAGAACACTTTACCAGTTCCTGCAGTCTGGCTCTCTGCAACAAATCACCAAGTAATAAAGCATGTCCAAACTCGCCATTTTAATGGCGAGTTTGTGACAGTTATTTTGAGCCCATCAATTGCAAATGGCGAGTTTTATCTATTTTTCTCCTATGCTACAATGTTATTTTGGAGAGAATTTATGAAAATTTGATCATTTTGGAGAGAATTTGTTGAATTTTGGAGAGAGCTGGAGAGACAAATGGTGAGTTTATGAGACATACTATTTTACTTGGACAAATCGGAGCCCAATTTTACTTATTTTAGATCTCTGCTGGAGATCTTGAATTAATTCCAATCAATCCAACGTAACTGTTAATTTAGCTTGCAGGGCTGAGGAATTTTGAATTAATTCCTATGTACCTAACCATTAATTTCCAAGTAATAAAGCATGTCCAAACTCACCATTTTAATGGTGAATTTGTGACGGTTATTTTAAGTCCTTCAATTGCTACAATGTTATTTTGGAGAGACAAATGGAGTTTATGAGACATACTATTTTACTTGATAATTTAGCCAGACTGCAGGAACTGGTAAAATGTTCTCCAATATATCCTCTATTTTGGCTTCTGCCAAGTAAAATAGTATGGCTCATAAACTCTCCATTTGTCTCTAGCTCTCTCCAAAAATCACCAAATTTCTCTCCAAAACAATTAAATTATTATAAATTCTCTCTAAAGTAACATTGTAGTGTAGCATAGGAGATAAATAGATATTTCTCACCATTGGTCCATTTGTAATTGAAGGGCTCAAAATAACTGTCACAAACTTGCCATTAAAATGGCGAGTTTGGACATGCTTTATTACCTGGGGCTGCTGTTCTCAGTAAAATACATGTAAATATAGAAGGAAATTAAGGATTGTTTGCACAGAAAATGTTTAAAAAAAAATGTCTCATGTTCTGCAGTTTACCAGTTCCTGCAAGGCTGCAGTTGGGTATATCCTGACTCCTGAGCCTATTCAATGACCGAGTAATTTACTTGTTATTTAGAGGGGTTTTTCAACTTATTTCTCCCCTCCGTCCTCTCGCTCTACAAAGTCACCATCTCATCAAAAAACTGCCGAATTTATTTGGCCACACTTGGAAAAATGGCCTAACTTATTTAATAATCAATTTGTAATTAATTGACAAGTTCACAACTGTAAAACTTCATACTTTGTCATTCAGTAGGTAGTAAGTATCTAGGTATAACTACATAATTGAACAATGAATTAATAAAGAAAATCACTTCATCACAGGAAAATCTGAATCAGTCAAAATTTCCAAAGGTAAAAATTACCTACACCAGGTTTTCAGTTCATAAATTAGTACACATAGTACTACTATGTACCTATCGAAATAATATATTCATAAAACGAAAAACACTCACGCGAGCAAGCTTGATAGGTTTATCCATGTTGAATTTATTGGAATTATATTATATTCACAACTTCACAGACACAGCTATTCAAAAACCACCACAAATATGGACTTCAGAATGTAAATAAACACGCCGATGGTTCGTGTTTGTTATTACAGGTGCTCTCTGAGATAAAATAGGAATTTATAAACTCTGATGTTTTTATAATATTTTCAAAAAGAATTGTCAATCAGGTGAACGATCCGAAATTATTCATGGACAAATTCAATAATTAGTTTCAAAGCAAATAAATATATATAACTACTAATTTATTCTACCTAACTATTAAATTAAATTCTCAAAATAGACTAACTATAAGTCTATAATAAATTAATAAGCAATAACTATGAGGCAATTACAGCACTCATACCTTTAATGAATTATTATTGAGGTGATTCGGCTACTCATATACCTACCTAAAATTAGACATGAATTATTTCATGAGGATTTTTATCAGATCTATAGGTACCTATATTACCGTATAGGGGGAAGTCCCCATTTAACGGCCACTTAAGAGGTTTCCTTTAAACTATTATTATTGTTTAACTCTCCTCTCTACTAATGCATATACAACAAAACCAACTAAAAGATAACATTTAAATCTTTTAAACTATATAAAGTACTATGCAATTCGTTTAGTATAAATTGATCTACATTGAATCAAATATTATATCAGAAAAACTCTAATTATCGACATGTTGAAACCAAATATCGTCACATGTTATTACCCATTTATCGTCATGTGTCGATACATGGGTGATATCGTCCACAGAATATAATTTTCATTGAACAGCTGGCAGTATGGGAGAAATCAGATAAAATGGGGGAAATCCAGTAGAATGGGGAAAATTAAATAGAATGGAGAAAATAAGGAAAAATGGGGGAAAATCCCGGTGAAAGTGCCAAACATTTTAATGAATATTTTGCTCGTATTCCAGATATTATAAATTCGGAAAATCCACCTGCTATGTGTGATCCCATTGGTAACATTAAAGTAAATTTGTCTCAGTTTATTTTCTTTTCACCTGTTTCACCTTCTGAAGTAATAAATATAGTCAAATTGTTAAAAAATTCAAACTACGGCTTAACCAGCATACCCACTAAGTTTTTCAAATCTGTCATTAATTTTTCATCAGGTCCATTGTCATCTCTCATAAATGATTCGATTCAACAGGGAATATTTCCGGATACCTTTAAAGTGGCATGTATCACTCCTGTTCATAAATCGGGTTCACTGCTTAATATTTGTAATTATCAGAGCTGGGCGTTCAGCACGAATGTTCGCGAACCTTTATTCGCGAACCGGTTTGGACTGGAAAATGGGTTCGGACATTCGGATTCGGAACCTCTTCAAAAACGGTTCGGACTTCAGTGTTCGGAACGTCTTTTTCGCAAGTCCGAACCTCCGTACCCGGGGAAAACTGACCTGTTCATTTAATTATTTTACGTTCTGAACATGTACCGTACCTCTCGGCTACTATTATATACCTAGGTTTCTGCTTAACACTGAAGCGAAGAACATGCGTCTTTCCCCACTCTTCCTCCATTACATTATTCATTCTTTCTTGAATAGCGGTAAGTTTTATAATAATCTTAACAAGTAAATTCTTTAATAACGGATTATGTTCCCTCAAATCTCATTCAAAATTGCTTGAAATATGTAGAACTATAGGTAAAGTTATAAACGTATATATTAGGTAACATTACATAACACCCTATCCTAGTACCTTAGCCGATGGCTAACCAGTCCTCATGAAAAATAATAATAACTTAAATTCAAGACCGATTTTAAAGCGGTCTTTTCAATGGTTTAATTTTTCGCATAAATACATACGATTAGACAAAAACGAAGGTGATAAATGGTAATATACTCATATTATTTTATTAGCATTTATTCAAATCTATAATAATGTTAGGAATATACCAGAGATCTTTCCAGGCATTAGATGCAAGAGTGTTTTTCAGTACATAAGGGTGAATTTTCACTATAATCAGTTAACTGTAACTCTTATAGCGGCTTAGAGAGATCAAATAAGTGCGAGAATAATTGCGCACACCAAGCTTCGTAGAATAACATCTTATAAATATTTGTTTCTTGTCTTAGCTTTTTACTTTTATTTTGAATGATAATTTTTTATTTTGCTTTTACTAATGTATGAGTAAATATCAAATGAAGGTTTTTAAAAGAGAATATATTGAAATGACTCAAATAAGCAAACTTTTGACGGGTAAGTAGGTTGGCTGAACAGATAATTTAAGATCAAGTATTCGGCTATTCGCTTTAAAATTGAATTGATTATAATTTATATATAGGTATTATAATATTATATGTATATAAGTTATAATATAACTTAGAGAAATATTCACAATAATCTTCACTGTTTGACCTTTCTAATATATTGAATAGAAGAAAAAGTTAAGTAAATAGAGTATTGGAATACCGTACAACGAATTGTATCTATAGTACTTTCATATTCAAACAAAATGCAAAAAGTTTTTACATCATCAGTTCTTTAGATAGAATTAAATTGATCAAAAATGTTGTAATATGAAAGAAAATTTGAAAACTAATAGTAAAAACTTAAAAATTATTTGATTAGATAATTGGATACTTCAATATGGATACATTGTCTTGAATTGTTATGACAACAGAGTTGGTCTTAATTTTTCTTAGCATGAAATTCGGAGGTCAGAAGAAAATTCAGAATAACAACTTAAACTACGTATTGGAGTGGAGACTGGAGGGGAACTTTAAATATACTTAATGCTCATTCAGTCATATTCAATGATACTAACTTATTAAGTATAGTTAGTACAATGGAACTCCCTTATAGTGAACTCCTGTATAGTGAATCACGCTGAATAGTAAAATCCGGTATAGCGAACTTACCTCTATAGTGAACATATTTAGGTTAGTCTACACAAATATTCGTAAGTTTTCTATGAATCTCTTATTCCTATTTAGTAAATTCTCTAAATTAGTTGTATTTCATGAAATAGTAGTTCTACCAGTCACAGTATAATTATTATTATAAATTTATTATATTAACCGTAATGAATTTGACGTATGTTTTATAGGCATATCTTTTTTAAATTACTTTATATATTTCATGTCATTTCTTTAAATTTACTGGCCTTTCTTGACTTTGTTCCTACATAAATACCAACTATATTTTTTAATTCAAAAGTGAAACATTTACGTATCGACGTAAATCAGCGTAAATTATGGAATTAATTGTACCTTAGTATCGTGTGGCAACGTAGAAATACAGATTGGTTACCCAATACGCAAGAATGTGTCCACGTTTTATGTAGTAGAGACAAATGCGCAAGCTGTGATTGGTTCACACTCCATCCAATAACATCTCAGCTCACTCAGTTGCCAATCTCTTATATAGCCAGAGCTGGGCGTTCCGCACGAATGTTCGCGAACCTTTATTCGCGAACCGGTTCGGACTGGAAAATGGGTTCGGACATTCGGATTCGGAACCTCTTCAAAAACGGTTCGGACTTCAGTGTTCGGAACGTCTTTTTTCGCAAGTCCGAACCTCCGTACCCGGGGAAAACTGACCTGTTCATTTAATTATTTTACGTTCTGAACATGTACCGTACCTCTCGGCTACTATTATATACCTAGGTTTCTGCTTAACACTGAAGCGAAGAACATGCGTCTTTCCCCACTCTTCCTCCATTACATTATTCATTCTTTCTTGAATAGCGGTAAGTTTTATAATAATCTTAACAAGTAAATTCTTTAATAACGGATTATGTTCCCTCAAATCTCATTCAAAATTGCTTGAAATATGTAGAACTATAGGTAAAGTTATAAACGTATATATTAGGTAACATTACATAACACCCTATCCTAGTACCTTAGCCGATGGCTAACCAGTCCTCATGAAAAATAATAATAACTTAAATTCAAGACCGATTTTAAAGCGGTCTTTTCAATGGTTTAATTTTTCGCATAAATACATACGATTAGACAAAAACGAAGGTGATAAATGGTAATATACTCATATTATTTTATTAGCATTTATTCAAATCTATAATAATGTTAGGAATATACCAGAGATCTTTCCAGGCATTAGATGCAAGAGTGTTTTTCAGTACATAAGGGTGAATTTTCACTATAATCAGTTAACTGTAACTCTTATAGCGGCTTAGAGAGATCAAATAAGTGCGAGAATAATTGCGCACACCAAGCTTCGTAGAATAACATCTTATAAATATTTGTTTCTTGTCTTAGCTTTTTACTTTTATTTTGAATGATAATTTTTTATTTTGCTTTTACTAATGTATGAGTAAATATCAAATGAAGGTTTTTAAAAGAGAATATATTGAAATGACTCAAATAAGCAAACTTTTGACGGGTAAGTAGGTTGGCTGAACAGATAATTTAAGATCAAGTATTCGGCTATTCGCTTTAAAATTGAATTGATTATAATTTATATATAGGTATTATAATATTATATGTATATAAGTTATAATATAACTTAGAGAAATATTCACAATAATCTTCACTGTTTGACCTTTCTAATATATTGAATAGAAGAAAAAGTTAAGTAAATAGAGTATTGGAATACCGTACAACGAATTGTATCTATAGTACTTTCATATTCAAACAAAATGCAAAAAGTTTTTACATCATCAGTTCTTTAGATAGAATTAAATTGATCAAAAATGTTGTAATATGAAAGAAAATTTGAAAACTAATAGTAAAAACTTAAAAATTATTTGATTAGATAATTGGATACTTCAATATGGATACATTGTCTTGAATTGTTATGACAACAGAGTTGGTCTTAATTTTTCTTTGCATGAAATTCGGAGGTCAGAAGAAAATTCAGAATAACAACTTAAACTACGTATTGGAGTGGAGACTGGAGGGGAACTTTAAATATACTTAATGCTCATTCAGTCATATTCAATGATACTAACTTATTAAGTATAGTTAGTACAATGGAACTCCCTTATAGTGAACTCCTGTATAGTGAATCACGCTGAATAGTAAAATCCGGTATAGCGAACTTACCTCTATAGTGAACATATTTAGGTTAGTCTACACAAATATTCGTAAGTTTTCTATGAATCTCTTATTCCTATTTAGTAAATTCTCTAAATTAGTTGTATTTCATGAAATAGTAGTTCTACCAGTCACAGTATAATTATTATTATAAATTTATTATATTAACCCTAATGAATTTGACGTATGTTTTATAGGCATATCTTTTTTAAATTACTTTATATATTTCATGTCATTTCTTTAAATTTACTGGCCTTTCTTGACTTTGTTCCTACATAAATACCAACTATATTTTTTAATTCAAAAGTGAAACATTTACGTATCGACGTAAATCAGCGTAAATTATGGAATTAATTGTACCTTAGTATCGTGTGGCAACGTAGAAATACAGATTGGTTACCCAATACGCAAGAATGTGTCCACGTTTTATGTAGTAGAGACAAATGCGCAAGCTGTGATTGGTTCACACTCCATCCAATAACATCTCAGCTCACTCAGTTGCCAATCTCTTATATAGACTAATTATAGGCCTATTTCAGTGTTACCCCTTCTAAGCAAAGTTTTTAAGAGATGTATTTGTGATAGATTGGTCCAATATTTGTGTAAAAATAGTATTCAGAATGAAATTTTGTTGAGCATGTATATAATGAACTGAATTTTAAGAAGCATGTTGTTGGCATTTCTATTGATTTCTCCAAGGCATTCGATACTGTTAACCATGACCTTCTGTTGCGTAAATTATATGTTTATGGTATCCGTGGACTGCATGCCTCTTAACTGGTTCAGAAGCTATTTAGCGGCTCGTACACAGAGGGTAAGAATTGGTGAAACATTCTCTTCATCGAGACTTATTAAATGTGGAGTCCCTCATGGTAGTATCATTGGGCCGGTACTTTTTCTTATTTATGTCAATGATCTGCCTGCCCTTTGTGATTCGAAATATACATTATTTGCCGACGATACTACCCATGTACGCAGAGATGGGCGAAAAGTACATCGAAAGTACTTAAGTACTAAGTACAAGTACTCGTAAATCAAAGTACTTGAAGTAGTTGCCCAAGTACTCAAATAAGAAAGTACTTTCAAAGTACAAGTACCAAGTACTTTTTAAAGTACTTTCAAGTACCAAGTACATTTACTATATATTTTAAATACTAATAAATCATATAGTCTCCGTTTTTCATGTAAATTAGACAAAATGTTTAGTTGAATTAGATTATAGCAATTTCTCTGATCATCACAGTGACTCTTTTCTCTGATAGTACATCATCACAGTGACTCTTTTCTCTGATAGTACATCATCACAGTGACTCTTTTATCTGATAGTACATCATCACAGTGACTCTTTCCTCTGATAGTACATCATCACAGTGACTCTTTTATCTGATAGTACATCATCACAGTGACTCTTTTCTCTGATAGTACATCATCACACTGACTCTTTTCTCTGATAGTACATCATCACAGTGACTCTTTTCTCTGATAGTACATCATCACAGTGACTCTTTTCTCTGATAGTACATCATCACAGTGACTCTTTTCTCTGATAGTACATCATCACAGTGACTCTTTTATATGATAGTACATCATCACAGTGACTCTTTTCTCTGATAGTACATCATCACAGTGACTCTTTTCTCTGACAGTACATCATCACAGTGACTCTTTTCTCTGACAGTACATCATCACAGTGACTCTTTTCTCTGACAGTACATCATCACAGTGACTCTTTTCTCTGATAGTACATCATCACAGTGACTCTTTTCTCTGATAGTACATCATCACAGTGACTCTTTTCTCTGATAGTACATCATCACAGTGACTCTTTTCTCTGATAGTACATCATCACAGTGACTCTTTTCTCTGGTAGTACATCATCACAGTGACTCTTTTCTCTGATAGGACATCATCACAGTGACTCTTTTCTCTGATAGTACGTCATCACAGTGATTCTTTTCTCTGATAGTACATCATCACAGTGACTCTTTTCTCTGGTAGTACATCATCACAGTGATTCTTTTCTCTGATAGTACATCATCACAGTGACTCTTTTTCTCTGATAGTACATCATCACAGTGACTCTTTTCTCTGATAGTTCATAATCACAGTGACTCTTTTCTCTGATAGTACATCATCACAGTGACTCTTTTCTCTGATAGTACATCATCACAGTGACTCACTGTACAAGTCCACACGCTTATAATTCGTCTATGTGTTTGGCAAATATTGGTTGTGATATCTAGGTATCACAAAATAATTAAATGCTATGTACTTAAATTGGTCAATATAACTCATAGTCTCATATATATTCATGATTGTATGTCAGAATATATAAATAATCAACTTCACATAAAATTATACAATATTTTGGTTTTCGATTCTATTGTTTGACAAACAATTTTCCAATATGTTGGACCTCTTCAAACTCTAGATTTTATCCAGTTTACTACTGTGTACGGGGCTGTAAATACATTTTTGGATGAGAAAAAGATTCAATTTTGTAGAGATTTTAGAACTAATCTTTTAAGATATCTTAACTGAAAGGAAAAAATGTACTTTACAAGGTACTTTTTACTTGGGAAGTAACAAGTACTTGTAAAAAGTACTTCTAAGTAATTATTCAAAGTACTTTTCAAAATGTACTTCAAGTAGTACTTGAAGTACTTACTTGTTACTTAGTACTTTAACTTGATACTTGGGAAGTACAATCCCGCCCATCTCTGCATGTACGTAGCAATTGCGATTATGATGTCTTGGTGAGAGAAACAAATTGTTGCCTCTCGCGGGTACAGGAATGGGCACAAAATAATAGACTCTGTCTTAACACTAATAAAACTTCCATGCTGTTATTCACAAATCGAATCAAAGCTGTTGCAACTCCCTTGCTTGTAAATATTGATGATGCACCAATATATTACCACTCAGTGACTAGGTTTCTGGGTATTGAATTGGACAACAGACTTGATTTTGCGATCCATATTAATTATGTAGCTGCTAAGTTGTCGAAAACTGCTGGTATATTGTATTCAATGAGACAAAATGTTCCTAATATGATATAATTATTTCTTTATATTATAGTCTGGTTTATCCATATCTGATTTATGGTATTCTACTCTGGGGAGATGCTGCTGATATACATCTCAATACAATAGTCAATCCTCTGATTTTAGTGCAAAAAAGAATAATCAGGATTATCACCAATTCCGAGTATTTGTGTCACATTAGACCCTTATTTTTCAAAACTAGAATTTTGCAAATTAAAGACATTTACAAACTATATGTTGGTATCCATATGTATAAATTATAGTCCGCTAATGCCGTACTACCCTAACCATTCTTACCCTACCAGATCGTCCAACGATGCCTCTTACTCATTTCAAAGACTTTCACAGTGTAACAGATCTCTATCATATAATGGTCCTAAAAACTGGAACTCTATACCATGCAACTTTCAAAACTCCTCAAATATATCTTCATTCAAAAGTAGTTATAAACACCACTTACTTGATAGTTATTGTTTAGAGTGAACCTAGAAATTTATTATATTCTTGTCATTAGTATTTATATCGGTGTATTGGGCCAGCAAAGGTCCGAAGTTGGCGCACCTCACGGATGTCCACCGGCCCTGAAGCGTATAAACAGCTTATTGGCACTTGCAATACTTAACGTTGCCGATGTCGTTCATGTCTACGGCCATTAGGTACTATTTTCATATAAGCTAGAGGTATATTAATTAGATTACGCTATACCGAACACACGAAGACAACAGTTATTACTTCTAACAATGTAGTAAATGTTCTACAAATGTGAAATCAAAGGGGGGGGGGGAGGGAGTTATGATTTTACTTACGTCATTTTAACCAAATAATAATATTCCTACTTGAAATTGAATAGAATGTATAATTTTCAATGTGAATAATTATTACAAACGAAAAACTAACTTTTCATACTAAATATATGAATTAAAACTAGCGGCCAAGATCATTTTTATGAAGGAAATAATTAAAGTGTTAAATCAATAATTGAAGGGATAACAGGCCTATTTATACTCAATTGCCAGAAACGGTTACAAGTTCAAAGATGTACTAAATTGAGGATATTGAATTGGCTATTTGGTGTGATTACAGTTGGAAGAGATCGTTTACACCTCACCCTCTCTGATTTTCTGCCAAAAACTGCTAATTAGAACCGGTAGACTATATGATAAATTAATATACTGGTAAACAGAAAAATTACTCGATTGGTTAACCAATTTGTTTCCCTTCATTGGGCCAGTGCTGTTTGACAACCGTTGGCCCAATGTCGTTTACCATACATTGGCCCAGTGTGTAATAGCACTGGGGTGCCAATTAATGTCTGATCGAGCCACTACTTTGCCAACGTTTACCGACGTTGGCCCGAAAGTGCAATGTTATCAGGGACCTTTCCCAATTCACCTACCTAAATCAATATTAGAGGCATGAATTAGGAAGGGGGTATTTGGATCGGTTCCTAGATCGCGTCCCTAAATGAAATAGGGACGCGAACTAAGAATTTACCAAATTATGATTAGTTTTTATATCTAACAATTAAACATTTTAGAATGTATGACGTGAGTCACTACAGACTACAGTATATATATCTTCTTTTACTTTTAGAATTGGGTAATAACTCAAAAGAAGCAGTAATTAACTTTGAATAGGAGTTTTATCCATTTGTTGAATAATCAAATTATCTTTAATATTATTCGTTATTTATTATCTATAATATCGAACATTATTGCGTGAGGCCTATATGTCGTTTACTAAACTGTAAAATCTAATGCCAGTTGTTTTTATTCTTCTCAGTTGCACCTCCGATTAAAATTCAATCTGATAATATAAAGCAGCCGACTCTCTTCCTAAAATTATCATATTATGCAATGATTACTTCCTGATTGAAGTAGCATAACTTTGATTATTCAAATAATAACTGTTGTTCTATCTCAGAATGACATATTCTAGTCCAACTAGGTCATTAAAAAATGGAAAATTGCTTATGCGGATGAATCTTTATTATAATTATAAAACAAAACACTTACCTTAACTAATCTCACGGTCCTCACCTGTAACTGTGATAGTTGGTACCTAGTACCTACTTATTTATTTAATTAAGCAGTAATTCAGGGACTAACTATACTTCGATTATAATTTATCATTTAGAGTCCAGCCAGTCTGCAGAATATGGAACATTTTTCCAAGACTCTCTGCAGGAGTTTTTGACTGAATTTTAGAAATTGGAGATCTCTGCACTCTGCAAATCTGAATCTGCTGCTGAGAGTCAGAGAGTAGCTCTCTCTCAAATAAAAGTCTCTGCGGGAGAAGAGACGCATTCTGCAGACTGGAAATATAGGCATTACTTCAGAAGTGTTTGTAGCAAAATTAATGGAAATATTGGAATTAATTCAAAATTGTTCAGACAGAATATCCCAAATATCTTCCATACCAGATTGTATTTGGTGGTAGCCGGTAGGGTAAGAGTGTGTTGAATCGGTACCCTTTAATAATCGGCACCCACTCACAGAAATTCAAAATAATAAGCCTTCAGCCAATCACTCGCTTTGAGACATCACTTTTTTGCTTTGGTTTAGGTTTCAGCTAATAAGTGATAAAGATATCACAGACATATGTCAAATAACAACTGTTCATCATTAGTTTTTGTTGAGAGTGATTCCAGACGTAAGCTTTCAGCTGTTGAATTCGCTAGTGACATGCTATAAAGATTATTTCTTTTCTAAATGAAAATATAGTATAAGCCTTCGCTTTTTCAAATTTTCTGTTCTTCCATTTCCTTTAGATCATAGAATGAGTGTGTTATTTCAGTTAATGTTTTACAGGCATTATTTATTATATTTTTTGGGGTGCCGATGTTTGAATCACGGAATATGGAGTTTTTGTTCAGTCGGCCCCCTGTGCCGATTAGTGGACTTTTATACATTTAAGTAACTTAAGATTTTATGTATATATTTATCACTATAATTTATGTCAGGAATGTTACTTACAAGGTAAAAATTCAATTATTTTGAAGTTATTCCAATAAATTTCATTGATCGTCATGGGTGCCGGATTTCATGTAATCTAAGAATCGGCATCCATGGGTGTCGAATCAAGAATCTTCAATCATAAAATCGGCACAGGGCCGGTTCAACAATATCACAACCTTTTTGCTGCAAGTAAAAACGATCGGATTCGTCAGCAGTACCTGTACGAACTATACGTGGACCTAAGTTCAATTATAGCGATGCGCAAATGTAAATGCAATCAATGTAGTAAAAATAAGTAACAATTAAATGATTAATTGTGTTTCTATTATTTCCTAATTTATATATTTTATTATGTAAATACCTTATTGTAGGTAATACAGTGGAACTCCTCTATAGTGAACTCCTATATAGTAAATCATCATGTATAACAGTATAGTAGATTCCTGCATAGCGAACTTACATCTATAGCGAAAATATTTAGTTTAGTCTGCAACAAAAATTTGTAAGTTTTCTATGAATCTGCATATAGTAAATTAGTCAATTTCATGAAAGAGGAGTTCTACCAGTGCAACTCCTCTATAATGAAGTCAAGTGTAGTGAACCATCCTGATTTTTAGAGTTCTGAGAAATAAAATACCCTGTATATAGAATTTATTTTAAAAAGAATAAATTATTTACTATAGTCTGCCATGAAAATGATCGTTTTCTATTCATCTTATTAAAAATCTTTAGTGAACTAGTTGAAGTTCACTATAGAAGAGTTTTACTGAATCAAAGAAAAGTCTATAATTACATTAATTTATCTAATCACTGTTATCCTATGTCCTAATATTTTCAAATTCTCAAAGTTTATCATCATGTACCCAACCCAATTATAAAATATCTACAAGCATTACAATTAGTAAAAATAATATTTGCAAATGTGAAATTAGTAAGCTGTCAAAAATATATTATTGATACGCTTTTCTTTGACTGTACCTGAGCAAATGAATCTATGTGATAATATTATTGTGATATATAACATTAGCTGAACACATATATCGTATTTTGTGATTTATTTTGAAAACCAATTTATTATTTCAATTTACAATTATATGAGAAACCACTCAAGTTCTCATACGTTCAGTACTTAGTGGAAAGATATAAATATTTATCACATATGTTAATTATGACGAACTCCTATTGGATTGGATTAACGGCATCAGTTCTATATATAATATATATATAATAATAACAACATGTTAATCTTATCTTCACTGTTTTCATATATGTAATATTTACCTTATTGTTAAATTTCTGTTTATGTCAGTTAAAATAATATAAATTTGATAGACAATGTAAATTTTTCTTTACCATTTACCAGTTTCTTAATGACCGAAAGTTATTCTAGATCAGTACCCCCTACAGTGCCGAAAAGTGAATTTTAACGATCATTGGTGTAGACGGTAGAGTGTGCCAATTATACAAACTGATACTGCTGATTATTGAAATTCAAATGACGATTACTAGTGATTAAGGGATTTATGCTTATAAGCTTCTTATTTAAACAATTAACAAGAGGTAGAGCATTTTTGAAGACATAAAAATATCCCTCAAAGTTTCCTCTTCCAATATTGAACGGGGTTTAGTTTTAACACTATATATCGTATTTATAATGCGATAAAACGGACTCAGGTCGCTTAAAGTGCCCATTAGTGGGGCATTTATCCTAAATTCCAAGGATATATCGGCAGATATTCAATTTCTCTAATAAAAAAAATTCCTGCAATGTCTGAGGATATTTAGCTATTAATTCCTATATTACCAATAATTTTGGGAGGGGAAACTGGAAAAATGTTGGAGGATTAGACAAATTTATGAAAAATGTTGGCAGTTATTTCTCAGATTTTTGAAAAAGTCAGGAATTCAGTGCACCAAATACAAACTTGCTCCCATATTCTACAGACTGGTTTAGAGTTACCTCGTGTGCTTGCCAGTCTCACTGTGCTGATACGTATCTAATAGCTGAGCGGTGCACACCAGTACGGCGCACCAGATTATGGCGCACCACTGTACATTCTATTAGATAGGTAATTTGAATACAGATTCCTAGTTTCAGAGAATGTTCATTGAGTCGCCAATATGCCAATATATCTTTTTTTTTCAAAATAAGTCAACTAAAATTAGTAATGCAGTCGCCAGTCGTCATAATTTAATTCCAATTTTGAAAGTAGACAGTCGTCAATATACCTATATTATTATAACTATCTAAATTAATTGAGAGCGTATCAGCCAATCAGAGAGAGGCATACAACTGATACCAGTCAATCACAGAGAGCCTGACAGAGACATACTTTCTTTCATAGTTATTTATTTATTTTTTCCAATAATTAGTCAGAGAGCATCAATTTATAATGACAAGTAGTGACCACATCATTTATAACAAAAGAACACCGAAAACAGAAAACCGATACACAATTTGATTTATAGCTACATCATGGAGCGCGTAATATCAAAACAAAATGGCGGCTTTGTTTACATTTCAACAGAGAAACAGCGCGGTTTCGCTGTTTATGATTATGAGTCACCAATTTTAATTTTAAATCTAATTTAAGTCTCATGAGTCATTAGTCGTCTATATATGTGAAAGATACTTATTTCCACAAATTTTAAGTCGACAATTAATCGGCGACTTGGTACATACTCTTGAACTAGGTACAGATTAATGATAAATGGAGTGAATTTGATAGGTAATTGTCGTATCAAATTTATGTCTGACGCCTGACGGTACCTGAATCCAATGTTTATACCACACAGTTTAATTATTTGATTGAGATGTTTAATTTGGAATAGAAAATAAAATTCATCATAGAAAACTGTAGTTGTAATTTTATGGGGTAACTATTGTAAATTTTCAGTCTGAGGTGTAAATAAAAACTTATCAGTTAGCCGTTAGATAGATGTATCGGGGGGCGTGCCGCCCCTCGAACCCCCCTGCCATGTCATTAGACAATCATGAAGTTTGCAGAACAACAAACTAGTGGATGCAACAAACTACATAACAGTTTTTCACATTGAGATCATTAATAGAAAGTACAGTGGTGCGCCGTAATGTGGTACGCCGCTCAGCTTTACAATTACTGTGCTTGTAATTGTATAATCTAAATCTTCTATTAGACTACTTAGTCACTACTAGTGACTACTGACTAGTTTATAAGTACTAGACTACTAGTTAGGGTAGTAGTTTATTGTTTTATTGCCCTGTCCGGCTGTCTCTATCATCCTATGTTTATTGTTTCAGATTGTGTCTGAATGCCAATTATTAATTGCCAGCCTGCCAGGCAATAACCAAATTAAACCATGTTTCAAAGGATTGTTGCAGAGAAAATGTTAAAAATGTCCCATAGGTAAACATATTTTGCAGACTGGTTAGTTTGTTACTTTGTGATGGTTATTTTGAGCCCTTCAATTGTGAATGGAGATATATACCTATGATTATATCTAATTTTCTCCTATGCTACAATGTTATTTTAGAGAGAATTTATGACAATTTGATCATTTAGGAGAGAAATTTGGTTATTTATGGAAAGAGTTGGAAAGACTAATGGAGGGCCACTCTGCATTATATTATGCATAATGTGACATTGTGTCTCTTCTCCCACTGATGAGAGACAGTTACTCTCTGTCTCCCAGACTGCAAAAGATGAATAGCCTAAACTGTTTTCCAGACTGGGTTTGTCGCAGAGAGTCTTTGAAAAATGTTCCATATTCTTCAGTCTGGTGCAGACTGCAGTCACCTACTTCATTAACTGGGGCTGGGCTAGCAGCTACCTGATGAATTGAATAATAAACAACAAGTTAAATAACTTGAATGCATCATATTTTGTCATTTGATAGTTTTGAAGTACCCATTATTTTATTACTGTATTTAAAGAAAAAATTCAAGATCAATTTTTTGTTGAAGTAGGTATTAGGATTGGCTTTTTGCAGCAAGAGCCATTCTGAAATGGCATAAAACTTTATTTTACAATGCTTAAAATGTTAAAAATGCAGCAATATGTTGACTTGGCATTTTTAAAATTGAATTTCATTAATTGGTTTTTAAGTATATCAATATTTATGAGACAAATAACATAGCTGTATATCACATTCACATTGCAAATATGATATCATCATATCATATCAACTGTTCAAGAATACTTCTGTTTTCTACATGGCTATCTACACATTCCATGACAGTCCATATAGGCTATAGCTACACCAAAAATTGCACTAAAATTGCTCTAATTTTAGTTTAGCAAAATTCCATTATGACTGTGGAATAATTAACTAACAATATCACAATTCACCAAAAAAATTAAGTAATTACTGATTGATTATCTTTCTAGAGCTTTGAATGTTATATTATATATTGATGTTATTTTGCTTCCATTCACCAATTTTAATAAGAAAATTCTAGAATTAGTAGCTAGCAGAATATTTTTGTTTTCTATTAGCTATGATTTAACATTTTATTTCAATAATTCTATTTTTATTGGCAGATTTTGCAACCTACTTTCACATTAATCTTAACTG
The DNA here is from genome assembly GCA_947561585.1 of Caprella mutica. Classification (NCBI taxonomy): domain Eukaryota; kingdom Metazoa; phylum Arthropoda; class Malacostraca; order Amphipoda; family Caprellidae; genus Caprella; species Caprella mutica. Next base: position 138,536 of record CANNZV010000169.1, read on the forward strand.
TCAGAATTACCTGTTACAAAATGCTTCAAAAGATCCTCTCTCGCACCTCCTTGGTACAATCCAGTCGACTGATGTTAAATCGCTCATTGTTTACATCTAGTATTAAACGAGACATGTTCAACGTACAAGACGAAGATGACTTTAAGGAGAGGGTTTTAGGATCAAAAGTTCCAATCATTGTTGATTTTCATGCACGGTGAGTAGTAAGCTAGTGAGTGGTCAATTTATTTCTAAATTAAAAGTGTTTAGTATATTTCCAATTAGTTGCTAGCTATTTAATACTACCATCATTATTGATAAAATATTTAAAGCGATTGACCGAAAAACTCTTTTCTAAATTGCTAAGGAATTTAAAATCATAGTAACTATAAATTGTTCCTTCCTTTCAGGTGGTGTGGGCCATGCAAGATTCTTGCTCCAAGAATAGAGAAGGTTGTTTCCGGAAGAGAAGGCAAGGTCAATCTTGCTAAGGTTGATATAGATGAACTCTCAGACCTGGCCTTAGAATATGACGTGAGTCTAATAAAATTTAAAAATGAAATATGATATAAATGGCGATACTAATTTATGGGGACTGACCCATCAAATATATAAAATCTTATTTTTTTAAAAATATAATGTCAAATTCGAGAAAGTGGCATGAACAAAATAGGTTTTCTTTGTGAAGTTACAAATTTCAGAACAATCAGTCCGCAACTAAGAAATGTTTTGTGAAATGTTTTTTTTTTCCATTAATTTTTTTCAAATTCATGAACTTCTTTTCTATTTTACAGATTTCTGCTGTGCCGTCAGTCATTTCTATCAAGGATGGTAAAGTTATTGATAAATTTGTAGGTTTGCAAGAGGAGAATCGCATAGAATCTTTCATCAACAAGTTACTTGAGAAGTGAGAAGTATGTTATGTAGTTATCCTATGTTGCAGACCTCCAAATCTAGTGTATTCTGCTTGATATAGGTAGCCTTTTTTTCCTTTTTTTTAAACCAGATAATTTCTAGTGAATCAGTTCAACAGGTAGCTATAGAGGAAACAGCAAGTGTTAAATGTGGTGCTAATGTACTTGCTAAAGTGGTTGTTACTTGTTTTAAACTAGTTGTAACTTGTTTTAAACTAGTTGTAACTTGTTTTAAACTAGTTGTAACTTGTTTTAAACTAGTTGTAACTTGTTTTAAACTAGTTGTAATTTGTTTTAAACTAGTTGTAATTTGTTTTAAACTAGTTTTAACTTGTTTTAAACTGGTTTATACTTGTTAGAACTGGTTTATACTTGTTAGAACTGGTTTATACTTGTTTTAAACTTGTTAAAATAGCGAAATTCCGCATTATTTCCATCTATCTCTTTGAAAGCCTGGTAGTTTACCAATTCAAAGGAAACTTCTGTTTATCTATAGTATAATTTTAAGTACGTGGCTGTATTCCATTTATATAATGAATGCTCTATTTGAGGTATCTATTTCATGTGTGAAGGGTGATCCCTAAAATCATATATAAATCATTCATCGTAAGCTAAGCATAGTATATCAATATAATCCAACCATTAGCTTCATTGTATATTATTTCATCAAAATTGTGAAGTGAAAAAAAAACCTAAGTTGTGATCAGTTTAATTTTATTGAATACACATATACGTATTGATTATGTACTTATACCCTATATTTCTTATTGTATATCGAAGTGTATAAAGATAATCTTTTTACTGGAGTTTCATTAACTGACCAAAGTGTTAGCTTTTACAATTTAAAGGAATAGTCTTATTTCAAAATAGAATTTAGTTGTAGCTAATGGCTACATTATCAATAAAAAGGCGAACGGTGAAGGAATTTCAAACTGTGATTTGAAATGTTTTCTCCCAGGTTTTGGTATTTAAATCTAAAGGCTTTCTAATGTTTGGGTTGCAGCATGTAGAATATCCGACCCCCAAAACACTATTTTGTGAACAATGAGTGATTTTCATAACTGCAAATGATTCATTACTAGGTATTATAATATGCTTTTAAAATCGTAGATCCCGAAAATATTATAGAGCGGTAAATAGTATTCGATACCGTTTCGTCTATGATATTCTTAAGATCTATGATTTAAAAAGCATGTTGTCACAACCCTAATTAGAAGTGTTTCAATTGCAGTAGTGTGGAAGTAGGTAACTTGGAGTTTCTACTACCAGATAGTTCCAGATTAGTATGTCATTCAGATTGTCTGAACTGAATCATTATTATGATGTTGATGATAATAAAACTGAAGCTCTGAAAAAGAAAGATTTAGCAAAATCAGTTATATAGAATATCTCTGTAAATATCAGAAGCTGTAGCTATTGGTTACTAATTATTTTGCATGTTAATGGCTGCTTCACACATCACCGATATCCGTCCGGCATGTCACCGGTCAGTGATTTTTTATCACTGCGAGGAGCCGGTACTGTGTGAATGTGTCCGTTGAAATTAATGTAACAATACTCTTTTTCACTGACACCGAATCACTGAGAGGAGAGTGACGGAGACGGACCGGTGACGAGCCGGATGTTGTTGTTGTTGTTTAACCTCCCCAACATCCTCGGAGGGGCGCCCCGGGTTTCAGCCACCCCAGGGAGTGTGTGGGCCTAAGGGAAACCCGCATCACTCAGGAAGTTAATAACTGCCTGAGGATGGGTCCAAAGGTGCTCCAGTGAGTGAATGTTGTGTGTAGTCCTGTGTTGGTGTAGTGACGGACATTGTGTGAGAATGTGAGAGATCGTGCCCTGGTCGGCTTGGCAGAAGTCGCACTGATCAGAGTCCGATCTCCCAATCCTGTGCATGTAGTAAGGAAGAGAAGGATGGTGGCCACATCTCAGACGTGATAGGGTGACCCTATCACGACGAGACATGGCCGACTCACTAGGGTCGATGGCTGGAGGCCTAGACCCAAGGAGTTTGTTAGGAGGGAAGGAGGCTAGAGCTCTTTGTGTGAAAGTGGTGTGTATGTGTTTGTGAAGAGAAGTGTGGGAGGGAGAGTGGTGTAGAGGTGTCTGTAGTGTGTGGAGGGGGTGATGTGTAGTGTGCGTGGTGTCCTCCTCTCAGTTTGCATGTAGTGTAGGGGATGTGAGGGGTCTAGTGTAGAAGTGTAAAAAAAAGTGTAAATGCCGGACGTATATCGGTGATGCGTGAAGCAGCCTTAATGCTTATCCTTGTTAAACAAAGGATTTAAACGCACAGCGCAACTTTTTTTTTAATTCATTTTATTATATTGACTAATAGAAATACATTTTAAACACATTCCGTAAATTATGCATCGTAGTCTAATAAAACCTCATAGAAATTAAGGTTCAAAAGAAATGTATAAATTGTCAGTTGAACCGCTAGATGGCGTTGGCACTTTTTTTATTGACAAATACAATGAACACCAACATTCGTACACTACTTGACGTTTTATCCAAGAAATGGAGTGGCTAATTATATAATTTAACGAGGACTTTAAGAATCAAATAGTTTGAATTATTATTCTATATAATTGATGTTTTCGAATAAGTTTATTGCTGGAACTTTATATTCTTTGTCTATTCGCAGTGCTTACAAATCATGATAAGTTAATTAGTATTGGTCGTTAATTTCTAAATGTTTATTGGTATATTTACTGTAGTCACTTACCGATACGAACGTGGATGGGTTGAGAGTGAATAGGTTGCCCATGTCGAAACCAGGGTAATCTTTCAGGAGCAAAAGGTTACGACTTATTTTCCGTTCAAGGTCATCTGTCATCTGAAGTGTCAAATCAACCTAATATTAATTAATCTGAATTCTAGAAATGATTTAAAATATAGAATAGGGAATATCTGGCCAACTGAATGCTGTTGAGCGGTTAGTTATGTGTAAGCAAAAAATAAATAGAATTTTATTATTTTCTCTATTAGATCATGTACTGTATATATACCCTGTGCCTCAAAATTAATTTATATTTTCAAATACAGATAAAGCTCTTACAGCGGACGATCTGCAGATCGCAACTACGACCTCTTTAAATTATGTAGTTTAACATATTTTTTTATCCGTCTACCTAGTAGGTTCAGGGATGAGCAAATGCAGCACTCAGTGCTCTTTTGGCACTCCAAGTAGCAATCGTGCCCACCAGGGAAACGGTGCTTTATTTTCTTCCAAAGAAAATTTAGAATTTTTAGCCCTGACTGCTTTATAATAAAAGGATAATATAGAAGAGTATGGTAAACTAATTGAAGAAGAGTATATTTGAAATGACCTTGATACTTTTATAGTAAATTTAATCCGTTAATAATGTATTTTTGTTCATTGTTATTGTACTGCCAGTGATCAAAATTTTTATCTCCAGCTCTTTTTATCTAGATCAGTTATTTATATTTTTTTTTCATACGTTTGTCGAGGGACACTCTAATACTAGTAATAATTTGTGCAATCATTTTTAAGTCCCTCTTTTAATAAGTTAGGTAGACATTGTCATTTATCCTGTGATTTTTCGAGTTACCTATTATTACTTACGCAAAATAATCAATTTTTGTTTTTATTATGAATTATTTCTACATGAAAAAATGTAATTAAATATAATTTATTAATTTCTTTTAATGCAAATGGTAAATCTGCTCCCTATATTTATGTGCAAAATATGTACCATTTTACGTACTTTTATAAAATCTACCACCTCATTATAATTACTCAGTATCCCCTACAATTTAAAAAAAAACGAAAAGAAAATGGTAAAGGCACTGAGTATCCATCTTTCGGCACTGAAAAACACTATGTGTGCCCACCCACCCCTGACCTAGTATCTAGTGATACATTCATTATATTCAGAGGTATTACAATTTGCAAAATTACAATCAATATCTTTAATGTATTGTTTTCAGATTTTTTGTTAAGTATCTTGATCTAGTTTCCCTTTCTCTATAAATTTTGTCTGATTAGAAAGTTCTATAGAAAATAAAAAGGGGTGTAACTATTCTATATTTTAGAACAGTTTTGTACATTTATATAAGTGAGTTACATAAATATTAAAAGACTTTCATTAAAATTTTCCTTTAATAATAATAATCTGAGATTGTTTACCTTCATTAGGGTTTCATTGAAATTCTGTTAAAAAAACCTACAAAGTTTAAATCCCCAACTAAACTAAATAATGTATCGTTACAACGAACGCTTTTCCGATACATGTACTGAGCGTTCTAAGAGCTTTTTTTACGTATATAGACAATTATTATTGATGTATTTTTTTCTGATCGAAGCTCATCGAAATCGAGACCTAGGACTAAGTAGCAGTGATAAATTATTGATCCAATCAAATCCTCAAATTTTTTCAATTAATCTTTGATAGCACCCACTTTCCGAGTACTTTGAGTGTCCAATCATAGTAAATAAATACTAAAGTATGCTAAGTACAATATTGAAACATCCGAAAATAATACATAGACGTGACCGCGATTAAAACGAGTGACGTCACACAAGTTGTTTCCAAATAAGAACTGTGTTGTTATCCAGTTAAATATGCATTTTCATGGAAATCAACTTAAATATAATTTTGTTCTTATCACGTTTTACACTCTATTCACATATAATATTAAACTTAATAGCCTTCAACATCTCCAGTAAAGTAAAGGTGACTGAAGGATCTAAGATACATTTGCATTTATCTCATTAAATAAGAATTTTTATTGAAAATGTCATTCATTAAATTGTGCTTAAAATAACATTTTATTATAGGTAATCAAGTTTATATGTTAGATAATGGTCTTTCAAGTGCTTTATTGTAAGAATAAAAGGTTACTAGGTGCCAACTTACATTTTACAAGTTTGCCAATAAGCCAACTTATAAGTGCCAGCCTGGTATATTAAATATATAAAAGTTGTCTAGGTACTGGAAGCTAACAAAACATATTGTTTATTGACATATTCTATCTATTTACTTGCCGCACCTATATAATTCTCATTTTGACATTACGTTATCTGATTTTGTGTGACGTCATTTCACTCATTTGTTTACATCGTTTCTGAAGAATGGATCAAGTTCACCGTCAATGAATTTGAAACTTAGTATACTTCTCTGTATATTTACTATGTGTCCTATGTATCTATTTTTAATCTATTATAGTGGAACTTACCTTGTTATTCAAAATCTGTCTTAGTTTGATTAACTCTGACTTCAAAGCAGCATTCTGAAAGATAAAAAAAACTTCTGAATTCTATAACTTGCTCTGTATATAATTCGATAGTGTTATTTTGAAATAACTCTAAATAGTGTTGGGTATTCTTTGTATTGAACAGAATTACAGTGACTCAGCTGCATAATATGGAATATTTTCTCCATGAATAATCTATACTATAATAAGAATCGCGTCCATCCGTGTGTCACATTTAATATTTATAAACATATTAAAAAGTCTATCGTATATAACTTTTCCTGACAAGGTTTCCAAGAAGTTACAAGTGTAAGTACCCAGTAATAGAAAGGTAGCCTACCTACTGTCCGTTAAAAAGACATTCAATCAACAGCGCCTCATAAAGTTGTTGGAAAATGAAAGAAATTGAAGATTCACTAATTTATCAAAAGAAAAAACTAATAAATCAAGATGTTTAAAATCGTGCAGCGCACTCTCGAGAGTGTGCAACTTGGCAAAATGCGCGATATAAAAATACTATACAGTACACGAAAAAACGGCATTAAGTTTTATCGTGATGACATGTACTTACTTTGGAGAGAACGTCTGTTGGACTGTAGCAAAGGAGTAAGACCATGAAAGAGCAGAGCGCTGCAATAGATCCTATTGTGACCACCATTATCAATCGGTTGCCCTCCGTCAATGCAGCCCCCATGTACAGTATTGTGAAAATAGTCGTTGCTAAAACTATCACTATAGGTAAATAGAAGAGCTCGTTGAATTCTCGTTGAAATTTGTGGACATTTAAGGATTTTGAATAACATTTCCTCAATGTCTCCTCTACCATCATCACTCCTTGAGATGTTTCACATAGTTTCATTTGTTTTTGGCAGTTTCTTACATTCTCAATCTGCTTCTGGTATATCGCTCCGAAAGCTCCACTGAACATGAATGTACAGTAGGCACACATTGCCAGCTGAGTGAAAGTCTGTGCGTTTAAGACGAATCCTGAAAATTCTGACCAGAAACTATTTGGATCAGTGGTTGACAAGTAGACAATGTACATCAAAAAGGACACTCCAGTAAATGAATAAGCGATTGAGAATTTTTTCTTCATATTCAAGTAGACTGTATTTTGTGCAGAAATTTTCCACCTGAAAGACCTGAGTCGTTCACGAAGGTCTAACATTCTGCATTGAGAGTAAAACGCATGCCAAAAAATCAACAGCTCCATGAGAAAGGTCGTGACGACGAGAATTCCACCAACGATTCTGATGGTGTTGGAGCTAAGTAGAATTGTGAATTCATCAGGCCCTTTAAAAAACATCACAAGGCAGAATACTTGCGGCGACAGAGTTATTAGCAGTTGTAGGCAAAAGCAGAATGTCCTAAGGAACATTTTTTTGTAGCCTTCCTCTCTGAAAGCTTTCCATGAATGTTGATAAGCGTTTTTTCCTTCACTTTTCCGCATTAGGACCGAATACAAGGGAGCCCAGCCTAAAAGTACCGAGAAAAGTTCTAATTTCTTGTTACTCATTTTAGAATTAGATGTTTTATTCTTCTTAAGATTCGATATTCCTGGCATAAAAATAAAGTTTGCATTAGTGTATACCTTCTTTGTATGCATATCGAGACTACATAATTTTAAAAAGGAACTCGAGGAATCAGAGTAGAAATAAAATAAATTATAGATACATTCCAACTATTTCGAATCCTCTTTAATCAATGTTAATATTACTCTGAATTTATAATAGGGGAACGTCGCCGTACCCGGAAAGTGGGTGGTTAGTTCCGAGTTATCGGAACTTACTCTGGGCCAATTAGTCATTTTGGTTCACGACCAACAATAAAGCCCACTTTGAGAGTACTGAGGCGTTCTCCTAACTGTAACTTGTTTACAATATTAGCTAAATGAAGTCTATAGATCATAATTACCGCTCATTGACAAAGTTAACAGAGCAATAGTTACCTGAATGGATCGTTAGGTTGCTATTGATATTTACAATGAGAACATGAAAACAAACTATGGACTGAAGTGCTAGTGCTTCACTGCGCATATTGATTACAATAAAAATAATGTTGGTTGTTTTAACCCTTCACTGCGCATATTAATAACAATAAAAATAATGATGGTTGTTTTAACTCTTCTCTGTGCATATTAATAACAATAAAAATAATGATGGTTGTTTTAACCCTTCACTGCGCATATTAATAACAATAAAAATAATGATGGTTGTTTTAACCCTTCACTGCGCATATTGATTACAATAAAAATAATGATGGTTGTTTTAACCCTACACTGCGCATATTGATTACAATCAAAATAATGATGGTTGTTTTAACTCTTCTCTGCGCATATTGATTACAATAAATATAATGATGGTTGTTTTAACCCTTCACTGCGCATATTAATAACAATAAAAATAATGATGGTTGTTTTTAACTCTTCTCTGCGCATATTAATAACAATAAAAATAATGATGGTTGTTAAAACCTTCACTGCGCATATTAATAACAATAAAAATAATGATGGTTGTTTTAACCCTTCACTGCGCATATTAATAACAATAAAAATAATGATGGTTGTTTTTACCCTTCACTGCGCATATTGATTACAATAAAAATAATGATGGTTGTTTTAACCCTTCACTGCGCATATTGATTACAATAAAAATAATGATGGTTGTTTTAACTCTTCATTGCGCATATTAATAACAATAAAAATAATGATGGTTGTTTTAACCCGTTACTGCACATATTAATAACAATAAAAATAATGATGGTTGTTTGGTTCTTCACTGTTCATATTATTATCAGAAATATTTAATGCTGGTTGTTTTAACCCTTCACTCATGCGCCAGTGTACATATTATTTACAACAAAATTAATGATGATTGTTTCAACACTTTACAACAAAATGAATAATGGTTGTTTTAACCCTTTCGAGTCTTTTTCTTGTATTTAAGTTTCACAATTCTAAAACTAAGTATATTATAATCATTGGACAACTATTAATGTTGCTGAAATTAAACTTAAAGGTCTCCTCCAAGCAAATATTTTTATTGCCTTATTCAACGAGGCTGATGTTCCTTATCATTTTGCTGCAAACCGCATCGAATTTGGTAGCATATTTTTTAATTTTATTTGCTTTTAACGATTTTTATGATCACAACTCTAAAAAACCTATTTTACTTCCGACTTACTAATTTAAGAAATTTTCAGCCTGAAGAAAAAGAATGTACACCATTTGTTTTGATTGTCAACTAGGTATTAGGTTTAATAAATCCATTTAATATTCGTGTATACTCACTGTAAAGGTTTAAAATTGAATGAACTTATAATATAAATGTTTATATACTTTAAGAAACAATTGATATCTAAAAGTAAAGGCCGAAAACGCCTGGTTTGTTTATAAAATTCAAATTTGTAATCAAAACAAAGAGTGTACATTCTTCTTCTTGAGCATCAGATTAGTGATTCGCTCAAATATTGTTGCTCACACAGTATTAAAAAACTTTAAAGACAAATTATAAAATATATACTGAACCGAATTGTATGCGGTTTGCAGAATAATGATCGTAGACCTTAGTTCTATAATATTATGTTATAAATTCAATTTTGTCCCGGAGCCTGGAGAGGACCTTTAATGTGATGGATAAGTATAAAATAACGAAACACATTAATTTCCATACAGACCACAATAACTAGGATGATAAATATTATAATTTTTATTGCTAAATAATTAATTGCTTTTGAGAATAATAATGAAATAATTTTTATTATTATTATTATTTATAGCTACTATTGCTATAAATAGCGACCCATATGAAAAATTTGATTTTGTAAATAAGTGGTAATGAATAATTGAAATTTCTACTCTCTTTTCAATGATTGCCTGTGCCTAAGCGCTACCTGTTGTTTTGCTATCATTTTTGAATGAGGAATTAACCTCCCTGTGATAATTTATGGAGGGGCCATAGAAGATTAAGAGGGGAAAGTTATGGTAGGGCTATAGAAGATTAAGAGGGAAAGTTTTGGTGGGGCCATAGAAGATCAAGAGGGGAAAGTTATGGTAGGGCTATAGAAGATTAAGAGGGAAAGTTTTGGTGGGGCCATAGAAGATCAAGAGGGGAAAGTTATGGTTGTGCTATAGAAGATTAAGAGGAGAAAGTTATGGTGGGGCCATAGAAGATCAAGAGGGGAAAGTTATGGTGGGGCCATAGAAAATTAAGAGGAGAAAGTTATGGTGGGGCCATAGAAGATCAAGAGGGGAAAGTTATGGTGGGGCCATAGAAAATTAAGAGGGAAAGTTATGGTGGGGCCATAGAAGATTAAGAGGGGGAATTATACCTGTTTCAGATGGGGGTAAATGACTTACATCATTTTACCCCTTATATATCGTGGGGAAAATCAAATACTTTTTTACGGTAATTGTTTATTTTTAATGTCATGATCTATCACAGGCAGGACTTAGTGTAGGAAGACTGGGCTAAGTTACGAGTTATTGGACAGTTACACAATTCCGATCATATAAAAAAAATACATGATAATTATTGTTTAACTTTTATTTTAATTAATATCTATATCAATTAATATAATTATTTATTTTTTATATATGATCGGAAATGTGGAACCGTCCGATAATTTGGAAACTACCCGAATAACATTATGAAAATATGAAGAAAGTTTGAAAAAAATATCAAATATACGAGAAAATATTTTATATTATATTGAAATTAAATTTTGGAATTATAATATTTTGGTTATAAACAGATCGGGATTATTCTTATAATTGTGACTTATTTATTAACACATAAAAATAAAGTAAAGATTTGACTCATTTTAAATGACTTAATTAGTGTGTATAGAGTAAAAAATATAAATTATATAGAGTAAAAATAAAATTAGCTACTATCTAATTTCTATAAAAATAAATAGTTGAACCTATAAAAGAATAAGAAAATCAATATATTCTATAGGTTACTTGACCAAATTTGACCTATAACTTGAAACTTTAAATTCTAAAATTATTATTCTCTTAGGCCCCCTTCACACTTGCGTTTCTCAACGCCGCGTTAGAAAAACTGCTCATGGCAAAAAGTTTAGCTGCAATTGATATTAACGGAGTTCTTCACACTTGCGTTAGAAAAAACGCAGCATTTTTTCTAACGCGTGTGAAACGGGCCTTATTCATATAATGTGTATGGGAAATATTAAGACATTATATTCTAAATGTCACTTTTACATTGGTCACACTTGGGTCATTGAATGACGTGAATAGGGCAAGTTTCGGGTTATCGGACGGTACTACGTTTTCGATCGCATGATCGAAAACGTAGTAACGTCCGATAACTTTGAACAAAAAAACAGTTCTGGTTGAAAGAATTAGAAAACATTTTAAACTCTTTCGGTTCTACAATTCAAATTTGAAAAAAAGTTCATGCTGATGATTTTTTGTACATATAAATTCTTACTACCAATCAGTCAATTTGACTGATTGGTAGTTCTAGGTTTCAATTACAAAGGACTTCGGTATCCTAATTCTATGAACACAAAACCTACCAACAGGGATGAAACACTAAAGGGCCAGTAAGGCATAAATCTTCTTTTTCGTTCTTAACAAATACATCTTTACAAGTGAATGTCATACCCCTAGAGTAACGTCACAGTACTCGGAAAGTGGGTGTTGACACAGGTCAGGACAGGTCAAATAGTAATTTATAAAGGTCATATTGGTTAATGACCTATTGTAACACCAACTTACAGAGTACGGTGAGTGTCCGATATCCCACTTATCCTATATCTCTAAATGCTAACTATAATATCATCTAGGTAATGAGCAGAACAAGTGAGGCTTAACTAGCGCTATGAAGGACACTACAGGCAGTTAGCTATTTCTAGAGTAGGCTACAACTTACAGGTAGGCAGTTATTGCTACAGTAGGCTACATGTAGGCAGTTATTGCAAGAGTAAGCTGCAGCCTACGAATAGGCAGTTATTGCTACAGGTAGGCAGTTATTACTACAGCCTACAGATAGGCAGTTATTGCTACAGTAAGCTACAGGTAGGCAGTTATTGCTACAGGTAGGCAGTTATTGCTACAGGCTACAGGTAGACAGTTATTGCTACAGGCTACAGGTAGGCAGTTATTGCTACAGTAAGCTACAGGTAGGCAGTTATTGCTACAGGCTACAGGTAGGCAGTTATTGCTACAGGTAGGCAGTTATTGCTACAGGTAGGCAGTTATTGCTACAGTAGGCTACAATTAGGAAGACTGAGTTAGTTACTTACTATTAGAAAGGTAAACATAAGATGATAAAAGATAATTCGGTATCATAGATACATAATTGCATATATTGTGTAGCTACAGCAGTTTCAGATCTAAGTAAAAACGATACAATTTATCTAGTATCCTAGATACCGTTATTAACCCCTATCATTTTCACTATAAATACTATCTAAAATGTAACTATCACAATATTTCTATCTCAATGTTTTTGGCCAGATTTATTATTTGAGTATTACAATAATTATGCTGCCTAAATGTTATATACATGGGAGCCGTCTAGTTTTTGTTATTGGAAACATGGCAGTCGTCTAGTTTTTGTTATTGGAAACATGGCAGCTGTCTAGTTTTTGTAACTGGATACATGGCAGCTGTCTAGTTTTTGTTACTGGATACATGGGAGCTGCCTAGTTTTTGTTAATGGAAACATGGCAGCTGTCTAGTTTTTGTTATTGGAAACATGGCAGCTGTCTAGTTTTTGTTATTAGAAACATGGGAGCTGCCTAGTTTTTGTTATTGGAAACATGGCAGCTGTCTAGTTTTTGTTATTAGAAACATGGGAGCTGCCTAGTTTTTGTTAATGGAAACATGGCAGCTGTCTAGTTTTTGTTATTAGAAACATGGGAGCTGCCTAGTTTTTGTTAATGGAAACATGGCAGCTGTCTAGTTTTTGTTATTGGAAACATGGCAGCTGTCTAGTTTTTGTTATTAGAAACATGGGAGCTGCCTAGTTTTTGTTATTGGAAACATAGGAGCTGCCTAGTTTTTTTGTTACTGGATAACTTTATCCATCTTTCAAATTCAGCCTTTCTTCCAAGCTTCACGCTGCTTCTCGAAGGAATACCCGAACATGAAGCTATCCTCAGCGAAAATCTCCTGCAATTTCTTCATCTGGATCTCAGAAAGGTCAGAAAGGGCCTCACCCAAGAGTGACTGGGTCTTGGAGCGATGGGGTGGCATGGACAGACCTTCAGGGGCTCCTATAGTCCTAAGAACGGTCTCAGAGTCTTCAGCTAAGGTCTCATACTTTCCTATGTAATCATACCTGAAATAAAGTCACTGTGAGAATAAACATAATTGAAAGGCAAACTAAACTTAAATTCACTATGATTTTGAACGCTGGTTGAGAAGTCTTGCTTATTAATCTAGATAATTTCCTTCCTACTCATGAACTTCGCATAATAAATATCATTAATGTGTACAAAACTGTAGCTACATTGCAACTGCTTTAAAATTTCTTAGAAGTAACTTTTTGATATTAAGAAAAATTCAAAAAAAATCCTAACCTAGGTTGGGTTACAAAAAATGTCTTCATTTTCTAACCTGACCAAACAAGGCTGGCAGAGCTTAACCATAGGCATCCAGTGCTCGTTGAAGCGACTGGCAACATAACCGTCTCCTTGAGTTAGGTACCGAACAAACTCAGAGAAAGTGGTGCCATCTCCAGATGGTGACCTGGTTAGTGGGTCTGTGAGAAAAAAAAATTAATAGGTAGCTCTTTATTGCTAACGAAAGCATCAGTTAAGATTTGGAACGACCAATTTCGGAACCTATAATACCTGACTGGATGCAAAAAGAATCATTTTTAACTTATTCGTCATATCGCGTATAGCTACACAAATCTTCCTTTAGATACTGTTTCCAAGCAAGCTATTTAATGAAGATATAAGTATCGATAGGATCCTACGTTTTAATATCAAACTTCCCTTAACATTCCCTGGAACTCAATATCACATACCAACTTACAACAATCTCATCAGAATACCATCTAACTATCGGTGAAAAATTATATATCGGAATAAAATAAAAGGCATTAGGCTACCTTGTATATCCTTCGAACATTGTTTCTAAAACATCAATTCATGTCAACTTCTTGGAACACCATATGAAAATTAATCCTATGCCACCTAGTCATATATCATATTTAGCAGAATATTCTTTGGATATTCCACGCCAACATTCCCAGAATATCTCTCGATATCACAATCTTTCCGCACAAACCTTCCCGGAACATCTTCTGTATTTCTATGCCATATCGCCTCCTGAAATATGGTGTTGATTTCTTAGACTGCAGTTTGTTCCTGAAGGCGGAGAGAAGTCTCTCTATTGGCTCCCTCGCAAACATGAACTTGGAATAACTGGAGAGGCGATGAAGAATTTCATCCTCCTGAAGATACCAAATAGTGAAAATCGAAGTTAATTTTCAGTTTCCAAACTTTTAAAAAATGAAAAAGAAGCCATAAATAAATTAAATACTTTAATAATTAAAAGAAAAAATGATAAGGCGATAAAAAGATTGAATTTGATGCTAGCTAAGAGGAAAATGAAGAGCAGGGGAACACCAAAGGAAGGAATATTCAGGCTGATCGAAAAAAATTAGTCTGAACTGAGACGAATTTCGAGAGAGAAAAAAAAGATGGAATAATTTCCATACCAATAGTTTCATATTACGACTTCCCATAATTAGAACTTAAATCCAGGGACACAACACGTCCCCTAGTTAGAACTCAAATATAAAGACACTAGGCGTCACACACCTTGAACTGGCTGAGTTTAACGAGAGAATGGTTTCTGTGTACCAGGTCACCCAGAATGTTCTGGGGATTTGTCTCGTCGATCTTCTTACTCAGAATCATCATCAGTTTCTTCCAATTGGTACAAGCAACCTAGAATATAAAGTGAGTAAATCATATTCCATAAATGAGTAAAAGGATAAACAAATGAGTAAAAGGTCACATCTGCGAAACTTGAAGAAGCTTAAGTATAGTTTGCTTCAAGTCAATTTTAAGTTCACAATCTTCACAGTTACATTCTAGCAGTTTCAGCAACTTCGTTCTTGGATCAATTCCTATCACTACTGAAACTTCATTCAAAAAGATTGGGTTCTTCTATGGAAACCTAAGTTTCTTGCTATAATTCTTAATCATTTCCGACTGAGACAGGTTTTTTAAATTTAGGTACTAAATGAAAGCTGAAGCTCTCGGTGTTAAATTCAATAAATTATTGTTATAGGCGCACTTTAGGGACATAGCAGTAGAGTAGTTTGTGCTCCTCATCTACAATGATGTGGCTAAGGTCAGAGGGGTTCTTGGCGAGTATTTTGTAACCTTCTTCCTCATTTTGGGATTTGAGTGACACGGCAGTGAACGGACCTGTGGGAGAGACAAGTGCTATAGTCAGTTGTGTGTAATGCAGTGAAATATTGCACTTTGCAATATTTGCATGATTGAAAAGGAATCGAGCATTTTCATATAGGATGTTGAAACACGTTATAGTATGTTGAAACACGTTATATGTAGTATGTTGAAACACGTTAAAGTATGTTGAAATACGTCATAGTATGTTGAAACACGTCATAGTATGTTGAAACACGTCATAGTATGTTGAAACACGTCATAGTATGTTGAAACACGTCATAGTATGTTGAAACACGTCATAGTATGTTGAAACACATCATAGTATGTTGAAACACGTCATAGTATGTTGAAACACGTCACAGTATGTTGAAACACGTCATAGTATGTTGAAACACGTCATAGTATGTTGAAACACGTCATAGTATGTTGAAACACGTCATAGTATGTTGAAACACGTCATAGTATGTTGAAACACGTCACAGTATGTTTAAAAACGTCATAGTATGTGGAAACACGTCATAGTATGTTGAAACACGTCATAGTATGTTGAAACACGTCATAGTATGTTGAAACACGTCATAGTATGTTGAAACACGTCACAGTATGTTGAAACACGTCATAGTATGTTGAAACACGTCATAGTATGTTGAAACACGTCATAGTATGTTGAAACACGTCATAGTATGTTGAAACACGTCATAGTATGTTGAAACACGTCATAGTATGTTGAAACACGTCACAGTATGTTTAAAAACGTCATAGTATGTGGAAACACGTCATAGTATGTTGAAACACGTCATAGTATGTTGAAACACGTCATAGTATGTGGAAACCCTTCATAATATGTTACTACACTTCATATGTCGAAATAAGTTATAACTTATAATGTCGAAATAAGTTATAACTTATAAAGTCGAAATAAGTTATAATGATCATCATCATCACTGTTGCGCCTAAGTGTATGAAAATGATTAACTTTAGTTGACACTGATGATTTAAACATACCTATATCATAAAACCTAAATATTGAAAAGCAGCTAGGTACCAATAGAGTAACATAAAATAGAAAACATAATAAAACTGAGAGGATGGCGCGCTATAGTCAAATAAAGTTTAGTGACTGAATACTTCGTCATTTCTAACCCTATTTATGTTTCTCCTCACCGAAATGTTTCTCTTTTTCTTTTTTCTCCTGTTTGGTCAAGTGGTGAGTACACACCCTTTGGACTGTACGCAAACGATCTTTGTTCCGAACACTCACACCACCATCTGAAATAAGCAGTAACCACTGGTAAGCTTAGAAACAGTCATATATGATTATTGGCAATAATAAGAAAATCACCATTAAAGTAGGTTTCGAACTATAACACAAATAGATATTTTTTCTTATATGACTGTAAATGTGGAATCTTTCGATACTTCGATACGATAATCTATCTTTAATGGTATTTATCATGTATAACAGTAGGTACATAATTAATATTGTCATGTTTTATTACCATTAACAGCTAATATTGTACCATTAACAACTAATATTGTACCATTAACAACAAATATTGTACCATTAACAACTAATATTATACCATTAACAACTAATATTGTACCATTAACAACTAATATTGTACCATTAACAACTAATATTATACCATTAACAACTAATATTGTACCATTAACAACTAATATTGTACCATTAACAACTAATATTGTAACATGAACAACTAATATTGTAACATGAACAACTAATATTGTAACATGAACAACTAATATTGTACCATTAAGAACTAATATTGTAACATTAAGAACTAATATTGTACCATTAAGAACTAATATTGTAACATTAAGAACTAATATTGTAACATTAAGAACTAATATTGTACCATTAAGAACTAATATTGTAACATTAAGATCTAATATTGTACCATTAAGAACTAATATTGTAACATTAAGAACTAATATTGTAACATTAAGAACTAATATTGTACCATTAAGAACTAATATTGTAACATTAAGATCTAATATTGTACCATTAACAACTAATATTGTAACATGAACAACTAATATTGTAACATGAACAACTAATATTGTAACATGAACAACTAATATTGTACCATTAAGAACTAATATTGTAACATTAAGATCTAATATTGTAACATTAACAACTAATATTGTAACATTAAGAACTAATATTGTACCATTAAGAACTAATATTGTAACATTAAGATCTAATATTGTACCATTAAGAACTAATATTGTAACATTAAGAACTAATATTGTAACATTAAGAACTAATATTGTACCATTACCAACTAATATTGTAACATGAACAACTAATATTGTAACATGAACAACTAATATTGTACCATTAAGAACTAATATTGTACCATTAACAACTAATATTGTAACATGAACAACTAATATTGTAACATGAACAACTAATATTGTACCATTAAGAACTAATATTGTACCATTAACAACTAATATTGTAACATTAACAACTAATATTGTAACATTAAGATCTAATATTGTACCATTAACAACTAATATTGTACCATTAACAACTAATATTGTAACATTAAGATCTAATATTGTACCATTAACAACTAATATTGTAACATTAAGATCTAATATTGTACCATTAACAACTAATATTGTAACATGAACAACTAATATTGTACCATTAACAACTAATATTGTACCATTAACAACTAATATTGTAACATTAAGAACTAATATTGTACCATTAACAACTAATATTGTAACATCAAGAACTAATATTGTAACATTAAGATCTAATATTGTAACATTAAGAACTAATATTGTAACATTAAGATCTAATGTTGTACCATTAACAACTAATATTGTACCATTAACAACTAATATTGTAACATTAAGATCTAATATTGTACCATTAACAACTAATATTGTACCATTAACAACTAATATTGTAACATTAAGATCTAATATTGTACCATTAACAACTAATACTGTAACATTAAGATCTAATATTGTACCATTAACAACTAATATTGTAACATCAAGAACTAATATTGTAACATTAAGATCTAATATTGTAACATTAAGATCTAATATTGTAACATCAAGAACTAATATTGTAACATTAAGATCTAATGTTGTACCATTAACAACTAATATTGTACCATTAAGAACTAATATTGTAACATTAAGATCTAATATTGTAACATTAAGAACTAATATTGTAACATCAAGAACTAATATTGTAACATTAAGATCTAATATTGTACCATTACCAACTAATATTGTAATTTTAAGATCAAATGTTGTACCATTAACAACTAATATTGTACCATTAACAACTAATATTGTAACATTAAGATCTAATATTGTACCATTAACAACTAATATTGTAACATTAAGATCTAATATTGTAACATCAAGAACTAATATTGTAACATTAAGATCTAATATTGTACCATTAACAACTAATATTGTAACATCAAGAACTAATATTGTAACATTAAGATCTAATATTGTAACATTAAGATCTAATATTGTAACATTAAGAACTAATATTGTAACATTAAGATCTAATATTGTACCATTAACAACTAATATTGTAACATCAAGAACTAATATTGTAACATTAAGAACTAATATTGTAACATTAAGATCTAATATTGTAACATTAAGAACTAATATTTTAACATTAAGATCTAATATTGTAACATTAAGAACTAATATTGTAACATTAAGATCTAATATTGTAACATTAAGATCTAATATTGTAACATTAAGAACTAATATTGTAACATTAAGATCTAATATTGTACCATTAACAACTAATATTGTAACATCAAGAACTAATATTGTACCATTAACAACTAATATTGTAACATTAAGATCTAATATTGTAACATCAAGAACTAATATTGTAACATTAAGATCTAATATTGTACCATTAACAACTAATATTGTAACATCAAGAACTAATATTGTAACATTAAGATCTAATATTGTAACATTAAGATCTAATATTGTAACATTAAGAACTAATATTGTAACATTAAGATCTAATATTGTACCATTAACAACTAATATTGTAACATCAAGAACTAATATTGTAACATTAAGAACTAATATTGTAACATTAAGATCTAATATTGTAACATTAAGAACTAATATTTTAACATTAAGATCTAATGTTGTACCATTAACAACTAATATTGTAACATCAAGAACTAATATTGTAACATTAACAACTAATATTGAACATTAAGATCTAATATTGTACCATTAACAACTAATACTGTAACATTAAGATCTAATATTGTACCATTAACAACTAATATTGTAACATCAAGAACTAATATTGTAACATTAAGATCTAATATTGTAACATTAAGATCTAATATTGTAACATCAAGAACTAATATTGTAACATTAAGATCTAATGTTGTACCATTAACAACTAATATTGTACCATTAAGAACTAATATTGTAACATTAAGATCTAATATTGTAACATTAAGAACTAATATTGTAACATCAAGAACTAATATTGTAACATTAAGATCTAATATTGTACCATTACCAACTAATATTGTAATTTTAAGATCAAATGTTGTACCATTAACAACTAATATTGTACCATTAACAACTAATATTGTAACATTAAGATCTAATATTGTACCATTAACAACTAATATTGTAACATTAAGATCTAATATTGTAACATCAAGAACTAATATTGTAACATTAAGATCTAATATTGTACCATTAACAACTAATATTGTAACATCAAGAACTAATATTGTAACATTAAGATCTAATATTGTAACATTAAGATCTAATATTGTAACATTAAGAACTAATATTGTAACATTAAGATCTAATATTGTACCATTAACAACTAATATTGTAACATCAAGAACTAATATTGTAACATTAAGAACTAATATTGTAACATTAAGATCTAATATTGTAACATTAAGAACTAATATTTTAACATTAAGATCTAATGTTGTACCATTAACAACTAATATTGTACCATTAAGAACTAATATTGTAACATTAAGATCTAATATTGTAACATTAAGAACTAATATTGTAACATTAAGAACTAATATTGTAACATTAAGATCTAATATTGTAACATTAACAACTAATATTGTAACATTAAGATCTAATATTGTACCATTAACAACTAATATTGTAACATTAAGATCTAATATTGTACCATTAACAACTAATATTGTAACATCAAGAACTAATATTGTAACATTAAGAACTAATATTGTAACATTAAGATCTAATATTGTACCATTAAGAACTAATATTGTAACATTAAGATCTAATATTGTAACATTAAGAACTAATATTGTAACATCAAGAACTAATATTGTAACATTAAGATCTAATATTGTAACATTAAGAACTAATATTGTAACATCAAGAACTAATATTGTAACATTAACAACTAATATTGTAACATTAAGATCTAATATTGTAACATTAAGATCTAATATTGTAACATTAAGAACTAATATTGTAACATTAAGATCTAATATTGTACCATTAACAACTAATATTGTAACATCAAGAACTAATATTGTAACATTAAGAACTAATATTGTAACATCAAGATCTAATATTGTAACATCAAGATCTAATATTGTAACATACCTAATTGTTTTTGGTGGGACACTTTAGGTGGTTTTTCTTCAGGAATTTTTCCGCTGAAGTTCAGAAGGCAATAAAAAAATAGAAAAATAGAAAAAGAAAAAAGGAGGAGACGTGGAGAAAAACGAGACATGATGTGTAAGAGGAGTGACTGATGTGGAGGAGGAGTGACTGATGTGTAAGAGGAGTGACTGATGTGGAGGAGGAGTGACTGATGTGTAAGAGGAGTGACTGATGTGGAAGAGGAGTGACTGATGTGTAAGAGGAGTGACTGATGTGTAAGAGGAGTGACTGATGTGTAAGAGGAGTGACTGATGTGGAGGAGGAGTGACTGATGTGTAAGAGGAGTGACTGATGTGGAGGAGGAGTGACTGATGTGGAGGAGGAGTGACTGATGTGGAGGAGGAGTGACTGATGTGGAAGAGGAGTGACTGATGTGGAGGAGGAGTGACTGATGTGGAGGAGGAGTGACTGATGTGGAGGAGGAGTGACTGATGTGTAAGAGAAGTGACTGACGTGTAAGAGGAGGGACTGATGTGTAAGAGGAGTGACTGATGTGGAAGAGGAGTAACTGATGTGTAAGAGGAGGGACTGATGTGTAAGAGGAGTGACTGATGTGGAGGAGGAGTGACTGATGTGGAAGAGGAGTGACTGATGTGGAGGAGGAGTGGCTGATGTGGAAGAGGAGTGACTGATGTGTAAGAGGAGGGACTGATGTGTAAGAGGAGTGACTGATGTGGAGGAGGAGTGACTGATGTGGAAGAGGAGTGACTGATGTGGAGGAGTGACTGATGTGGAAGAGGAGTGACTGATGTAGAAGAGGAGTGACTGATGTGGAAGAGGAGGGACTGATGTGTAAGAGGAGTGACTGATGTGGAGGAGGAGTGACTGATGTGGAAGAGGAGTGACTGATGTGGAGGAGGAGTGACTGATGTGGAAGAGGAGTGACTGATGTGGAAGAGGAGTGACTGATGTGGAAGAGGAGTGACTGATGTGGAAGAGGAGTAACTGATGTGTAAGAGGAGGGACTGATGTGTAAGAGGAGTGACTGATGTGGAGGAGGAGTGACTGATGTGGAAGAGGAGTGACTTATATGGAAGAGGAGTGACTGATGTGGAAGAGGAGTGACTGATGTGGAGGAGGAGTTACTGATGTGGAAGAGGAGTGACTGATGTGGAAGAGGAGTGACTAATGTGGAGGAGGAGTGACTGATGTGGAAGAGGAGTGACTGATGTGGAAGAGGAGTGACTGATGTGTAAGAGGAGGGACAATTAACACTAAAACATTAAGTGCATATATTTGTAGCTAAATAATTCACAAAATGAAAATAACAAAATTAATATTGTGTCTGAAAAGAAAATATTCACAACAAATAATTTTTCAATCTATTAATTGAATTAAATAATAATAAATTATTATACTTATAAGAGACATTGTAACGCGATACAGACACTATTGAGGCTTACTTATTATTAAATATAAAAATAGAACACAAATATTGGCAATTCTTTAAGTGTACTTTAGAAAATATTACACATGCTTCGGTTAATTCTTTTTTCTTAAGTTGAATAAGATATTCTTTTTAATACTACGATGACAATTAGCTATTCTAAAAATAAAATAAAAAAGATGTAGCTAATTATTGTTTCATATATTCGCTGAAAAATGAACAGTAAAACCTATTTTATGTGCTTTAGGAGTACATTCGTACCATAATTAGTAGTTACGTTACACTCTCCTCATGTTACAACATGCGTTACTGTTTAGGATCCCCTCTGTTACAATTTTAGCTACCTAGAACCAAGTCCTACCATGTGACACTCCTATAGCTTATACGCTATAACCGGTATATGGCATCCTATAGGTCATTATTAAAGTGAATTATTGAACTGATAGTTATTTAGGAAGATAGTAGGATGCTTGCCAGTGTGTCCTATTATTTAGAATGAGTGATAGGAAGGATAGGATCGGCTACGGAATGAGCAGAGAGCGGCACACCCCTCACTAACGACTGCCAGACGCGAACTGAGAGATCAGCTGTTCTGCTGTTGGCTCTCATTTTGTTACGGCGGTGCAATTTGTTAATATTTTAAATTAGTAAGTTAATTTCAGTTATTATTTAATAGTGATCATAATGTATACTATTATTATGCTTGTAATATCATTTGTAAGGTATTGTTTAGAAGAATAATGATTATTCTAAATTTGTAGATTGTACGTGATTCATTTGATTAGAACATTATTTATTATTTCCGTTAATTAATTAAATACTTTATTACTTTAATATAATATTTTTTTAATCTTTATTAACATATTACCCCCCTCCCCCACACTCACAAATAGCATTTGACGTGGTAATTAATAATCTGATCGTCTATATCTAAAATACTAAAAAGTTTTTTCGTAATAATGTATATGTGTTCTGCGCAATTTACCGATTTTGCTCATTCTCCGGAATTAGCTCCGCGTGTTTAGGATCGTGAAAATATGCGACAATCTCGAGATGGTCGCATATTTTCAAGATCCTAAAAGCACGCAGCGCATTCTCGCATGTATTAGCATATGTTATTTTATGAAATTTTCCCCTAATTTCTTATTTAATTTTAATTTAAAAGACGATAGTTTCACTTTAAAAACGAAGAGAAAACAAAGGAGCTTTATTCCAAACGTTTGATAGAATGTTTGATATCTCAGTAAAATTAAAATACCAGTTTTGTTCAAGTTTTCTTTAAGTAACTAACTCAAGCTTAATTACCAATATATTACCAAGTTATTTTGTATAGCTTTAACTATCATATTTTGATGAAATGGACAGATTAAATGTATAATTAATTGATTATCTACTCCATCACTGTAGGTCCTGCTTCATACCCTTTACGTCCCCTGAACACTCTCGAGATTGTCGCGCATTTTCAATGATCCTAAAAACGGGCAGAGCATTCTCGAGATTGTGTAAATCGGCTAATGGCGCGGAACATACATATATGTATACTATCCTCTATCCTTTATCAACATTCTCATCAATATTATCAACCGTTTGGAAAACCTGTAATAAAATATGACTATATACTATAGACTATGTCACTAGAGTATAGACCATATATTAGATATAACAATTACTTTTAGTAATCTGACTTAACATTGCAAACTATGACTATATTTTCTTCACTAACTCACCTTAGTTATGAGGAAACACAATTAGGTAATACGAAGTAAGAATACTCAGTAGGCATAGGCAGACCTCGATTTAAGTAGACCCTGTTTGCATAACAGGACGACTTAAAGCGGGATCTCCCCCGCTTTAAGTTCAATTTCTAAGTTAATCTCAAGTACGTTTTTTTGCTTAAAGCGAGGTCTGCCTGTATACTATCATAAGGAATAACACCCAGAGAAAAGAAATTTAGGACAACCTCACACGCAGTAAGAGAAACTAAAGTCCAATGGTTTGGCACATTCGATTAAAGTATTCAAAATATGAAAAAAGTACACTGCCATCCACTAGAATTTCCTTGCTGAAACGTGATTTCGAAAGCGGGAACTAGAATTGAAATGTAGTAATTACAATCGAGGTATGTTGTTTGCGTGTCCTAATAAGAACAAATCTAAAATTATGTTAAAGAAGAACGTAACATTATGAAAACTGTTTATTTATTTCCATTATAAGAAACAATGATGAATCCATTCATGTTTTTTTTTTATTTATGTCTGTTGCCTTGTTGACGCTACGGTCAAAAAATTACTCGATTTGTGACAACATCTCACAAAGCTACTAGGAATTTCAATATTGATAGGTTTCGACAATTGAGTGATTTGTGACGCGCATAAGCAAGGGAACAAATTTAAAGAGAAAATTAGGCGTTTGGCAATTAACAGGTTAAAGAATTTATATAATATATATTTATTTATTATATTAGGCAATTTAAAAACTATTTTTTTTTACAAATTTACCTTCTTTAGTTTTTTTAAATGTGATTTTAAGTGTTGCTGTTATGACGTCACGCACATAACATACCTCGATTGTCCTTACTATATATATTTCAATTCTAGTTCCCACTTTTGAAACCAGATGGCTTTTGAAACGAGAAATTGGCGAGAGTAGTGTAGCTTATTTTTGTAGTTTAATATCTTTGGTTTGTATGTGTATAATTAAACATAGTAATTCATGAATGAATAAGCCAACATTCATGGAATTTCCCTTGGATATCTGATAATCCCCTTAAATAATTTTCATTCTGAATTTAAATTCTATCAAGTATTCAAATGGTCCATTATATTTTGCATATGGCTGATAGTGCATATTTTTAAATGAATTGAATGTTATCATACTAATTTTTTTATGTTACCACCCTAAAAATCATTTTCTAATTGATTTGATTTGTAATAGATATTTGGGAAGAAAATTAGGCATAATCGTACCTACCAATTTCTGTGTACAGGTTCCTTTTTCTCTTTCCTAGGTACCTAACCATGGCATAAGCAATATATAATATGATTAAATATATATATTGTATTTAACTTGTATTCAAATTTATGGGGCAATAAAATCATAACAAATGCTTCTAACCTTATTTACTATAAATTTTGGAACACAGTGATCGACCCATAACTAACATATCTATAATAGAAAATATCCGTGCAAAAGAAAAGTACTTAAAAGGCATAATCTTACTTATTACGAAATGAATTTCTTAAGAAAAAACTGAAAGAAATCGTTCCACTAAAATAACCGATATTGCATTTATTACCTAGAAATGTTGTTATTAAAGTAAAAATTTTTAATAGTCTCACTTTTCAATCGTAGAACCCACTTTAATTTTATAATGGTGCTGATTAAATCTATTGTGTAATTAGACATTGTCTTCTAGGTACTAGGACAGAATGCCTACAGACAAAATGCCTGCATACAAAGTGCCTAACCGACAAAATGCCTAACGGACAAAATGCCTAACGGACAAAATGCCTAACGGACAAAATGCCTAACGGACAAAATTCCGAACGAACAAAATGCCTAACGGACAAAATGCCTAACGGACAAAATGCCTAACCGACAAAATGCCTAACGGACAAAATACCTAACGAACAAAATGCCTAACGGACAAAATGCCTAACGGACAAAATGCCTAATGTACCAAATATATGAGTAAAGAAAATAGAAATTGTAAAATAATGACGTAAAAGGATGCTGCAAAGTGAATGAACGAATTAACTCCATATTTAAATAAAAGGGCAGAATAGAAAATATTGAAGTGATATCTATAATGGATTGATTATTGGTAAATAAAGAACAGAATAAATTATATTGTAATATAACTTATAATAATTAAACATCAAAAAATATTTTAAAAAAAATTATGTAAAACATTTAAAAAAAATGTATACTACGTCCCAGTTACATCTCATAAAGAATACTGTATTTTTTCCATCGGAACTTTTAATACTATAAAGGTAGTTGAATAAAACTAATATCGGCGACATTTTTTATAACCAGAGCAGTTAATATTGCATGTCAGTACTAACTTATATAAACATCGTAATTACTTAACTTGCTTTAGAATTTCAAAAGCAACTATAAACATCACTATAGTTTCAAGATGATTATAGCTATCTAAAAGAATAAATAATATTGAAAAAAATGAAAATAGAATAAGATGATTATAGATATCTTTAAACGAAAATGAAAATAGAAGAAGATGATTATAGATATCCAATAAAAATGGCAAGATGTAGAAAGATTAATTGTAGAGTAAACACTTAAATCACAAACACAGTGAAATGAAATTAGAGAGAGTGTACACTAAGCTCGCTGAGTTACAAATGTTCATATTCAATGTGATAGTGATTTAATAAACTATCTCTGACACAAAACTCTTTGTTTCCACTTGGTCTAACTCATTTTAAATCTTTGTCCCCAACTTCAATATTTGAAATAGGTATAAATGCATTTTAGGCATTTTGTCCGTTAGGCATTTTGTCCGTAGGTATTTTGTACGTAGGCATTTTGTCCGTAGGTATTTTGTACGTAGGCATTTTGTCCGTAGGCATTCTGTCCGCGCACGGTCTTCTATAAGTGCATAATTTTGAGAACAGCGTGCTAATTTGAGTTAAATCGGTTGGTAATTTCTTTTGAAATTGAACTTGGTGAAACTCATGCCTGTGAATACCAATTTGGATTATTATCTAAAAACATTGAAAATCAGCGATAAGCTCCCCTTTTGTGTTCAGATTTTTGTGTTTCAAATCCATTCGACTCACCTTATTTTGTTGAGGTGAGATCTTGATGCTAGCCACGACATTACTGGGTCTTTTAGCCAAAATTCTGAGTTCACCACTTGGACTATTCAAAGTACTAACTAATCCGTTCTTACGAAGTCTGTAGAAAACGGTGACATCGAATTAGTACGTAAAATATATTTCTAAACTTCTATAGACTGTGTTACCGTGTAGTAGAGTGGGGTTACATGTCCAGGTCACTAAAATATCATTCATGAATACCAAAGGAGGGTGTTCCGTACAAATGATCGCGAGCCTCTATTCGCAAAAATCCGTTTGGACCAACAAATGGATTTGTAGTCAGACCGACTACAAAAAAGATTCAGATTTCCGTCTGTCGGAACGTCTTTATTTTAATCCGAACCTCCATATCCCGGGTAAAATTTGAAAAAAACGAAGACGACCAAACTTTTTGGAGTTGTAGGATGCACGCAACACTTCTGATATTTCTCTCTGTCCACATTTTCCACTCTATCCAGGGTTGCTAATTTACCTCTTTTCGAATTAAATATAACTCTTTTCTCATGCAATTAGCATTAAATTTAATCAATCTTGTTCCTAGCTTTCAATATAGTCTTTTCATAAAATATTTAGCTTATTTTTATTGAAACATAAGGAAACTAAATTAACTAGTGTAGTACTATTCAAACTGAATTATAAACTTGTTCAATTTACGTTATGATCATTTACGCAACCGCCCGCCAACCTATCACTATATAGACTATAAGGTATCATACTTTTTCTCAAATACATGGTTTCAAATTGTATTAATAATTTGTTTTTAGAGAATAAATTTGTCTAATAAATAATGTAGATATCTTAAAAAACACTTTTTTAATCGGAAAACTTTACATATAGATTCGGAATGAGCAAATTTTGGATTTGAAATGTTCGAAAGGTATCGGAATTATTATTCGGAGGTTTGCTGACAAATGTTCGCACCGAAATTTTTGAAAATCAGGTTTGCTATTTGGAGGTTTGGAAATAAAACCGACAAAAATTTGGTATCGGATTCGGTCCACGCCCCCCAAAAAACCTCACGTGCCCACCTCTGATGAATAAGGGTCTGAGAGAAAATCCCCCGGAAAAAATCCCCCGGCGGAAAAAATCACCCACAGAAAAAATCACCCGTGGAAAAAATTCCCCCGGAAAAAATCCACCGAGGAAGAAATCCCCCGTAAATCATCCAACGAAGGAACATATAGAACATGCAATATTCATTTCCATCCATTTTGTTTCCTAAAATACCTACTAAAATAGGAAAACACATTATTAGAAAGAAAAGCATGTATTTATAGTATCAAATTACAACAGTTTGAATAAACAAATATAAAGTTTTTAGACTCTAGCTATCTATAACGTCACATACAATTTGAAAATTGTAAATACGCTTTACAAAACTAAAATCTAAATTGTATGTTATGGCATTGTTGTAGTGTGAATTAGAACTATACATATACGTCTTATTTTCTACAACATTGCGCAGTCTAATAAAATAATTTGCGATTCTCCAAAGGAGGGTTGGTTACCAGAACTAAATTGCTCCTAGCAGAAATTCCTGAAATGATTGTTTCATTACAAAAGACTTTCAGATAAAAGATTTACCCATTTAGAATTATATTACAGTCACCTATACCTAAGGACCTTAGGTTATTGCTACATTTAATTACATACATACAGATAACAAATATATATTATATATACACAGTAGAAAGAAACTAGTTAACCATTAAACATAGACTGATGGTAAATGATTAAACCTAGTGATATATAACTATCAATAGACATACATATAAGGCACAAAAATATTCATATGGTGGCATTCAGTTAATATGAATCACCACTTGAATAAGTTGTACTTGAATACGCAATAAACTGATTTTAACCAAAAAAGTATCGAACATAAATAGACGTAGCAGAAATTTAGTATAATATACTTTTAGTTAATTTAAATATTACCTCTTCTTCGTCTCCTACACTCAACGAGTCTACTTCTATAGTGACTATACATCACATAAATTTGATGTTTCTTATTAGGCGTTAAGCTTTTTTAGAATTACATTTATCCCTAGGATTAAAACTAGGGATATATATAACTATCAATAGAAAATTAGGACACAAAAATGTTTTCTGGGAGGATTTTTTCCGGGGGGATATTTTCCGCGGCGGATTATTTCCACCGGGGGATTTTTTCGTCAGTGGGATTTTTTCCTGATACCGATGAATACAGTGCATAGAAACAGATAGTTGATTCTAAACATGTACCATTGTAAAATGTAGGTCAAAATTAAGTTGCTGGAAATTACATCTAAGCCAATATTATTTTTTCAGCTTAACAAACAATAAAATTAAGTTGAAGATACTAGGTACATCATAGCCTAAAATAATCTCTGGTTAAATAAATTAATCAAATGATGAAGCTGCTAGTTCCGTAAAATATATTCAAAATTAGTAACTCACTTGGTGAATAAACCTGAAGGTGCCCGATACGTAATAGGAAATCTCCTTCCTCTCTTTTCAACCACAGAGAGTTCATAAAATACCGGCGAATCCTTGGAGAAATGGTATAAAATATTTTAATTAATTTCCTTCAAAAGGTCAAGCATAAATATTAATTATACTGCAAGTAAAGTAGCTAATTAGATTTAATATTTCAAATACTTCTATAAGTATTCATTCACTTCAACTTGAATTGATGAATAGTAATTCTGTATGACACTAATTGGGATACTCGTATTTTACTCACCGAAGAGAAGGACAAAAAACATGAGAATGGAGAATTGTTCTCTTCTGGGTAGTTTGGTGTTTTGAAGTAATAATCTTCTCCTACTTTCTCGCATGTACAGTCTCGTTCCAATTGTTGTAATTTCACTAAGTCGTTACTAAAAGAAGATATTTGAAATAATACTAGCTTTCACAGTTCTTCATATAATTGAAATACAGTAAAAACCCGGCCAGAGTTATGAAGTTCTACGTTATGAAGCACTTGAGTTATGAAGGACCTGAATAATAATTCATAACTTGAGTTATGAATTATTTTATATGCTCAATCATTGAAAACGATAGGTGTTAGGAATTGCGTCATAGTTACCCCTCAAAGACCAAAGTTTCATAGAAAATATTTAGTGCATCTGAGTTATGAAGAAGCCAATACTTCCTAACTCAGGAGTCTTAATGATTTAATTAATGATTTTAAGTATTGAAACTGATGGAAAATGATTTGATATCGAAATTTAACCAAATTTCATAGGTTGTTTTACGCTTCAGGTCACCTCAAATATTTATAATGTTTCTATTTATTTAGTTCCATTAGTTATGGTGTAACTTACCAATCGTCTATAAATTTGATTTCACCCGCCCAATTTGATGAAGTATCAGAATGAAGGTTACTCTCGATGATCATTTCATTGCCAACACTTGTGAAGGTGGTACCAGATTTTACTTCGCTATCACAGTATCTGCAATAAAAATTAGAGCATTCATTTCTTACTGGATAAATTCCCAACAACCGCATCAAGAGGACCAACCAGTTTTGATGAAGAGCAAAAAAGTGACATTCGAAAAGTAACTTATCAAAATAAAGCTCTGTAATTACTGTAGTTACGGAATAATGATAAATACGCAGTACTAATTCATAAAATGTTAAATATTCATAACATGGTCACCGTCAAATGAGCATTTTTTCCTACTCATTTCAAAAGCGGTTTGTCAGCCGTGAAACTAATTTTGAAAGAAACTCTATTGATCACCATTTTAAAAGCTAGAGGAATGTCAGATTGGCGATTTAGCCCTCCCTGGACTTTAACATGGAATGCAATGGAATTTATTTTAAAAGCGGTTTTTCGGTGGCCGAACTGCTTTCGAAACATGTCGGGAACACCGCTCGTTTGACAGGGCCCTTAAAGAATTTTTGCATTATTAGTTTTTACCGTTAGTTACTTTATCTCCAAAGTATCTTGTGAAATTTTTATATGAACTAGTTATGAGTTAAAAAATGTGCATGAGTTTTCGAGGGAGCGGGATTTGAGATTCAATGGTTCTAGGAAATTTCGGTCCTAGAGAATTTGGTCTCGTTTTATAATGATTTTATTAAAATACGATAATGGAAAAAGTTGTGTAATTTATTCATTAAAAGCTAAAAACATCACTAACCGTTGTAAAATAATACGTATCATAAGTAAATTTGACATATTTTGACATTTATTTAACTGGAGATTCGAGCTGAAAATTTGGTCTCAAAAGTTTCAGTCTCGGAACTTTCGGTAATAAAAACTTATCAAGTTAGATGTATCCGGGGGGCTTTATAATAAGAGATCAACTAGAAAAGTTTCATACTTCTTATCTTCATCTGGAATAGGATGAAAACAAGTTGATATAAACATCTTGCTGATGAATTTTTCTGTATACAGCCTAACGAAACTATTTTAAAAGCAAAATACTGAATATTGCTCTTTGTTCATCAACCTATTCAGTATTCATACATGAACATTGAGGTAATGAATTTGAAATATTTTTAGATCAATTTACATTGAATGAGTTGTTGTTGACAAATCAGTTCTCAGCACCAAAAATTCGAAATAGCAGATGAGGTTTCCAACTGAATTTGTATACCGCTCGTATAGATCAAAATCAGAGACTTCAAACTGAACACGATGGCATTCTGGGGCTTGTACATGGTAGATGTGATGCTCAACTGAAACAGAAAAAATAAGCTGCTGGATCACTCCAAAACTATATGTACTCTATAGTATTGAATTTTCATGAAGATGAACAGCAATGAGACTTTTTTGACGAAAGAATTAAGAGTTGATATTAAATTCAATAATCTCTATCATATTAATT
Source organism: Caprella mutica (assembly GCA_947561585.1). Classification (NCBI taxonomy): domain Eukaryota; kingdom Metazoa; phylum Arthropoda; class Malacostraca; order Amphipoda; family Caprellidae; genus Caprella; species Caprella mutica. The sequence goes on from CANNZV010000169.1 coordinate 170,818, forward strand.
AGAATGATCGAAGGACGGACTGAAGATTAATTATTGCTAGCGAAGATATTAACTGTTGATAATAATTATCAACACTTATAAAATGGTGGTTGAAATACTCACTATTCTTGGAAGAATCACTGATGATAGGACCTGCAGATGTCACGACAGTTCTGGCAATTTTGGGATCCTCTTCATCAATGGCATCTGTTGATAAAAATAATGAATATTACAATATCTTTATAAATTCATTTTGTTATTCAAACTACTAAATCCGTAATTTTCTCTTTGAATTTGTTGTCTTTCTTAGTCACGGTCACAAATTACGCAGTAACAGGAAGAAAATGAAAGTACTTTCGTTACCTTTATCACTAAATTGTTTTTCTCACCATAGTAGTCCTTATCGTCATTCTGGCAATTTGTTCCTGAGGTTCCTGGTCTGCAGACACATCCACAGTCGCTTCCAATGTAACCATCATTCAAACAGGGGTCTGACGTGATACTGCAGCTTGCCATCCATTTGTCTATTTTAAAAATACCATTGTTAGGACATTGTTCTAAAGTTTGTTTTTAAGTACAGTTTTCCAAGTACCCATGCAATTGTAGGCAAGGTTGGCAATCTTCTTGTCGTAAAAAGAAAGTCCACTCCTTTGTCCCATGAAAACTGCTGCAGTTGGATCAGTTGTTGCCACAATTGTTTTCAATCCTTCATCCGTAAATGACTTACAACAATCAAATAATATTAATTACCTATAAATTCATTTCACGAGAGACCATATTTTCTTAAATAACTTCAGCTTACCCCGGTAGAATAGTGCATCACAGAGTAGTAGTCATAAGGTGTCCCCAAGTTTCTCGTATTTGATTGAACGAAATTGCTTGTATAACCTGATATTACATTGTCCAAGAGAATAGAGATGTAGTCATCCCTGTCAGATCTCACTTGTTCATGATGGAGACCCATTGCGTGACCTATCTCGTGTGCCACAGTTCCTAACTAAGAAAATTAAAGTAACTACTCTATAATTTTAGGTAAATCGGAATGATAGGTGTTGGTAAATAAGAGCTATTTCCTTCACAATTTGAGCTATAATATATTACAGCTCATTCACAATTGATCTTTCTTTTCAAATATCTATCCTGTGTGTTTACAGTATCCTTTTGATAAGGATATATTTCTAGTAGTCTGGCGTAAGTACAAATGATAAATATAGCCAATCTACTTTCAGTAAACACCCTTGTACAGTATTTATACACAAACTCACCGATTCACATCCTGATCCGATTGATATCTCTTGCGAAAAATCAGATACTCTACCAATATATGACCAGCAACCTGGACCACTTATGAAATCCAAGAAAGGAGATGTGTTACTTTCTGTGAATGTAATACAAGTTTTTTCTCGCCACTCATCAATACCAGCTTCTATTGCTGCTCGTTTGCCTGAGTCGATTACTGGATTAAAAAGAATCTCGTCAATTGTGTTCGTAGATTATTGCTAAATCGTTTATTGAATTTAATTAGAATACTATTTCATTGATGAGCATAAAATTTTCTTATTCAATTTAGTTAAAATGATATTTCATTAATGAGACATTGAAGTAAAAACATAAACTAATGTTCACATTGTATATAAAATGAAATTGCTGGTTGTTTCTATCATTCAAAAAATTATATTTGCACTTCCTTACCAAGTTCTCACAAATGAATAGTTTGAAACTAAAATCAGCTAGCAACTTAAAAATTAAACTCACTTTCGATTAGATATGGACACAATAATTATTGGAAATGGAATATGATACTTTCTTTTAAAAATGATTTAATATGGATAAAAAAGTTAGTTGTCTATCATTTAGTTGTTAGATCTATTAGATATCTTGGATTATTGATTATGTCTTTTATATCATCTTACTTCGATCAAGGGAGTAGTTGACTTCTGTAGGAGTAAGTCCATTGCTCCAAAGACTTGCTTCTAAAGCGGTGAGTTTTCTGGTCATCAATTGGAACTCCTGTTCTTTAGTGAGTTTGATGTCACCTTGGAACAAATCATCATTCTCTTCAAGAATTTGGAATATTCGATTGCCACCCTCAATCACATCACCAATACCATCAGTGTTTTGGCTCTTGATACTAGGAGAAGGTGGCTCCAACTGTAATAATTAACAATTGGGTCTATTTTAACTTCCTTGAACCATTCAATAATGTACCTGTAGGAGTGATCATTACAGCCCTCCCCCTGTAACGATGAAATGGAATTCCTAAGATTTGATGATTTTTCATGTTTTCACAATATTCAATGGAAGTACGATAATTGCCGAATAGGTTACACAGTAGCATTGAGTGGGAAAAATGAATGTTTTGGGTTGGAGTTGTTATTGGTGAGAAGTAATTTTATGTTCAAATTTAAAATATAAACTTAAAAATTGTCTGCTGTATTCCAGATGGTAGAAAGGCTACAGCACGTTATAATTATAAAATTTCCATTGATTTTCCAAATTTGGAATAATGACCCTCTTGTAATGTAACCAATTAAAAGGTAAAACTAGATTGAACATTTATGTTGATAATTGTCCAATGAAACAATAGACAGATTTAGTCACAATTGAATTGATAATCATATGAAATATGGTGACAGTTATTGATAAGAAAATAAAATGAGAGGAGCAATCCAGGATGTATATATAAATACAACCTAATAATTTTTTTACATGAATAGGATCGAGCAATGTTTGTTATCTTATAGCTAGTTGTAGATTTTATTATGCTGCAATATGTCGCTTTGTTTAGAAAAGGAATTCTTCCACACTATCTCACATAGAAAATATTTTAGTTCTTTAATTCCATCTATAATCTATACTATTATAAGAACCTCGTTCGTACGTGTCACACTTTTATTAAGAAACGCAAATTGAAAAGAACAAATAATTGTATTGTTTAGCAATTTAGTTTCTCTATTGTATTTGTTAAAGTTTCTTGGTTGCCGGTCACACTGAAGCCAAGATCACACAGCCCGAATTTGTTGGAGCGTTCCTTGAACGGACTGAGAATAAATAAAATTTCGAAAAACAATCACGGTAACGTGAGCGTTAATAAAGCGGTTGGTTTTCTAAGAATGTGGGCGTTGACTCAGCGGGGGTTTAACGTTGGTATAGCGGTATGCTGCCTTTGACTACGGAGCTGAGTGGATGAAATCTATCAGAAATTTTGATATAATACGATGGTTGAAGTTCATCAATTGAAGGCTCGGTCACACTGGAGGAACTTAGCTGGAGCGTTCCTGAAGCGAGGACAAAAGATCATCACCGCTTGTTAACGTTAACCAAAAGTTCGCCACCGTTCAGGCAACGCCATATACTCTCGGCCGCAGCTTATGTTCACTCCTACTGCTCCCAATGTTTTGAAATTCACAAAATATTACGAGCGTTAAGGAACGTTAGTTTTTCGCTCCGCATAGTTCACTGCAGCCCCAACAACACCCATTCAAAGTTTAGCGCCATTAGACGCAAGTTCGTGTGGACATTTGGGCCCACAAAGCTAGGCTAATGCGAAAATCATAAATGCTGGACCACCGCTGCTTCGCCAGCATTGCCAAGGTGCTGATTAAACTCTTGCACAAACTTTGATAGGCGTTTGAATGCGTTTCACTCGCGGACACGAGTTTGTTGAAATTGTCTCAGCCGGTGAAGCAGTTATCCATTGCGGTGATGAACTTTGGTTGATGTTGGTATAGACGCCACACAGTGTCATACACCCAGACTAATGCTCGCTGCCGTTAGGCCAACTCTATAGAGACGCCGGCTTCAGCAGTGAACCGCCATGATTTTTTTTTCGATTTCCCCCCATTTTGTGCTTGTTAACGAGCACACAAACTCGGAAATAATCGAAAACATGGGCGTTGCCATAGCTTTGGCTTAATGGTAGCGAGTGTTGGTGTAGCGGTAATGTGAGCGTTGGCTTATAGGGGGACCTACTGAGGAAATTACTTCTCGTATTTATAGCCAAATTCTGGTTCCGCTTTTACACCTCCATAACAACGCCAAAGCAACGTTCATCACTGCAATTGACGCTGCTTGATCACCTAACACCGTTCTTTTAAAGCTTATAACTCGTTAAAAATTAACAGCCTTTTGCCAAAGCTTGTGCAACGTATAATCACCGCCCGGGAAAAGCTGGCGAATCACCATTCTGGATTTCCGTATTGCCTAGAGGAAAAATGCATCAGCGAACTTAGCTCTAGTGGTGCTAAAATTTTACTGTGCGTTGTTAGGGCGATAGTGACTTTCCGTATACGAAAACTACCGCTCCTCAACGCTCGCAATGTTTTGTTCTGCTTAAAACCTTCGGAGCGATGAGGGAACATAAGCGGTGGCCAAACGTAAACGGCGTTGCATTAACGGGGACCAACTTTTGTGAACGGTAACGAGCGGTAATGAATTGTTTTCACCGCTCAAGGAACGCCACAACAAAGTTCGGGTGGTGTGACCTAGGCTTAATATTCATAATAAAAATTACAGTTTTCACTTTTGAGAATAAAAAATAATTTCATTATATCATTGTATATATGTATTGATAATCGTACTTGCATTTAAATTTAATCATAAGCCCATTTCTTAATTGAATTCTGAAGAAATGAACAACTGGTGCTGAATTAGATCATAAAATCTGTTCTACGTACCAAATGTCCTGTGGTGCGAGCTTTCGTCACTACGACACAGATAATTAGACAAACTAGTAACTTCATGTTGTTGATGCTCTTCGTGTGCTTCACTCGTCAATATTCAGTGTACTGTGACATGATCTATAATGTTCTGCATTTTATATAGAATTATAGATAGTAGGAACAATTGGGCTTTAATGAGATGATAATAATTCTAATTAGTTATGGCGTATGCGGAACATTTTGAGTCGGTAGGGTAATTATATTGTTTTAAACCGTTATACTGTAATTTTGTGATTTAGGCCTGCATTATTAGATATCTCATTTATTGGGCACATTGTAACTTTTATGTCTCCAAGAGCTGAGCTCTTGTTCTCAAGAGTTAAAATTGGTCTTCACATAAGCCAGAACTAGGGAAAGTTATGGAATCGTAAAAAAATATCTCTATCTAAGATGTATCTTTTTTCTTTTATATTTCATGCAAAAGGTAAACAGTTTGCTTTATTTCACAGCTTTTTTTCAAATGTAAATTTAGAATAAACGAATAATAGGAGCTCTTAATAGAGATAGATTATCTCATTATTACGAGTGAAATATTGCCAATAATATTCATGGTCAATGGTTAATCAATTAAATTAAATAGTAAAGTACCTGTTGTTCATTTCTTGTGAATTCACTTATTGTAATGGGTTTAGGAATATATTTATACACTGAAACGCATTATCTATACATACAGGTAAAGCTCTTACAACATACAATATATGTATTGTCGTGGAAAAACTAAACGAGGTCACTTTAAATTTTTGAAGCAAAAACCGTGGAGTTTCTACTCAATATTTTGAGATTTGACACGTTGCATAAAATAAGCTCCGCCTCCTAAGTTGTAAAATAATAAAGATGGCAATTAATGAATAGTAAATGACTATATAGATGCCAATTAATGAATTTGTTGATTATTTTCGAAGATAGAGACAATTATTATAAACTTAATATCACATGCTTTGATGAAATTTCTATATTTATTTCAACTATTCCGAAAAGCTATGTATATCTCTCTTATATGTGTCGATTAAGTGCATCTACGAAACAGTGAATTCTAGATATTGTATTTGAGGGTTCCCGGAAAGAAGCACACAGGAAAACTGGATCTTTCCCAAGTGACGACCCCCACCAGATTTAATTTAAATTAATTTTTTCTTATGTATTTTTGTCCATAGAATCCGAAAATCAAAACCGTTTTTTGTAGAAACTAATAGTTTATTGTTTGAGTAATTTCAATGAAAACATGAGTTTTTTTCAAAGTTCTCAATCCTTCAGTAATACATAGGAAATAAATAACTTTAAACCCTCATATCTCAAAAACTATATTAGTCTCTACAAAAAAAACTGTTTGGATTTTCGGATTCTATGGACAAAAATACATAAAAATTAATTTAAATTAAATCTGGTGGAGGTCCTCAAATGGGAAAGATCCGAAAATATCCCACAGGAAAAAAGTACAAAGGAAAAAAGCCCACAGGAATACTGCCCACAAGAAAAATGCTCACAAGGATAAATGCCCACAAGGAAAAATGCTCACAATATTTAAAAATAATTTGAATTGAGAGGGTAAAATTAAAAACACGGAGGATTTTCAAATTTATAAAGTATAAAATTAAATTTTAACAAGTATACAAAAAATCTTAGCAATGAAAGGTGCAAGACAGAAAACGATTACAAATATTCGTGCCTTTGTAAACTTATGCCCTTATTTAAAATACTTTAATGTTTTTCTGTATTTTAAATATTATGTAGTTGTGACCTTTTTTCCTTGTGGGCTTTTATACCTGTGGGGATTTTTCTTTGTGGGCATTTTTCCTTGTGGGAATTTCTACTTGTGTGCATTTTTCCTGTTGCCTTTTTTCCTGTGTGATCTTTTCCTATTGTCATCTTCCCGGTCACCATACTCGAGTGATTACCCAAAACTATTAATGGGCAGCGACAGATTTCATTGTATATCAAATTTGGATGGGAAGAAATGAATCTATGAGTTCATTAGTTTTTATCTTCAAATTAGTTTTCAATTCATAATTTTTCTTTCATCAATAAGTGGGAAATTGGATTCAATATCTATCAGCTTTTATTACACTAACCTGTCATTCAATATAAACAGACAGGCAAGATAAATCTACAATTATCAAAGTTTTTAAATTATTAATTCAATTTTGCTAGGAGCGTAGCCGAAAAACACCTCCCAATTGCTTTTGGCTGAAACAAAACTTCAAATATTGTTGCTCAATATAGTTTTCTCCACAGATTGAAGGTAACATATTCTGAATTTTCATTTCTGATGATTGAAAATCGAGGAACTGTTTAGATAAGATATGGGTATACTTCTTCCTGAGGTAACACTACAATTTCAATCGTGAACCGTATGATAAATAGACAAAGCTGGGTACACGAAAAAAAAAATACCACTGTTAAAGATCTTTGTGAAAAATCTCTCGTGTGGTTACTTATTGATTTCTATTTTACGGGTGAGAAAGAGCTGTTTTAAAATCTTCATAAGTTGATTATTATAGATACCCCAAATATTATATAAGGTAATTTATATATAGAGGGATTTTTCACTTCTTATTGTAGCCAATATTAAAAAAATATTCTTTATTCAAAGGATTTAAACTAGCTCGTATATTATTTAATATATTCTCTGCTCAATAAACTTTGCTGATAATCTCTAATTCACTGTTTATGAATGGTTACTCATTCATTCTATAGTCCAGTGATATAATGTTAACGCAACACATTAGTTATTATCTGAGTTATAGATTCTAAATTCTAACTGACTCAAATAGATGAAGTGGAAAAATAGATACAAGGGACTTTGAAGATGTAGTCAGATAGAAAATAGTTAATGTAGCCTAGATGATTAGACTAAATACCTTGCAATTCAACATTTCAATCTTACAGTATAGAGCCATAAAACAAAATTGAACGTTACGTTTACAAAATTAATATTTGAATATGAGATATATAAGAATAAAGGGAATTTCTACAGCTGGGACCCTAAATAATCTCTTTGCGTTTCTCATCTGTCCGTATAACTCTAACGGCTTATATATAAAAGCCGTTATGGGATTCTATGGAACATGATATAAAATTTTGTAGTATTAGAAAATTTGAAAAAATGTGAATTTTTTTACAAATTTTTCCATATTATTTAAAATCCATATTATGATCATGAAAATTGCTTGAATTCAAAAATATCAATAAATTTAGCGCATCACTTCCTCTCCGAGTTATAAATAAATTTTCATATTTAAACTTAATTCTAATTTCAGCATCTTTTACTAATAAGGAAGAAAATGTATCAAGTATAAATAATTGCATTTACTTTTCATTAGACTTTTTCATCTTAATTTTCGATATAACGATTCTATGTGATAAGCAGTTTTCCCCGTCTTTTTGATTTGATTATATTGTAGTTATTGAAGAAATGTGACCATAAGGTAACACTCTTTCTACCTAACTAGTAACCTATGATACCATCATTGCCGGTAATGATGCATTGAACTTCTGAGGTTTATTGATAGTAAATAAAGTTGTTCATGTTTCAGACCAATTTCTTCACTGGTAATACGTATCAGTTAAGTTATAGTGATTTTAGAATTTTAGCGTAGATTGTGTGACACCAACCACACGCAGAGTAAAGTTTCATGTTCATCACTACTTATTATAGAAATAGAGTATACTTATGAAACCCACCACGATAATTAATTTTTGTATAAATCTGTTGAAATCAATAATTACGCATAGCTATTTGAAGAATTACAGGGTGTTTCCCTTTTTTGTTATTTTTAAAATAGCCCTAATTTCATTTCGCAAGGTACTGAAAAAGTAATAACAACTATTTGTTTAAAGTTTATTAAGTGGAACTTTTGTTTAAGAACCCGACAATTTAAAAACAACAGGTAAATAAATTCCAATAGACCAAAGTGCCCCCCACCGGCTTGGAGACATAGCCTTCCTCTCTTCAACACACGTTTGCTCAACTTTCTTGATGGTTATTTGGTCATAGGATGCTGAAAAAACTCGGACACATTACACCAATTCCTCGATGTTTTGTGGTTTTTGTAGGTAAACCTGTCGTTGAGCTGCAGACCAGAAGTGGAAATCCAGTGGATTGATATCAAGGCTGTGGGCTGGCCAGATTCTGTCTGTTCTTCTGCTGATAACTCGTCCATGTAACTTTTCAAGAAGGAAAATTAATGGAGTGGCTGGAGCACCATCCTGCATTCTCCTCAAGTTTTGCCTTGCAGCGGTGGAGTGGAAAGTTGGCCACACTATGTCTTTGATCAGTTCCAGATAGCTGTTACCTGTCACGGAAACTGAACGGCCATCTTCAGTGAGGAATTGATGAACAGTCGGAACTTTTCCATCTACAATCGCTACGAAGATCATCACTTTGGCACCATTCCTATCAATGTTCTCAATTATTTCCGAGATTTTGCAGCATCCAAGGATCAAAGAACCATCAAGAAAATTGCTGCAAATGTGTTGAAGAGAGCAAGGCTATTTCTCCAATCCGGCAGTGGGCACTTTCAGCACCTTCTGTAAAATGGCCAATTGGAATTTATTTGACTGTTGTTTTGAAATAGTTCGGTTTCAGAACAAAAGTTCCACTAATAAGCTTTCAACAATCATTTAGTTTTACTCCCTCAGTACCTTGAAAAATAAAATTATGACTATTTCAAAAAAAAAAAAAAAGTGAAACACACTGTAGATAAAACTATTCTTTATTGAGAAGAGATATCGTTACTAATGCAAGTCCACTAGTGTAAGATGCAAAATGAAAAAGTAAACGAATTAAATTCTTGAAATTTTAGTGATTCTTGCAAAGGATATAATCAGAATGAATATCTGCACTGAATATTAGGAAATTAATTTAACTATTTATGAATTAAATTCACAAAAACAATCAGACATTAGTTATAGAACAATCACAAATTAGTTATTATCCTTGCACAATTAATTTTTCAGTCAAATATTTTATTTAAATATGTGATAAAACTATTCCGGATAATCAAAGATTTCATAACGTCTTTTTTTAAAGCATTGCATAGTTAATTATATTACATTTATTCATTAAGAACATTCATTCCACAATTTCAGTCAACCCACCCACCATTCGTGTTACGCCATCTGTAGATCCATCGTTGCCACAACCATTGATCTATATTCTAGTGCATGAACGGTCGAGGAATATTGAAGGCTTTATAAAATTATAAATAATTTTATAAAGGCTTTATGAAATTATAAATAATTTTATAAAGCCTAGGTCACGCCGTCCGATATTTGTTGGAGCATTCCTTGAACGGAGAGAAAATGGACCAAAATTTTAAAACGCTGATTTCGTTAATTCTTTCTTATATTTATGCGGAATACGGAAAGGAATTTTACTAATTACCGTCTCAGGATCTTTTAATTTTATTTCGTGTTTGCAAATACTTATTGTTCCTATGACCTCATATTTTAAAGTTATTATGTATTTAAACTGATTTAAGATATTCTTTTATATCTTTTATCACATAAACAATATTTTTGTTCAACAATGTAGACTCATCCGTTGCTGATTTGACTAGTTTTTTTTTTATCCCCGACGCTTGATTTGTATTCGCGATCAAATGATTCGACGGACTTTGCTTCTGTTCACCTGATTCAGACATTATTGAATTATCAACAACATCTGAGTGCTCTAACCAAGATTTAAAAATTTAAACATTATTTGATATTTTTCTAATGTCCTCCTCAAAGGACAGTGGTCGTTAAAGAGCTGATAAGCATTACTTCTCATCATTTTTTTCTATTGTATTTTTAATCGGGCATCAACTTAACAATTCAGCTAAGCTGTGAGTGTGTAGGCTACCTCATCATATGTTCTAAGTACCTAACCTTAAAGCATGAATATTATATTATATATGTATAATTGATTATAATATCCATATTTAATTTGTATTGATATTTATGGAATAATAAAATGATAAAAAATGATTCAAACCATATTTACTATAAATTTTGGAACACCGTGATCGAGCTTTAACAAATAATAAGAAAATATACGTGCAAAAAAGTACTTAAAAGGCAAACTCTTAGTTATTACAAATGAATTGCCAAAGAAAAATTGAAAGAAATAATTTGATAAAAAATAACTGTTATTGACCATTACCAAGAAATGTTGGTTATTGAAGTAAAATTTACAAGAATTTCTAATTAAAATTTTGTCAGAATAGCGTCCCTTGTCAATCGTAGAACCCACAATTTTTTTTCGAATGGGGTTGATTTATCCGACTGTGTATTCAGACATTGTCTTCTATAAGTTCATAATTTGGAGAAAAGCGTGCGAATTTGGGTTAAATAGGTAGGTAGTTTCTTTCGAAACTGAACCTGGTGAAACTCATCCCTGTGAATAATAGAAGAGAGTATTAACAATTTGAATTATTATCTAAAATCTCCAAAATCAGCGATAAATATCTTTTGTGTTCAGAATGTTATATATCAAATCCATTCAACTCACCGCAATCTGTTGAGGAAAAATCTTCACACGAGCCGCAGCATAAATGGGATTTATACCCAAAATTTCGAGTTCAAATTTGAAATTATACAAAAAAGAAACTGTTCCATCCCTTCGAAGTCTGCAGAAAAAAGTGGCATTGAATTAGAAAGTGAACCCTTGAAGCTACTGCAAGGAGTGGAGCAAAAAGTCCTACTGTGAATTATGATGTATTTGATGCTATGATAATGTAAAATGTCCTTTTGTCTTTTTTAATAAACTATTTTATTTCATTTGAATTACAACAGGTATCATTAAACATCTAACCAAGTATGATTTTGAAACTTTACAATAAAATTAATTGGTAAAGGATAATCTCAAATTAAATAAATTACACAAATAATAAAGCTACCATGTCCTTAGAAAACATTCTAAATTATCTACTCACTCTGTGTAATAACTTGAATTTTCCCGATACAGAACGTAAATTCCGCTTCCTTTCGTTTCAACCACAGAAAGTTCATAAAATACAGGTGAATCCTTGGAGAAATGGAATAGAATATCCTAATTAATCGTCCCAAGAGGTTAACCATAAACAATAAAATTTCTGCAAGTAAAGTGGCAATTCTGGATTCAACCCATCAAATGCTCCTACTATTATTCACACATTTCAGCTTGAATTGATGATTAATAATTCTGTATGAAAATAATTGATAATCAAATTGAGAGAATCGTATTTTACACACAGATGAGAGGGACAGAGTACATGAGAAAGGTGAAATATTTTCTACTGGGTAGTTTGGCGTTTTGAAGTAAAAATCTTCTCCTTCTTTCCCAATTGAACAGTCTCCTTTCAATTGTTGTATCTTCACTATACCTTCACTAAAAGAAAAAATTCGCGATTATTTAATTATTATCAGTTTTCACAGTTTTCCCTATAATTGGAATTAATATTAGTTATGATTTTTAAATGATAAAAAGCATTACTAGCAAACCGATAGTGAAATTTGATAAGTTTCTTTCACTTAAAGGTCATCTCAGTTATGATTTTTTTATTTATTCAGTTCCATTAGTTAGGGTGTAACTTACCAATCGTCTATAAAAGTGATTTCACCCGCCCAATTTGATGAAGTATCAGTTTGAAGTTTACTCTCGATGATCATTTCATTGCCAACACTTGTGAAGGTGGTACCAGATTTTACTTCGCTATCACAGTATCTGCAATAGAAATTAGAGCATTTATTTCTATTCAATAAATGATTAATACAGATTAAGTTCCCAACAACCGCATCAAACGCTAAAGTAAAAAGGTGACATTCGAAGAGTAACTGATCACTTGTTACGGAATAATGATAAATACGCTGTAATAATTCATAACAAGTTAAATATTGATAATATGTTCTCGGAGGAACCCTTTTTGAAAGTGTTTCCATTTACTTCCACGTTAAAAGCTAGTGGGATGACAGATAGGTTCAGCCGCTTCCTGGCCTTCAAGGCTTATGACATACTATGTCGTGAGCTGTAGCAGCAGCAGCAGAAGCATCAAACTTCAAGATTTTGAACCTGACATGCTTTGAGCGTGAAACCTATCTCAAGTGCGGTTTTCTCCGAGTGTTGTTCAACAGAATGTTATTGATTTCCCGTCGATGTGCGCGGCATAGTATGTCAGTAGCCATAGCTTAAGGTACGTTTTGCATACAGCGATTGTTACGATCATTGCTCAAGGGTCATCGCCTGGCGATTATCACTGAGCACTAGATGAATGCTATTCTTATGGTGCTCTTTTGCAATATGCGATTTTAGCTGAATACTAATTCAATGTATTCCTATTGCTGGGCCATCATCGCTGAGTGATGATCACAACAAACGCTGCATGCAAAACGTACCTTAATTAAAGTCTTATGATATACTAGACGCGACAAGCCGTTGCCGCCAGCGTCAGTGGGAAAAAAAAAATAAAAAAATAAAAAAAACTCGCCAGCATGTGTAATCCTCTTGGACGTGACATACTAGAGAAAACGACGTCACTTGCGATCGATGTTGCTGCTGTCTGATTTTTGTCTGCCTTACATGTTGGCTGGAAAATCAAAAACACGACCAGATGCGGCCGCGTATTCAGAGTCAACACATGTTGAGTTTTGGCTACTGACATACTATGCCACGGGTGGCGGTGGGAAAACACTTATATTCTGTCGAACAACATTATGGGAGAACCACACTGCAGATCAATTTGTCGCTCATAGTATGTCACGTACAAAATTCCGCAGTTTGAATCTTCGGCGCCGGCAAACCGCTACAGCACACGGCATAGTATGTATGTCATAAGACTAACATGTGTTGACTCTGAATAGCGCGGTCGTGGTTTTTGATTTTCACGACAACAAATACGACAGAAAGAAATCTGACAGCGGCAACCGCGACCTTGCTCGACGTCGATTTCTCAAGCTTGTCACGGTTCACAGGATTGCACCAATGCACATGCTGGTGGTTTTCTTTTTGACCGCTACCGCTGGCGGTAACGGTCTGCTGTGTCTATACTATAGTATGTCATTGGCTTATTAACATAGAATTGAATGGAATTTGTTTTAAAAGCTGTTTCGCGCGGCCGAACAACTTTCGAAACACGTTGTCAATACTTTTTGATTGAGTGGGCCCTTAATGTAAAGTGTATTACTATTACTGCTTATTTCTAAAGTCTCATGTGAAAATTTTAATTGCAATTATAAATAAAAATGATAGCATATGTTATGAAGTATTTGAATTATTTGAAAGTTATAAGTAACTATTATAAGTAATATAAAAATGGGTTCGATGTTAATCTACACTCCTATAGTGTATATATATAAAAAGTATTATTATGAATTGCAACTTACACGGCATACGATGCATAACTCTTTCAAATCGAAACAAAAGAGGGGGTTAGGTTATCGGGTCGGAAAATAACGTTAAATTTAGTTGAAAAAATTGCTGTTTTTCTCGACACTAACCCTTACAATCTATTTTAAAATTTAATTTATTATATCCGAGAGGGTTATAATTAGTATTTGTGGAATGATTGGAAATATTAATCTTTAAAATAAGAGATTCAATCAAACATATTACTCTCTGTTCATTAACCTATTGATACATGACCATTAACTTATAAGAAAATAAATTTTAAATATGTATAGATCAATTACATTGAATGAGTTGTGGTTGTCAAATCTGTTCTCAGCAACAACATTTCAAAATAGCAGATGGAGTTTTCAACTGAATTTTTAATCCGTTCGTTGAGATTGAAATCTGAGACTTCGAACAGAACACGATTGCATTCTGGGGCTTGTACATGGTAGATGTGATGCTCAACTGAAACGGGAAAAATAAGCTACTGGATCACTCCAAAACTATACTTTACAATGTTGAATTTTCGTGAGAATGATCAGCAATGAAACTATTTCCAACGAAAAAAAAAAAAAGAGTTGAAATGAAATTCATTAGATCTACTGGAATGAAGGAAAGATTGAAGATTATTTAAGATAGTTCTCTTGTTATTTCTCCAAAAAATGACTGGATTGCAGTTAGGTCACTTTCGAAACTGGGGTTGAAATACTCACTATTCTTGGAAGAATCACTGACGATTGGTCCTGCAGATGTCACTACAGTCCTTGCAATCTTGGGATCCTCATCATCAATGGCATCTATTGATAAAATCCTTGAATATTAAATCATCTCCCATTGAAGTACAATGTGGGATAGAACAATACAGTAAAAATATAGATGTTATACTACAATAAGTTACATCACTCCCAGATATTTCTGATAAATAAATAGAATTTGAAATGTATAATATAAAGTAAAGGCAGTAGAATTGATCATTGGAAAGATTTAGATTATAGATAGATGACAATTGAGGTATTTCTTGTACGTGACATCAAAACTTATACACTTTAAAATTGTATTGAAGTAAATTGAAGAGCCTTTTGCTTTAAAAAAATATTGATATATCCATTTAGTTATTTAAATTACTAAAATCGAAAGCAAGATAATGGAAGTAATTTTGGTAACTTTATCATTAAACATTTGTTCTCACCATAATACTCCTTATCGTCATTCTGACAATTTACTCCCGAGGTTCCTGGTCGGCAGACACATCCACAGTCGCTTCCAATGTAACCATCATTCAAACAGGGGTCAGACGAGATACTGCATTTTGCCATCCATTTGTCTATTTTAAAAACGTTATTGTTAGGACATTCAACAAATTTACTTATTCCAAAGCTTGTTTTTAAATACAGTTTTCAAAATACCCATGCAATTGTAGGCAAGGTTGGCAATCTTCTTGTCGTAAAAAGAAAGTCCACTCCTTTGTCCCATGAAAACTGCTGCAGTTGGATCAGTTGTTGCGATAATTGTTTGCAATCCTTTATCTGTAAAGGCCTAACGAAAATAGAATATTATTAATTCTTTATCAATTTATTTCATGGGAGATATTTTTTATTAAATAACTCCAGCTTACCCCGGTAGAATAGTGCATCACAGAGTAGTAGTCATAAGGTGTCCCCAAGTTTCTCGTATTTGCTTTTTGGAAATTGCGTTCTCTTCCAGATATAACATTTTCAGTTAGAACATAGATGTAGTCATCTCTGTCAGATCTCGATTGCTCATGATAAAGACCCATGGCATGGCCTATCTCGTGTGCCACAGTTCCCAACTTAGAAAATTAAAGGTACAATTTTATAATATTAGGTGAGATGAGATGGATTGGTGGTATTAAATAGGATAAGTCTCCATCGCCATTTGATCTACTATTAATGTGGTAGGTGTGAGCTCACATTATCTGTAGGAGCACACATTATATCTTTCTAATATGCACGCGCAAGTACATAAGATATATATAGCCAATCTACTGTTAGTAAACATCCTTATACAGTATCTATACACAAACTCACCGATTCACATCCTAATCCGATTGATACCTTTTGTGAAAAATTGGATACTTTGCCAAGTTCGGAAGAGCATCCTGAACCACTTATGAAATCCAAGAAAGGAGGTGTGTTACTCTCTGTGAATGTAATACAAGTGTTTTCTCGCCACTCATCAATACCAGCTTCTATTGCCGCTCGTTTGCCTGAGTCAGTTACTGAAATAAAAGATTCTCGTCAATTATGTTTGTAGATTAATTATTAACTAATTTTTCTTATTGATATAGTTTGGATAATATTTCATGAATGAGACATCAAAATAAAAATAAAAATTTCTATTTTGAATCTGTAAATGCGTGATAGAAAATTTCACATTGTAGGTATATAAAAACGAAATTTGGTGGTTGCTTTTATCATTTAATTGATGTATATTTCCACTTCTTTCCCATACAAATAAATATTGTGAAACTAAAATTATCTACGCTACCTAAAAATAAATATGGATATAATAATCGGATGAGCAACATGAAATGTTCATTTGAAAAATAATTATTTTGAGTGAACGAGTCATTTGTCTATCACTCAGTTATTTTGGTGATAGCCTTTTTCAGTTTCCTGGCTGTTTAATATAACACCCAATTTAAATTACGATTGATAAATTCTCCAATAGATATTTTTGATCATTAATTCAGTCTTTCAAATCATCTTACTTCGATCGAGGGAGTAGTTGACTTCTGTAGGAGTAAGTCCAGTGCTCCAAAGAAGTGTGTCTAAAGCGGTGAGTTTTCTGGTCATCAATTGGAACTCCTGTTCTTTAGTGAGTTTGATGTCACCTTGGAACAAACCTTCATTCTCTTCGGGAATTTGAAACTTCAGACTGCCTCCATCAAACTTAATACCAGAACCACCGACACCACTTTCATTTTGGGGCATGGTAGTAGGATGAGGTGGCTCTATCTGCAATAATTAACATTAGGATTTGTTTGCGCATATTCAATTTAACAATATTATTGTATACCCGTAAAAAGGTGTCATTATACTCCGTACTCTCTATATTTAATGATGAGTCAGATTCTTGAGATTTGATGACTTTTCAGGTTTTGAAAAACTTTTTTATTATTGAAGCTACGGTTGTGAAACTTTGTACACATATATAAAGTTGAATTTAGTTTTTTAGTTTTTTATTTATGATTTTTTTTTTCGATTTGACGAGTTTCGAACGAGTAACACGAGTTTTGAAACAATTTAAAAAAATGTGAAGTTAGGGTACAGCGGATTTTTGTTCTCGATGCTTCTTTGAATGCTCTACTGCATGTAGCAAACAAATTTTGATTTCAGAATTTATTTATCGAAATTTTTCGAAATTTTGAAAATTTAACTTTTTCCAAAAACAAATTGTTTTTAACAATATATTTTCAAAAATTGAAGCTCAAAATCAAACAATTATTTGCTACGTACCGTAAAAAATTCATAGGATCATCGAATGCAAAAAAAATGCAATGCCTTAAATTTCAAAGTTTTTGAAAAATATTAAAAATGAGTAGGAAATATACAACATTTGCATTTTCAGGAGAGCAATAATAATAAAAAATAAAAAATATAAAAATACAAAAATATGTTCACATGTTTGAAACTGGTATTTTCCTTCGATTGGTATTGTCCACTCGAAGGTGGGAGTGTCGTCAGGTGCCACCTGACTCACTGACTCACTGTGGTAAAGTTAGACACAAAAACAAGAACAAGAACGAACAACTAAAATCCACTAGTTTATCGATTCTTACTCCCTAACCCCCCTCTTCAAACCACCCTTCACTGTCTCGGGACTTAGTTAGCGATGTGATATTTTATCTACCTTAGTGTTAGAACACTAGGAACACATTAGTGAAGAAAAAAATTTTGGATCATAAAACAGAAAATGGCTGGGACTCCCCTTAATGTCATGAGATAATATTTGTACTTTATATTAGATTGTGTAATACCATCCATGTGTTTAGTAGAGTTTCATGTTCTATCTCTGATTGACATGAATCTGGAAATTTTAAATTACACATTCAACAATAAATATCCTTTTGTCATTCGCTGATCAGCAATTATTATTTTTCGACTAGATATATTTAGCTTGACACCGCAATTAACAAGACTAATCAGTATAATATTCAATGGAAGTACATACAATGATTGCAGAATAGTTTACACAGCAGAATTGAGACTGTGAAACTTCCGTTTTGGATTTGATTTAATATTGGTGTGAAACTTGATCACATTTTAAATAATTTTATTTCAAAATGTAGAATACAATTTTAAATACTGTTTGTTGTATAATATTCTATTGCAGATGGTAGAAAGACTACATTATGCTATAATTGTGAATTACCCATCAAGTTGTTTGAGAAATGGTATTATTGTAAAACTTCTTAGATATGAATTTGTTTTATGAAGCACTCGAGTAATGAAGTCCTGAATTATGAAATGCTCCTGATTTATGAAGTAGTTTTCTTTGTTTAAATCATAGAAAACGATAGTTCTTGAGGTATAACTATACCTTTTTCAAGTCAAGTTGGCAGAAGGGAATAATGATTTAGCAGAATTGAAAAAGGAATTGGCACAGTGAAAGTCATTTTGCAGAAGAGGAAATGAAAAATGCAAGTATGACAAGCAATTACGATATTAAAGTTTTTTTTAGGAAAATTACATCTTCAATGCAATATGGGTTTTTCATGTTTTGCAATACTCTATTATAGAATAATATTCTATTATAGGGCAATACCCAGTTATAGGATGGTATCCAATAATTATTAAAGGATGATATCCAATTATAGGATACCACCTATAATTATGAATTATCCTAAAATGAAATATTATATATGAAAATGGAAATCAAGAAAGGTAAAAATTTACTATAAAGTTTAGGTTATCAATAAATCGATTATATTGAGTATAAACTGTGTTTTCTGTATTGTTTGATATTTAAATGATATTTATTTTTTGATAATGATTGGAATTTAGGCATAAATGACTACTGCCATAATATATTAATTTTTGTACAATAATGAGATGCTATATTGATTTCCCACAACATTTACGTAATATTTGTTTAATTACCTCAATTTTGTATAAAATTTAGAGCACACAGCACATCCATATAAGAGTAATATTTGTCATAGTTGTCCCTCAAGGATAAAAATTCTAAATGATTTTAATTACAGAAAACTATCACTGCACACGAATTATGAAGTGGCTCTCAGTTGTGAAGAAACCATTACTTCATAACTCAGTAGTTTCACTGTATTAGTAAAACTAGATTGAACAGTAGGGTGATTAAAAAAAATCCGTTTAAAATCTTCGAAGTTTTTTATTAACTGATTCATGTTGCTTAAAAATAATACTAGTGAAATTTCAAGTCAAAATTCCAAAAATCGACAGGTTGCCCGAGAGTTGAAATTTCCATAGTTGGTATACTTGATACCAATTTGAATAGAGGTTTGATAATTATTATTATTAAATTTTCGGACGTGTCGAAAATGTAGAACGTACCAATAACTTGAAACTTAGTACCCTACTATCAAAAATATTTCACAGAGCATAATATTATTGTTTGTTCAATGTAACACAATAATTATAGAAATTTAGGCATGTATTAATCTACTCACCTATACTGATAGAGGGTAAGCTATGGTTAGATTTTAAAACCTGTAATAAATTCACTACTTTAAATTTTCATCACAGTCACAAACACTGTGAACAACTGTTTATTGATAGGCTTATGTATTACTTTAATTCTAAAACGAATTTTCTTTCACTATAACTAAGAGAAAAAGAGATATATTTAGAAGGAATGACAATTATAAATTTCTTGTTACTTTTCATCGCTTAGTTACCGTTTGGTAATTAAACCGAGTTGTGATTTTGTGATTAAAGCGGGGGATGCCTGTATATGATATGTCACATGGGATAGTTGATAGTAGTTTCAATATTTGGATGAGGAGGTGATCAACTTTTTGGAGTTATAATGAAAATTTGATGTTGTTACATTATAAAGTAATTAGTATGCTAGGTCTACAGAGGAAGCTTCCTCTAAAATTATTTACTTAATATTCCATGTATCTCAAATATTCAACTCTCGGGCAACACGTCGGTTTGTGGGATTTTGACTTGAAATTTTACAAGTATTGTTTTTTAATCAACATGAATCAAATGAGAAGAAACTTCGAAGTTTTTAAACGAAAAACTTTTATCGAATCACCTTACTGAACAGTGTTGTTGAAAATTGCCCAATGGAAAAATATACGCGTTTTATAGCAATGAAATCGATAATCAGAAATGATGGATACGAAGTAGATTGAGAGGAGCAATACAGATGTAAAATGTACATACAGCACATACAAACCCAATTAGAATTAGAATTTTTTTATATAGATGGTATAGCAATGTTTGTTATTCTATAGCTAGCTTTAGATTTCGTCCCGCACTAGCAAATTAAACGCCGCGTTTTATCTGCTAGTATAGAATGGGCCTCACTGTGTTTAGAAAAGGAATTTCTCTATCCTAAAGAAACATTCTGATGAAAATAATTTAAGAATGACAATCTATGTATCACCCCTCATAAATAGTTTGCTTATCTTTATTTGTCTGTCAGTGTGTCTGACCTATGCTATAATATTATCATCATTAATTCAATCATTAACTTACTTTGAATCTGAGGGCACGGATCTTAAAAAAATTACACAAATATTGATAGTGATGGAATTGAGAACATGTTTTTCTTAACGGGCAAGTACACTAGTACTATAATAAGAGCCGCATTTGTTAGTGTTGCACATAGTCGTTTCTCTACTAAATTTGTAGAAGAATTATGGCTACAGGCACATTAATATTATATGAAATATTATAGTTTTTGAATTTTTGGAATAAAATAAAATTTCATTTAATCAGTGTATATGTATTGCTTGTCGTACTTGTATTCAAATATAATAAGCCCATTTATTCATTAAATTCTCAAGAAATGAACATCAGATACTGAATTAGTATATACAATTTGCATGAGGTCTAGGTTTTTCACCCTGGTAAGTTCCACCTCTAGCTGTGACAATACTAATTAGGCTGACAATTATAAGTCGAAGGTTTTATTTTCTAACAACAATGGTTGGAAACCAAGTGAGAGGTACGTGTGAAGGGGGTCGGCTGGCTGGCAGAGACAACCCAAAACTCCCCTGGTTATCAACCGCCTCAATAAAATGAAACATGCAATAAACCCCCAGCCAAACCCTGAATAAAAAATTTCCTGTTAAAAAAAAACATGATAAAAAATATCATAAACCTGCGGTCAAATACCGTTTTACAGCTCTTTTACTCGAAGCAAAACTAGCAAATTCAAAATAAAATTAAAATAACAAGAAGTACTAGATGACACCATCTTACAGTTAATATCGCCATTGTATCAGCGTTATTATGAGGACAATCTGCTTGTGATCATAAAACTAAATACAGTCATTTGGAATATTTTCTACGTACCAAGGGTCCTGTGGTACGGGCTTTCGTCCCTACGACGCAAAGAAGCAGACCAACTAGCAACTTCATGGTGTTCTGTTGATGCTCTTCGTGTACTTCACTCGTCAATGCTCAGTGTGCTGTGACATAATCTATAATAGTTCTGTATTTTATAGGAAAAATTGACCTTCATTTTGCTGATAATCATTCTAAGTACAGGTAACTCTCGATTTGTCTCCTTGGATGGGACTTGATAAATAGAGATGGTGGATAAATCGAGGTACCATATTTGGTTTGAAAGAAAAATTGAACCTGTTATTTTAGGGGAAACTTTATGTACCATAGAATAATTATCTTAACATCATACAGGAAAGGAATACATTAACGAAAATGTTCAATTGTATAAATTGTTTGATGCTCTTATAAGTTCAAACATAATTGTTAAAACATATCGAGATGGTAAACAGGTAAAATAAATAAGCGTTAAAATATGAAATAAGGCTCCTTTCATTTGTGTGTTTATGGCTACATCTGGAGAATCTACAGTTTCTTTTTCCTTTTTCGTTCATATTTATATTTAAAGAACAGTTTATCCTTAATACTCTTTCATAGTTTACTCATTTCACAACATTTACGTTACTGATTTTGGTGACCGGTCCTTTCGCCGAAAACATATTCGTCGAAAACACTTTCGCCACTCGACTCATTCGTCGAACGATACTTTCACTAAAAAAAATGATTATATAAAAAATTAAACAAAATATCTCAAATGTCCAGATGGAATTACATATAGAAGAACTTACTTATAAGTGTATAAATAACTTTTCAATATTCTACATAATTATTGGTTAAACTTTATGAAATTTACGTTACATTAATTAACTAACTCATATAATGTTATTGCTGCATTATTTGTGTCAGTTTATTAACTCTATGTTAATCCTATTTTCTGTGTACAAATTATTATCAGTTACAAAAGAAAAAGAATTTTGGTCTCAATTTACTTTTATCCTTCTATATATATTTTAGAATCAGTGTACCGTTCATTTCAACAACTATCGAAGGTTCAGTTTAAACAGACAGGTAGAGTTGAAACAGATTTATTTATAAGTTGTATGAATATTCATATAACTGTTCCTTTTATAAAATATTGACAATATGGAGAATTTGATTACAAATATGCAGACAAAATAAAAAAGAAAGACAAATCAGAACAAGCATTAATATGGCATTAAAACCAGATATTTAATCACTGTTTAATTTATAGTTAATAAAAAAATTGATCAATTTTAAATACTCATTAACACAGGATGTTCAGTAAACTAAATTTTTTGTAGTAATCCTTAGTCTACTAAAATATGATCATATTTTCGGCGAATGTGTCGTGCGGCGAAAGTGTTTTCGGCAAATGGGTTATCGGCAAAAGTGCTTTTGGCGAATTGACATAGAACCACTGATTTTAATGTTTACTGATATATTTAAATTAAGTCTTGGTACACGATGACAAATTTGTTAGATTTGAAGATCATAGGAAATTAGAAAACTGCGTTTTGAGTAATTAGCATAGTGAGGATACACTTTTCTTTGATTGTACATCAACTTTTTACTTTGAACTCATATGGGTTGTCATATTGGTCCATATATTGAACCAACTCACATGGAAAAGAGTAACAGATGAAAAACAGATTTTGTTTCATTCTTACAATGAATGTAACAGAATAAACGACAAACGCGAAGGGTGGATGAATCAAGATGGTGCGGACTAACTGATGCAAACAAAACTGTATAAATAGAGAGAGAGGGACTAATCGAGATGTGGATAAATCAAGAGAAACATTTAGTTATAGTGTTTGCGGAATATTTTAAGTCGGTAGGGTAATTATTTGGTTTCTAACAGAGTTACTGTAAAAATAGTTTTGTTACATTTGCATTAATGGAGAATTAGGTTTATTGGGCAAATGCAGCTTGCATCAATCCAAAAGCTGAGTTCTTTTTATGAAAAGATGAAAATGGTCTTTGCCTTGGTAAGAACTAGAGAAGGTTATGTAATCGTCGAAATTTGCCATAACGGACAATTGCCGTACGGATAACTGCCATATGGAAAACTGTCATACGGACGAGTTGACAACTGCCCGCCCCCGTCTAGATTTTATAGTGACAAAATGTATATTGTACTGTTTTTTTTGCTATAAAATAGGTATACCCTTTTTAGGAAAAGGATTGCCCTTTATTCGGCGAAAGTGTCATTCGTCGAATGTGTCGTTCAGCGAAAGGTTTTCGGGGAAAGGACATAGAACCATCGCCACGTACACAAGAAGAAATAAGTCAGGCGAAATCCTGGTTCATTTGTACAAATTTTGTGGTGACTGAACTCAATGGAATTTTTATCCTTTTAGACAAAATAGAAATAATTATTAGATGCCCGTTTATTTTTGGTGACCGGTCCATTCGCCGAAAACACATTCGCCGAATTTTTCTTTTATTATTTAAAAAAGTAAACAAATTTATCTCATATGTTCAGATGAAATTACATATAGATGAACTTACATATAAGTGTATAAATTACTTTACAATATTCTACATAATTATTGGTTAAACTTTATGGTATTTACGTTAAACTTAATTAATTAACTCATATATAATATTATTGATGCATTATTTGTGTCAGTTTATAAATTACAAGTTAATCCTATTTTCTGTGTACAATTACCAGTTAAAAATAATTTTTTTTTTGTTTCAGTCCTTCTATATACATTGTAGAATCAGTCTGCTACTGTGAGTCACTCGTGAAGCTTTCACCCACAAAAAAGTTTACTAACTTTAAATTCGTATAGTTTAACAACTGTTGAAGGTACAGTTAAAACAGATTTATTTCTAGGTTTTAAGAGTATTCATATAACTATTCAATTTATAAAATATTGACAATATGGAGAAATGTATTTGTGTACAAAAAGGATCGAAGTTAAAATCAATTTTGTTCAGAAAATCCTTTTAAAACATAGAAAAGTTTATGTTAGAATAAATGAATTAAATATTTATTATTTAATAAATAATATTAAATTGATTTAGAAACTTTTATAATGGGACTAAGAACAAGCATTTATATGGTATTAAAACCAGACAATTAATTACCGTTTGATTTATATGTAGTTAATAAAAAATTTGATCAATTTTAGATTATAATTTATCACAGGATATTCAATAAACTTAAATTTTTGTAGTAAACCTTAGTCTGCCAAAAATTGTCATTTTTCGGCGAATGTGTCGTGCGGCGATTGTGTCGTGCGGCGATTGTGTTTCGGCGAATAAGATTTCGGCGAATGTGTTTTCGGTGAATGTGTTTTCGGCTAATTGACCTAGAACCTTATTTTTATGTTAAAATATTGAGAGAGTGTATGTGTATAATAAATACATGACAATGATTAATTCCCTCTTAACATGAATTTTACCACAATTGATGGAAGAGGTGTGAAAACCACTTGAGAGGTGTGAATTTGGTCAGACCAGTAGAGACAACTTATTCAAAGTTTTTACGCATTTTGCTTACATGCTGTTTAGGATTCTAGAATGAAAATTCACATGGTTATAATAAATAATATTAGAAAAATCCTTCGTTCAAATATAGTTTTATACCTCTTTAAATTGAAGTCAAACTACCAAATCGAAAATAGAATAAAAACATAGCAAGAAGTACTAGATGACAGTTGATGTTATCAGCTCTTTATCATAAAACTACACAGAGAAAAAAGTTTACTCATATTTAATGGGTCAACAATTTATGCTTTGAATCAATTTATTACGTGAGTTGGTTTGACTTTATTCATGTTTTCATGTGTGTCAAAACAACTATGACGTGTGTGTCACCAAACATAGTTAATTCAAATCATTTTATGGATTGAATCAACTTACTATGAGAGTTGGAGTTACATTTTGGGAGTTTGAACATATGTTAAGACAACTAGGACATAGTGTGTTGAAGTAACTCACAGAGATTGTCAATTCAATGTATCTGGTGTATGAATTAACTTACTATGAGAGTTGACGCTACTTTTTTAAGTTTAGGTGCGAGTTAAATCAACTATGACATAGTGTGTTATAGTAACCCACAAAGACTGTTAATCCAGTGTATTCTGCAGTGTATGAATTAACTTACTATGAGAGTTGGCGCTACTTTTTTGTAAGTTTAGGTGTGAGTTAAAACAACTATGACATAGTGTGATAATGTAACCCACAAAGACTGTTAATCTTATTTATCTGGTGTATAAATTAACTTACTATGAGAGTTAGTGCTACTTTTTTTTAAAGTTTAGATGTGAGTTCAATTAAATGAGTATGTGGCAACTTATGCTTTCCTCAAAGCCAATTAATCGGTTGACACTTTACAGTTTAAATCTAGTTTCAAGTGTGTTACGTGTTGAATGTGAACGCTCCTCAATACCATTTTAGTTCAAGTGCAAACAATAGCGTTATATGCACTAAATAGTATTATTGTTGCCGATCGATTATCAATTATTAATTAATTCCATTAATAAATTGATAAATGTCTGCCTAAATCTTCTAAAATATTGGTGATTGATAGTTTGGTGGCTTTATATAGGTAGTTATTTGAAGAGCTGATTATCAGTATATAACTTTTATAATAATAAATTTTGATTACTGCCTTCCAGTTTGTAAACTGATATCCAAACTATTTTCCTAGATTATTATATGTTAACTTATTTAAG
The DNA here is from genome assembly GCA_947561585.1 of Caprella mutica. Taxonomy (NCBI): domain Eukaryota; kingdom Metazoa; phylum Arthropoda; class Malacostraca; order Amphipoda; family Caprellidae; genus Caprella; species Caprella mutica. The sequence goes on from CANNZV010000169.1 coordinate 197,096, forward strand.
CATCATACCTACCTAGCTGTTTTTTTTTTTCATTGTCAATACCTTCTACATGGGGTACGGCCAAGAGCCCCCCCGGTCAAGAGCCCCCCCAGTCACAAGCCCCCCCCCCTCCCTGTTTTTTTAATCCTTATTTACCTAATTAAACAAATGAAGAATTACTTAGATAGAAATAACTGAGAGTTACTAATGTAGTTTGTTGTATCCGCTAGTTTGTTGTACTGCACACTTCATGATTGTTTAATGACCTGGCAGGGGGGTTCGGGAGGCGGCACGCCCCCCGATATACATATATTTTTGTCTATTCAGTAATGAACTACAAAAGTGTCAATAAGGATTAAATAGTATAGGTAAATAAGGATTTAAAAACAGGGGGGCTCATGACCGGGGGGGGGGGTTCATGACCGGGGGGCTCTTGACCGGGGGGGCTCATGACCGAGGGGGCTCTTGACCGGGGGGGCATATGACCTACACCCCTCCTACATAGGCTAGGCAGTTACTGCGCTGTCCTCAGAATAGGGTAAGTTCCAAATTATCAGGCGATTTCAAATTTTCGGTCACGTATGAAATGTAGTATATAGCTACCTAATAGCTAATTAAAATAAAAGTTAATATAATACAGTTTTTCTTACGCGACCGAAAATGTGGAGTCGCCCGCTATTTACGAACTTATCCTAGTATCTCAAGTAAAGTGGTCTGAAAATCTATATATTTTAAAACTAGTTGGTGTACCTATAGGTAGGGTTACACAGCCAAATTCGGTTCTTTAATTTCTAATTGTGACCCTATTAAGAGAGTCTCAAAATCATTCTGAAATTAGTTTAGCTATATACTGAATTGTTGAACATCATAATTTAAGCTCAATTTATGATAGGTTCTATTCATTTCACGAGTGCCTTGAAGTCATGATGGTTATTAATGTTTCTGAGATAAGAGACCGCAGTTAGTTAAAGTGTCGCAATTTACCTACTTGACCCTAGTTTTCTATGACTGGGAGAACTCCATCACGGGAGGTAGTCGGAGGAGAACACCGTCCAAGGTTTTAGCAGGGAGAACTCCAACCAGAGGTGAGCCTTTTGATATATTATACTTTCTTGGTATTTAATTAAAGTCTACATTATGAGTGTATAATGAACAAAATTATGAGGATTAGCTAGAAAAATCCATTGCATTTATTAGAGTTAAATTTATACTGCATCTGAAGATTTATAATTAGTTTAACATTTTATATAAATAATTTACCTATATGAAAGAATTCTCAGTTAATAATTCTTTTCATTTCTTTATTAATATATGGTTTTTTATATTTTCTGAATCTACTTTCAGATCTTGATGAAGTAGATCAACGTCATCAACTATCGGAGTCCTCTTCAATTCCTTTGAATGGTTCAGGAACAATTATGCTAGGTCAAAGTAAGTATTTGAAAATATTAGATGATTTTTAAATACGTATTTGCAATATGATTAGCTCTTACTTTTTCATATGCTTTTAGGGATTCCAGACATGAAAAGAATATCGAAGCTGTCGCTATCTCATCACAAAAGGAAAAAGAGTAGGTGATGTTATTGATAATGTATATGAACGATATTGTGAATTTCTATTCAATATATATTAATATACGAATCTCTTTTTTCAGGAATTGGCAACCTACAATCGTGAAAGAAAGTGACGAGAATTCAAATTGTACTTCTAAATAATAAATCTAAAACTTAAATGTTTATATTTCGTTTTCAATTTGACCTTGGTAATTCTATTAGCATATTTCAATATCAGTGCCTATGAGTAAGATGAATTGCACTAAAATATGGTTTAGAAGATAAAGGTTTTATCATTAATTCATTATTCATTAAGTTATAGTACAATTGCAGCATATCAAAGATTTATCTACTTTTGTAATCTAGCCTGGTTAATTAATTCATCTAGCCTACCTATTTATCACTACGTAAAGTTATTTATGTCATCAAACTACTTACTTATAAACTGACCTGATGAGATTACTTATTAAATCTAATCTATTAATTTACAACTGATAACCATATATCAATTCATAGGATCGAAAACATTTCAAAAAGCAAGGATAGGTCTAGGTGATCAATTATTTTTTAAAATTAAAATAGTATGCATACAAAAAGAAGTAAAAGTAGAAAATAAATGTGAACATGTTAGATTTGGTCCTAGAAAATAAATAGTCTAATCTAATTGATACCGGGACCTAACTCGAGATTATAATTTAATAGAGTAAATATAGTGACTAAAAAAGTCTTGTAAAAAGTCTGGCTACTGCTAACCAGACCGATATTTCAACCTACACTATTATAGTTGATATACATTTACTTAGTTTACAAGTGGTTGATATAACCAACACGAGAAGATGATATAACCTACACGAGTAGTTGATATAACCTACACGAGTAGTTGATATAACCAACACGAGTAGTTGATACAACCTAACCGAGTAGTTGATATAACCTACACGAGTAGTTGATATCACCTATACGAGTAGTTAATGTAACCTACACGAGTAGTTGGTATAACCTACACGAGTAGTTAGTATAACCTACAAGAGTAGTTGGTATAACCTACACAAGCAGTTAGTATAACCTACACGTAGTTGGTATAACCTACACGAGTAGTTGGTATAACCTACACGAGTAGTTGGTATAACTTACACAAGCAGTTGGTATAACCTACACGAGTAGTTGGTATAACCTACACGAGTAGTTGGTATAACCTACACGAGTAGTTGGTATAACCTACACGAGTAGTTGGTATAACACATAGGAGTGATTGGAGAAACATACACAAGTAGTTGATGTAACCTTGTTCTGTAGTTGTTTTAACCATTACATATAATTGATTCAACCATCACGAGCAGTTTTGACTATCAAAATAATCAACTCACATATGTGTTGTTTTAACCAACGTCAATTTAACTCATATTAAATAGTAGCTGCAACTCACCACGTAGGTAGGCGCACAGATAAACCATAAAATTTAGTCAAAACAAATCAAATATGATTTGATTCAACTAATCCTTTCTCTGTGTGTAAATACGTTAACTGATAAAGAGCGTTCGCATGTTCTTTTCGCTGTTCTATCAAATGAGTTGTGAAAAATGAACTGCTGTTGATTGGCCAACAAGTAGGTTTATTTTGATACAAAAAATGCAAGTGATTTAGTATTACATAAAATATTAATATTTGATTAATAATAATGACTAACCAAACCTAAACCGTAAAATGGGGTGGAACTTACTGGGGTGGAATATACTGAGGTGGAATTTACCGAGGTGGAATGTACGGGGGTGCACCGCGGAATATACTGGTCACCCTGCAATACATATAGACTGTTCATTAAATGAAATGGCTATACCATTTCACTGATTTTTTTTTTATTCAATGTAGTTACAAGACAAACAATTTTTGAAATTTATCCATATATGTCCAATGTTGCGTTAATTAATGCATCCCCCCCCCCAACTGCGGATGTTTGTCCCCGAATTGCTGTTATTAGATTATATACACTTTTTTCATTTTTACCATGTTCATCCTTTTTTAACGCTACTTACAGATTCAAAGGATAGTGCTAAGGCTCTCTTTTTTCAACTACTATGTCTTATATTATAGTATGAGGCAGTCACGTAAGCTTCAGTTACTATCACCTCTTCATTTGCCTCTTCCATATGTGAGTGCAGCCAGCGAATTATGTGTCCCTTTTCGTCATGGTCACTGATAATTGCCAGCATTCGGTGTGCGAGAAGTCCTCGCACTCAATTCACCACATGGCAAGTTCACCACATGGCAAGTTCACCGCAGCTCAATAATTCTCGCAGCTCAATAATTCACCGCAGCTCAATAATTCACCGCAGCTCAATAATTCACCACAGCTCAATAATTCTCGCAGCTCAATAATTCACCGCAGCTCAATAATTCTCGCAGCTCAATAATTCACCGCAGCTCAATAATTCTCGCAGCTCAATAATTCTCGCAGCTCAATAATTCATCGCAGCTCAATAATTCATCGCAGCTCAATAATTCTCGCAGCTCAATAATTCATCGCAGCTCAATAATTCTCGCAGCTCAATAATTCATCGCAGCTCAATAATTCTCGCAGCTCAATAATTCACCGCAGCTCAATAATTCTCGCAGCTCAATAATTCTCGCAGCTCAATAATTCTCGCAGCTCAATAATTCACCGCAGCTCAATAATTCATCGCAGCTCAATAATTCATCGCAGCTCAATAATTCTCGCAGCACAATAATTCATCGCAGCTCAATAATTCTCGCAGCACAATAATTCTCGCAGCTCAATTCACCGCAAAACGCTTTAATTCAATATATAACAGTAATGCAACAAACTTAGAATAAAATTAATATATCAGCAAATAAATAGACATAAATTACGCGAAGAAAACAGGCTTGTTTAAGATGTAATAGTACGTCTCATTGAATATTTATAAAGCCTTTCTAATCAAAGAAAATATATAGAGACAGGACTAGTGAATTAATATTATTGTATACACAAAATGATGTATTTTATATTATAAATGTTGTTTCGATATTAATTTCCCTGGGGTAGTATTTGATTATATTTAATCAATCAAATCATATAAGCTACTGACACAAAAATTACGTGATGCCATAAACAACTATATTCCCAGGCATTTTACGCAAGAAGTATTTTTTTAACATGTAGCGACATAAAAAAACGACATTATCGATAAAGAAATTGACAGTTTAATGTTGTGCAGTTGAGCTGTGAAAACTAGCTATCTATAATATTCATATATTAATACGCTCATTTCACAAGTAGGTATTGAAAAAGGAGAGAATTGTGTGAAATTCCGTTCACTATATAATGCTTACATTATAACAGTACATGTATGAAACCACAAATAATTTAAAAAATGAGTCTCATCTCTACGTTAAACATTAGTTTATGGAAACTACCTGTTACACTTAAGAGCACTAAATAAATCCATCTTTCAAATTTGGAAGAATTACAAATTTTAAAAGCAATTTCATTGCCACATATACTAATAAATTGAATGAATAAAGATTGCTGTAGAATTTAGACGTAATGTACAAAGTATTTGAATACATTCTCCATCAACTGAAATAATAACAGTACATTGAACCTTTTTTTAACCTTGATCCGAAGAAATATCAACACACATTTAATTAAATTTTAATTTACCACACGGTGAATTGAGTTGCTGTGAACTTTCCATTCGGTGAAATGAGGGCAGTGAACTTTCCGGTAATCCCTGCATTCAAGGAGTACAGTAGCTTTTTCTGCTACAAAAAGGCACCGAAAAAGGTGACTTTGTTCATGGAGCCACTTTCCTTTGGACTGCATCTTCCAGTTTCTTGGACTTAATTTTCTTTGACGTCTTAGGTTCCGAAGCAGATGTTAAACCCTTATTGAAGTTTTGCATATACTCTTTGTCAACCAGGTGATTAGTTACAGGGCTGAGTGGGTTACATATGTGAAAAAAAAAACTAATTTTAATAAAGAAAGTTCTAACTATTACTTTTAACTATTACCAGTAGAATTTATCTTTATGTTTCATCATGAATAATTCCGGACCTTATAATTAACATTACTGAACTAAATTTTTATACTAAATATTAATAAACTTCACATTAAATCTAATCCATGAAAGGTTAAGGTTTCAGCGCACACTAAAATTCATCCAAAACAGTAATTATCATATCTGGTATGGCAGTTGTCTGCATGGCCGTTTGCCCTATGGCAATAATCCGTTATGGCAGTTGTTCATTATGACAGTGCCGCAGCGGTCCGTTTGGAAGTTATCTGTATGGCAGTTGTCCGATGGCAGTTGTCTGTATGGTAGTTGTCCACATGACAGTTTTTGCCATATAGCAGTTGTCCGTGTGGTAGTTGTCCGTACACCCTTTGTGCAAATTTAGATATAATTTAGAAACAGATATTCCGATATCTGCCATTTGTCGAAATGGCTGATATGTCGATACTAACCGTTATCACTACGAATTGGACAGCAACCGGTATCGGATCGACATTCTTCTTTTTGTTGTGTTGTTTCAGTACATTATATATTATTTTCTTTAATTAATTATATACCTAATTCTTGAATATGCTTTGCATTTTATATTTTTTTAGATTAATTTTCCAAAAAGAAAACAGAAATTTGGTATTGTAATTTACAATATGATCGTAGCTTGGATACTACATATCATCTATTTAGTTGTTTTTGACTTTAAATCCTATTTTCCATTTGGCTGATAATGCATTTCTTGGATTATTTAAAATGTTATCATGTTAAGTTTGTTGTGTTATCACCCTTACTCTATAACGCCCAAGACATATTGTAGGCCAAAACTTATTTTTTATAGATTTATATCAGAATTAAGTAACCTATATATTAAAGAAAGAAAATATTTAAAGAAAATTTAAAGACTAAAATCCCTTGCGAAGAACTTTGGGTGGTTCAAAATCTTAATTATGAGGACTAATCTTCATTTTATTTGTTCACCTCCTGTAGCTAGAATGTGATTAGATACAGTAAATTTAAACATTTATTTGATGTTTTTTCTAATGTCCTACTTATTTGATTAATTATAGGTAATTGGAGAGAAAATTTGGTCTTACCTTAGCACTTTCAGCTAAGCTGTGTAGGATACCTTGTTCTATGTTCTACGTACCTAACCCATTAGCATAAACATTTAATTATACAAAGTGGCTTTGTCAACTGTGGACTAAAATTTGTATAAAATTTACAAGCTTTTCCCAACTAATGAATAACCCGTTTTCATTACAGATTTTAAGTGTTTATGTCCTAAATTGCTTATAATCTTTTAATTTAACAGAAAATTGATGATAGAAACTGAAATTGATATAATCAAAATACTTTTCCGAAAGGGACTGTCAGTCTCGGATTTTTTCAGGAATATGAAATCAACGTGCGATTCGCTCGGACGGTAAAAAGATTCAGAGAGGCTGGTAGCAGCTTACCGAAGATAGACAAAAGCACCTAAAAGAGATCTTTCAAGAACGAATAAAACTCATTAATAACATCAGAGAAAAATTGAGGTGAAACCCTGGAATAATCTAAGGAGAACTTGTTAAAGGGGCTCATGTTAGCCGGTCTACCACGAGAGAGGTTAAACCCTACTGTAGCATTTCGAATTAGCTAAAAATATTCGTAAAAATTTTAGATCTGAAATAACTCATAAAATGTTTCTACTTGCCTTTGAATCTAGTAATGTTTCCCCCGAAGTAATAAAAAATTTAATGATAGCTTAGAAATTCTTGTAATAACACATTAATATTGTTCTATGTGAGTCAATTAGCACTTTATGACTTAGAAATTCATGTGGTTAGGCCCAACCACGTTATGGACGGTGTCTTTGCTCATTAGTTATTTCCAGTAAGGATACTTAAAATTAGATAAGGACTGGAACTATTAAACATTGTGTTCCGTTATGTAGTTCAAATTCGGTTAGCCGGGTTCAGTACTTAGAGTCAGTACTTCAGACTCTCCCGTCCAGGGTTGGTCTTCTCTGATCTTATACTGCACAATCTGCTGCAAAGTTCACGTCCCTATTTCATTCGGGAATGTGAACTAGGAACCGATCCAAATACCCCTTTTCTTTCACGGTTCAAGGTCAATTCGCAGAAAACACATTCGCCGAAAACTCATTCGCCGAAAGCACATTCGCCCCCTGTTCTACATTCGCCGAACGACACATTCGCCGAAAATATTACAATTTTTAGCAGACTAAGGTTTACTATAAAAATTTAAGTTTATTGAACATCCTGTGTTAAATGAGTATTTAAAATTAATCAATTTTTATTAACTATAAATTAAACGATAATTAATTGTCTGCTTTCAATATCATATAAATGCTTGTTCTTAGTGCCATTATAAAAGTTTCTAAATAAATTTAGTAGTTTATAAATCTAAATAAATTTCAAAAGCTTGGATCTGAAAAAACCTTCAACGCAGAGTTTAAATAACCTCTAATAAAATTTAGTAGTATATATTAAAGAATGAACATTTAGTATTATTTATTAAATAATAAATATTTAAGCCATTTATTCTAACATAAACTTTTCCATTTAAAAAAAAAGTAATTGCTGAACAAAATTTATTTTGACTTCCTTTTTGTACTAAAATACATTTCTCCATATTGTCAATATTTTATAATAGGAATAGTCATATGAATATTCTTAAAACCTAGAAATAATATGTTTTAACTGTACCTTCAATAGTTGTTGCAGCATACAAATTTAAAAGTGGGTAGACCTGTACACTTACAGTGAAAGCTTCACAAGCGACTCACAGTAGCAAACTGATTGTACAATGTTAGCCTATATAGAAAGATTGAAATAAGGGAGACCAACACAATTTTTTTTGTAACTGATAATTGCACAGAGGAAATAGGATTAACAAATAAGTTAATAAACTGCCACAAATAATGCACCAATAACATTATACGAGTTAATTAAGTTAACGTAAATTCCATAAAGTTTAACCAATAATTATGTAGAATATTGTAAAGTAATTTATACACTTATATGTAAGTTCATCTATATGTAATTTCATCTGAACATATGAGATAAATTTGTTTACTTTTTTAAATAATCTTATTTTTCGGCGAATGTGTCGTTCGGCGAAAGTGTCATGCGGCAAATGTGTTTTCGGCGAATATGTTTTCGGCAAAAGTGTTTTCGGCGAATGTGTTTTCGGCGAATGGACCGGTCACCCCTTTCACGACCATGTTTCATTTAAGGACGTGAACTAGGAAGGGAGTAATTTTAAATTAATTTTTCATAATTTTCATAATCTATTTTCCTTTAATCTAATTGAAATAAGTTGCACTAAGAAAGTTAATTGACAGAAAATCTAGTATCTTGACTACATATACAAATATAACCAAAAAGGAATATTTGAAATTGAAATTCAGAAAATTAAAGAATATCGTTTTCAAAAACTAATTGGAAATGGTGTACTCTTTTTTTAGTTTCAAATGGTTATTATAAAAAGAAAATTATTATTCATTTCATTCATATTCTCTGAGGATATCTATTTGATGGTGCTAGGACAATTCGTCGCGGAGACAATTCGTCGTGGACAATTCGTTGCGGACAATTTGTCGTGGACAATTCGCCACCGTATTTTCACTTTTGCCATGTTTTATATTATTAATTTGTTTCATATTTAATTTCGCAATTTATTAGTCGTATTTTCCATTTCTTTCAAATCCTTAAATTAATAAATCAAACAATATGTACAAAACTTGGTATCCACAATACAAAAAAGAAAATTCTAATGAATAATTAATCTTCCATTATTTTGAAATTAATTACTCCACATTTCGAAATAAATTATTATACATTTGAAATAAGTAAAAACAATGAAATATTAAAATAATATCAAGACTTGGTTTCAACAATACTAGTAATTTATATAAATTTTAAAATATCAGATCAAACCAACTCAAGATCTCTCGAAGTAATTTGAAGAATTAAAAATGGTATAAATCGTGTTGAATGTGAACTAAAAATTCATAAATATGAAAATAGATAAAAAATATAGAAAACTGTAAGCGACGAATTGTTCACGACGAATTATCCACGAAAAATTGTCCGCGACGAATTGTTTACGACGAATTGTCCGGAAAAGCTATATATTTGAAGTCATGTGAAGTAATATAATAATTAATCGAAGTTAATGAAGAATTCGATAAATTGTTTGCTAGAATGAAGCATACATTTTATCCAATGTAATAATCCTATGGTATTGAGAAGCGAAGAATATCGATATTATTAAAGAATGAATACTGTGTTAAAATATACCTGCACAATATCTTATCAAAGAATCAAAATACGATTAGTCAAGTAAAAATGATTTCATATCATAGTAGAATTTAATTTTTTAGGAATAAGTGTAAAATTTTGATTAAAACATTATTTTTATGTTAACTTTTGTCATATTTAGATCATGCAGATATTTGAAACTATATGGAAAGAATATTAATCATTTAATATTTTAACTGTGATCCTCATAAAACAACTTTTTAATTACAACATTTTATTCTAACCTCTCATTTTTATCTAAACTAAATCATTTCTCTACTGAGGTACAAAAGAGTTTTTGAAGGTTCAAAATCATTGAACATATTATATACAAGCAACGATTCACATATATAAACATTTTAATTGCGGCAGTTAAATTGTTAATTTAGGAATCATGTTGTGATTTCACTGAATATTGATATATTATGATGAAATAAATTTTAGTTAAGCCTTTTCCGAAAGATAATTTAATAAAAATCGAAATTTATGCAAGACAAGGCTCACAGTCACGAATCCAAGTACAAAAAAGATTGGTTGAAGGGTAAAGACTTCATAAATGACTTGTTAATGAACTGGTCAGCCAATAGCCCCTTTCTGAATCCAATCGAACATTAGTGGAGCATTTTTAAATCAGCGGTTTACAAATTTGTTGAGCAATATTACTCATAAAAAGATCCTCCACTTTAAATTCCCCACCTACACTTCCCCACCTATTCTTCCCTCTCCTTCGTTTCTCCAATCTTTACTTCACCATCTTCGCTTCCCCTACTGCACTTCTCCAACCTTCACATACAAACAACTCACTACTATAGTAACCGACACACACAAACACACACGCTATCATATTAGTATATATATAATTGATAGTAATTCATATTTAATTTGTATTTATATTCATGGGATAGTAAAGAAATATAAAATGCTTCAAACCTTATTTACTATAAATTTTGGAACACAGTGATCGAGCCTTGGTAATCAAATTTATACTAAAAAATATGCGTGCAAATGAATAGTACTTAAAAAGCAGAATCTGTTATTACAAAATGAAATAATTAATTTGATAAAAATAACTGATATCGCATCATCACCTAGAAATATTGTTATTAAAGTAAAATTTTATGTGAATTTCTAATTAATTATTTTCAGAATACTCTCACTTTTCAACAATAGAGCCCGTTTAAATTTTCGAATGGTGCTGATTTATCCAACTGTGTATTCAGACATTGTGTTCTATAACTGCATAATTTTGAGGAAAGCGTGCGAATTTGGGTTAAATAGGTATGTTTCTTTCGAAACTGAACTTGGTGAAGCTCATCCCTGTGAATAATAGAAGAGAGTATTAACAATTTGGTTTATTATCTAAAAAGCTCGAAAATCAGCGATAAAAATCTTTTGTGCTCAGAATCTTATTCTTCAAATCCATTCGACTCACCGCATTCACATTCTGCTGGGGTGAGATCTTGATTTTAAGCGCAGCATTGATGGGGTTTTTAGCCGAAATTTTAAGTTCACCACTTGAGCTATTCAAATTAGCAACTGATCCGTTCATACGAAGTCTGTCAAGAAAGTTGGCATTGAATTAGATTGTAAGCCCTTGAAGCTACTGGAGCGAAGAATCCTACTTTAGATTATCTCTGCATATGATGTATTTGTTGACATAATTGTTATTCTCCGTGTAAAATGTATGTGTGTTTATTAAACTATTTGATTTTATTTGATAAGATTCTTAAGAATGTGTACAGAGTAGGTTTACAAATACTAAAATTACATTCATCAAGTTGAATCTGAACATGTAGGTCAAAATAAAGTTATTTTATAGTACATCTATCTCTGTATGATTTTGAAACTTAGCCATGAAATTAAGGTGATGGTACTAGTCACATCATACTCTTATAATATTTGATTAATGCAGGGTACAGGAACATAAACGGGTATAGTACCTAGTAGACGACACAAAATATGACGTCACCACAACAACACATTCCTTGTTTGTATTTGCATGTTAATATCGAAAAGTTTGAAGTCATTTTATAAGGATTTCGTGTAAAAGAAAAATGAAAATGGTTGAATCTCTAAGTTGAATGTATAGATAAATTATCTATAAAAATAGGGTCTTGAACATATGCTTCCTAGACGCCTTAACTAGTGCTAGGTAACAGCTAAATTGTAGTTCCTATGAATAACAATTAAGGAAAAAAATAATGGAAATACAATTTAACCAATGCCTAGTTAGTAATTGATAAGAAAAAAATTAAATTTGGAAATGACTAAGTTACCATACCCTATGTTACTGTATCCTAGATTAATGTACTTACTCAAATAATGAAGTTGTTATAGGTACATACAAAATATTCTAAATTAGTAACTCACTTAGTGAATGAACCTGAAGGTGCCCGATACGAAACAGGAGATTTCCTTCCTTTCTTTTCAACCACAGAAAGTTGATAAAATACAGATGAATCCTTAGAGATATGAGATGGAATATTTAAATTAATTTTCCTAAGAGGTTTAGCATAAATAGGTAGAAATTTTGGGTAGCAATTTTGGAGAAATCCCTGTTCCTATTATTATTCACATATTAGCTTGAATTGATGGATAGTAATTCTGCATTATAAAATGATTGAAAAGCAAATTGAGAGAATTATATTTTACTCACCGAAGAGAAGGATAGCAAACATGTGAAAGGTAAATTATTTCCTTCTGGGTAATTTGGTGTTTTGAAGTAATAATCATCTCCTTCTTTCTCGAATGTACAGTCTCCTTCCAATGGTTGTAACTTTACTAAGTCGTTACTGAAAGAAGAAGTGTGTGATTATTGAAATATTTTCAGTCTTCACGGTTCTTCCTATGTTAGGAATAAATATAAGCAATGATGATAAATAAATTACATTTCAATGATCGTTATGGAAAATTCTTTGATTTCGAAATTTAAATTGAAAATGAAACAACCAGATTTACTACACGATTATTTGTAAATAGATAATTAAATTTGATTCTTTTCTTTCACTTCATGTATTTAAAATTTGAAAAAGGATTTCATTTATTCAGTTCCATCAGTTATGGTGGAACTTACCAAGTGTCAATAAAAGTGATTTCACCCGACCAGTTTGATGAAAGAAAAGGATGAAGTTTACTCTCGATGATCATTTCATTGCCGACAGTCGAGAAAGTAGTACCAGTTTCTACTTCTTTATCGCAATATCTGAAATATAGTGTAAAGCCTTCATTTCTATTTGTTCATTGATTAATACGGGGTACCACTATGATTAATATGCGACTAGTAAGTTTCGAGGTAAGTTTAGAAAATGGCATTCGAAGGCTAACTATTCAAAACCTGTATATTTATTGTCGCTTCGGAATAATGATAAAAACGCAGTAATAATTCATAACAAGTTAAATATTGATAATATGCTTATAACATATTAGGACCCAGTCAAATGAACGGTCTTGCCTACCCATTTCGAGAGCAGTTTAGCCGCAAAGAAACCGCTTTGGAACGAAATTCCATTGATCTCCATTTTGAAAGCTAGGGGATGTCAGACGGGCGATTTAGCCGTGCCCTGGCTTTTATCATGGAATTCAATGGAATTTCTTCCAAAAGCCTTTTCTCGGTGGCCGAACTACTTTCGAATTACGTCAGCAAAGCCGCTCGCTTGATTTGATCCTCAAAGTAATCATGTATTATTAGTTTTTATCGTTAATTACTTTATCTCCGAAGTCTCTCATGAAATTTTAAATTGCAATTGAAAGTAAAAAGTAGCACATGTTATGAGGTATTTGAACTAGTTATGAGGTATTTGAACTAGTTATGAGGTATTTGAACTAGTTATGAGGTATTTGAACTAGTTATGAGGTATTTGAACTAGTTATGAGGTATTTGAACTAGTTATGAGGTATTTGAACTAGTTATGAGGTATTTGAACTAGTTATGAGGTATTTGAACTAGTTATGAGGTATTTGAACTAATTATGAGGTATTCGAACTAGTTATGAGGTATTTGAACTAGTTATGAGGTATTCGAACTAGTTATGAGGTATTTGAACTAGTTATGAGGTATTTGAACTAGTTATGAGGTATTTGAACTAGTTATGAGGTATTTGAACTAGTTATGAGGTATTTGAACTAATTATGAGGTATTTGAACTAGTTATGAGCTATTTGAACTAGTTATGAGGTATTTGAACTAGTTATGAGGTATTTGAACTAGTTATGAGGTATTTGAACTAGTTATGAGGTATTTGAACTAATTATGAGGTATTCGAACTAGTTATGAGGTATTCGAACTAGTTATGAGGTATTTGAACTAGTTATGAGGTATTCGAACTAGTTATGAGGTATTTGAACTAGTTATGAGGTATTCGAACTAGTTATGAGGTATTTGAACTAGTTATGAGGTATTTGAACTAGTTATGAGGTATTTGAACTAGTTATGAGGTATTTGAACTAGTTATGAGGTATTTGAACTAGTTATGAGATATTCGAACTAGTTATGAGGTATTTGAACTAGTTATGAGGTATTTGAACTAGTTATGAGGTATTTGAACTAGTTATGAGGTATTTGAACTAGTTATGAGGTATTTGAACTAGTTATGAGGTATTCGAACTAGTTATGAGGTATTTGAACTAGTTATGAGATATTTGAACTAGTTATGAGGTATTGGAACTAGTTATGAGGTATTTGAACTAGTTATGAGGTATTTGAACTAGTTATGAGGTATTTGAACTAGTTATGAGGTATTTGAACTAGTTATGAGGTATTTGAACTAGTTATGAGGTATTCGAACTAGTTATGAGGTATTTGAACTAGTTATGAGGTATCTGAACTAGTTATGAGGTATTTGAACTAGTTATGAGGTATTTGAACTAGTTATGAGGTATTTGAACTAGTTATGAGGTATTTGAACTAGTTATGAGGTATTTGAACTAGTTATGAGGTATCTGAACTAGTTATGAGGTATTTGAACTAGTTATGAGGTATTTGAACTAGTTATGAGGTATTTGAACTAGTTATGAGGTATCTGAACTAGTTATGAGTTTTACAATGTGACCGAGTTTTTTGGGAGCGTGGTTAATTAATAAAATTAATCCTTTAGGTAAGTTAGGGTCGAATGATAAGGTTAAATTTCAATTGAAGAAATTGTTGTAATCTCCGACACTAACCATGACCATACATTCAAAATTTAATTAATTATTTTCTAGAGGGTTCGTATTTGTGGAAAGGTCAAAAATATTATTTCATAATTCTTATCTTCATCTGAAATAGGATGAAAAACAAATTGAGTATCCATCTTCTTGCTGCTGAATTTATATGTATACACTGTCTAACGAAACTATTTTAACAGTGAAATGCTTAAAATTGCTCTTTATTTATCGACCTATTCATAAATGATTATCAAGGTAGTGAATTTGAAATATGTATAGTCTAATAGATCAATTTACATTGAATGACTTGTTGTTGATAAATCTGTTCTTAGCACCAAAAATTCGAAATAGCAGATGGAGTTTCCAACTGAGTTTCCAATCCGTTGGTAGAGATCAAAATCAGAGACTTCGAACTCAATACGATGGCATTCTGGGGCTTGTACATGGTAGATATGATGCTCAACTGAAACAGAAAAAATAATTTACTAGATCACTCCAATACTATACTCTACGAATCTATAATATTGAATTTTCGTGAAAACGAACAGCAATGAAACTATTTCCAACGAAAAATAGAGTTTATATGAAATTCAATAATCTCTATTAGATCCACTGAAATGAAGGGAAGATTGAAGATTATTTAAGATAGTTCTCTTATCATTTCTCCAAAGATTCACTTGATTGTTGCTTAGATCACTTTTGAAAGTTTGGTTGAAATACTCACTGTCTTCGGAAGAATCACTGACGATTTTTCCTTCAGATGTCACGTTAGTTCTGGCGATTTTGAGATCCCCACTATCAATGGCATCTGTTGATAAAAAAAATGAATATTACATTTCCCCCATATCTCATTGAAATACATATTCAAATACATAGGGATATTCAAATGCACTAAAAACAAGGATATTATACTACAGTAAGTTACAGCACTGTCGAGAGGGATAAGTAGAATTGAATATAGAATTTTATATACAGTATAAAGGACAGTGGAATTAAATATAAAATAGATTTAGATATCATTTGAGGTATTTCTTGTACGGTTTTGAACAACTCCAATTGTGTTGAAGACAATTGAAGAAAATAAAATTGTAAACTGATTATTTATCGCCTTTAAGAGAAGAGTAATATATCCTTCTAGTTATTAAATCTACTAAGTACTAAAGCAATAATTTTCTTTATAAATCTATTGCCTTGATTACGTCATGATCCCAAATAACGTTGTCACAGGAGGATAATGTAAAATAATTTTATCAACTATATCACTAAATTTTTGTTCTCACCATAGTAGTCCTTATCGTCATTCTGGCAATTTGTTCCTGAGGCTCCTGGTCTGCAGACACATCCACAGTCGCTTCCAATGTAACCATCATTCAAACAGGGGTCTGACGTGATATTGCAACTTGCCATCCATTTGTCTGTTTTGAAAACACCATTGTTAGGACATACAAAAATATTTACTCATTCCATTTGCTTTGAAAATACAGTTTTCCAAGTACCCATGCAATTGTAGGCAAGGTTGGCAATCTTCTTGTCGTAAAAAGAAAGTCCACTCCTTTGTCCCATGAAAACTGCTGCAGTTGGATCAGTTGTTGCCACAATTGTTAAAAACCCTTCATCCGTAAATGCCTGACAACAAAAACAAATAATATTTATTTTCTACTAGCTGGACTCGGGGAAATTCCACGGAATTGATAAAACAAGTAATGGATTTTGGTCTTGGGCTAACCAACATGTCTCATTCTGTTTTGCCAATTGACAGACTGACACGGCTGTCCACCTACTCAATCTACCTAGAGGATGTTTATGAATTATAATCTGTATGCTATTATAAGCAGTGTCAGCAGTGTCAATTCATCCATTGAATATTTTCACCTTACAACCTTTTTCCTAAACTAAGTTATATTTTAGTTGAAAGTTTACCTTCGCTTTCCCCATCTTCACTTCCCCACCAACATTTCCCCCACTAACACTTCTCCCATCGATACTTCATACACCATCACTTCCCCCACTTTACTTCAACCACCTAAACTTCTGAAACTTTCACTTACGCACTTTCCCTTCCCTCACCTTCACTTCCCTTACCTTCACTTCCCTCACCTTCACTTCCCTCACCTTCAATTATCTTACCTTCACTTCCCTCACCTTCACTTTCCTCACATTCTCTTACCCAACCTTCATTTCCCCATCTTCACTTCATCCACCGACACTTCCCCCCAACCTTCACTCACTACTATAGTAGGCGAGACATACAAACTCACACTCTATCGTATAAAGATATATGTAGATAAATTTATTTCAAGAGAGATCAATTTATCTTAAATAAATTCAACTTACCCCGGTAGAATAGTGCATCACAGAGTAGTAGTCATAAGGTGTCCCCAAGTTTCTCGTATTACTTTTTTGGAAATTGCCTTCCCTTCCAGATATTATATTATCAGTGAGAATAGAGATGTAGTCGTCCCTGTCGGATCTCACTTGCTCATGATTGAGACCCATGGCGTGGCCTATCTCGTGTACCACAGTTCCCAACTACGAGATCGAGGTATAACAATATTGTAATATTTGGTAAGACAAATGGGTCGGCTTTGTATAGTAGCTAAGATCAGATTCCTTCATAAAAAGGCTCATGCTAACATCATCCTTTGGATAAAGATTCATTCTTAATATGTTTGCGTGATTGCAAATGAAATAAACCTAATCTACTGTTAGTGAACACCCTTGTACAATATCTATACAGAAACTCACCGATTCACATCCTGAACCGATTGATACCTCTTGCGAAACGGTAGATACTTTACCAACATATGACCAGCAACCTGTACTACTTATGAAATCCAAGAAAGGAGATGTGTTACTTTCTGTGAATGTAATACAAGTGTTTTCTCGCCACTCATCAATACCAGCTTCTATTGCAGATCGTTTGCCTGAGTCAGTTACTGAAATATAAAAATTCTCGTCCATTATTACCATTTTTTTAAATCTAATTAAAATAATATTTTATTGTTGAGATATTAAAGTATATCATTGACGTCTGATGATACATTAAAATAACATAAATTTTCATTTTAAACATGTAAATGCGAGATGGAAAATTCCACATCGTATTTGAAATGAAATTTGTTAGGTGTTTCTCACACTTTCATGATTTATATATCCACTTCCTTTCAAGTTCCTACAAATGAATATTGTAAAACTAAAATTACCTTAAAATAACCCTCGCTTTTCAATAAGATAAGGATACAATTATCGGATAAGCAACATGTTACTTTCATTTAAGAATGTTTAATAGGTGTAAAAGAGTCATTTGCTTATCATTTACCTGTTTGATAATATCATTTCATCAGTTGCCTTGTTGTTCAATATAGAAACCCAATTTATATAAAGATTGATAAATTCTGAATTAGGTATTTTTTTTATCATTGATTAAGTATTTTGTAAATCATCTTACTTCGATTGAGAGAGTAGTTGACTTCTGTAGGAGTAAGTCCAGTGCTCCAAAGACGTGCGTCTAAAGCGGTGAGTTTTCTGGTCATCAATTGGAACTCCTGTTCTTTAGTGAGTCTGATGTCACCTTGGAACAAATCGTCATTCTCTTCGGGAATTTGAAACTGCAGACTACCTCCATCAAACGAAATACCAGAACCACTAATACCACCTTCGTTTTGGGGCTTGACAGTAGGTGACTCCACCAGCAATAATTAACAATTAACAATAGGTTCTATTTTCACATCCTGAAACCCTTTAATAATATAAAACACCCTCCCCCCCTGCAACGATGAAGTGAGCTTCCCAAGACTTGATGATTTTCATGTGTAGAATTTGTGCACCATTTAACGGTGGCTCGAAATTTTGGTCTCGGAATATTCCGGTATTGAAATTTCGTTCTCGGAAATTTTGGTCTCAGAATTAAAAATGACCTCTCAGCATAAATGACCATTATGAAGTTTGCTGTATCCGCTAGTTTGTTGTACTGCATACTTCATGATTTTTTAAAGAACTGGCAGGAGGGTTTGGAGGGCAGCACATCCCCTCATACATCTTATTCATAAATATTATTTCTACCTGATACCGAATACTCAGAGACCGAATTTTCCGCTTAAATCTCATGCTAAATAAATGTCAAAAAATGTCACAATTACTAATGTTACGTATCATTTCGCAACAGTTAATGATGTTTTGCGATTTTAATGAATAAACTACACATTTTAGTACTTATAATTCCAACTTTTTCTATTATTGTTCTTCAATAACACCATTATAAACTGAGACCGAGTTTTCTGAGACCGAAATTTCATAGAACCAGGACAAACCTTGTTTCAATGAGTTATGAAAATTTAATGTCATGAGATTTTTTTGGATTTTAGATAAGACAGTGTAGTTTAGTTGAGTCTCATGTGCTATCTCTGTTTGATATATATCTGAATACTATAATTTAAGTAACAAATTCAGTATTTATTACCATTTGGTCATTCGCTGATCAGCTATTATTATATTTCGACTATACATATTTAGCTAGACATCGCAATTGTAACTTGTTGAAAAGGGTTAAGAAAATGTTGGGATATTATTCCTCAATCATCACGTATGATTAATTAGTGTAATATTCAATGAAAGTACGATAATAATTGCTGAATAGTTTACGCAAGAGGATTGAGAGGGAGAAGTGACTGTTTAGGGTTTGATTTGATATTGGTGTGAACCCTGACCACAGTTCAAGTAGTTTTAAGTTAAATTTTAAGGTATAAATTTTATTATTATTTGTTGTTTCCAGTTTGTTGAAAGGCTACGAAAGGCTATAAATAAAAATTATCCATTGAGATTTGAATTTGGAATGATGTAACTGCTGAAAATGGTATCCTATCCATTAATTATTATAAGTAAAACTATATTGAACTGTTGTGTTGATAATTGCCTATTGAAACAATAAACATGTTAAATCGTAACAGTAAATAATCCCATTTATCAATTGAATTCTGAAGAAATGAACCAAAGATGCTGAATTAGATCATAAAATCTGTTCTACGTACCAAAGGTCCTGTAGTGCGGGCTTTCGTCCCTACGACGCAAAGAAGCAAACAAACTAGCAACTTCATGGCGTTGTGTTGATGCTCTTCGTGTGCTTCACTCGCCAATGTTCAGTGTGCTGTAACTTAATCTATAATTGTTCTGCATTTTATATAGAATTATAGATAGTAGGAACAATTATTGGCCTGTAATGAGATGATAGTAATTCTAATTAGTTTGGTGTTTGCGGAACATTCTGAGTAGGTAGTGTAATTATATGGTCTCTATCCAAGCTACCGTAAAATGAAATTTGTTACGTAAGCCTGCAGTATTGGATAAGAACCTCATTGGGCACATTATTTCATCACTCCAAAAGTAGAGCTCTTATTTTTAAGTGACGAAATTGGTCTTCGCCTAGGTCAGATCTAGAGAAAGTTATGGAATCGTAAAAATTTGTCTGTATCTCAGAATTTGTCTTGCTTCTCTTTTATCTTTTCAGCTAAGTTATATTCTATGCAAACTAATTTATTGAGTTTGTTATATTTCACAGCAAAGGCGGATCTAGAGTAGATAATTAATCTAAGCTCTTCATATGGATAGATGATAGCTTATCTCAATGTTACGCATAAATTAATGCCAAACATTGAACACCTGACTATCCATGGTCAATCAATTATATTTACTAGTACAGTAGCTACCTTATGTTCATTTCTTGCGAAAATGTTTATATTATTGCCATAATTCTGCCAGTAGATAGTATAGATTGTTATATTTTGAGTTAAATTAAAATATAAATTCATCATAATCTATGAATTTTCATAATTTGAATCATAATCTCCTTGTTACGATATACCTATTTATTAATTGAAAAGATAAATAATACTATCATAGCCCTCTTCCTTAATAGTTATTGATATAAGATTGATATAAGACACCCCAAACACTTTCCAAACTGTAATAGTAATAAATTGAGCCAAAGCCCAGACACTCACCGACTAAAACCTATTTCCTCTTCTAGCAGGTACATGTAGTTCTCCCACCGAAAAGAGCAGGTCTTCAAGCTGATGTCTAGCTGGTTTGTCTGCTGCAATTTTCGGATTATTTATTCTAAATTTGAGAAATTATCAGGCATAATACAACAACTATTCATGCTAGTTACTTCAGGTTTTAGCAATTCTCTGGCTATCACAGTTCTTAGGGAACGAATAACGTCACACTAAATTATTAAGAAACTAGTTAAGAGTTTACTCTCTTAACCAATATAATATAATATAATTCGTACATTTCTTGAACCAAATAATGTGAAAATAATAATTTATGAGAAAAAAGTCAAACAAAAAGAACAATATATAATATCAAAAAAGTAAGAGAAAACAAAGTAATGTAAATAAACTCTTACTACATATACCGGATCGGCCGAAAGTCTCTTAACAATTTTAAAATTTTATTATACAAGAACTGTAATACATAAACATTCTTAGTAAACTGAAATTTTGAAAAAAGAATCCACAGTTTTTTATCTACGTATTTATTTTTCATTCAAATGTCTTCCATTACCATTTAAGCTAATACGAACTATATGTACTGTGTGTTCCGCGATCACTCTTCTCAGCATGTCTGGTGAAATGTTGTTAATTTCATCTAAGATATTCTGTTTTACCTCATCAAGCATGTCTGGATTATTTAAGAATAATTCCTCCTTTAAATATCCTCATAGAAAAAATATGGAGGAGTTATATCCATTGATCGAGGTGGCCAAATAATATCAACAAAGCGAGAAATTAGTCGGCCAGAAAATACTGATCTTAATGTGTCATGATGGTCTTACGTTCATTATGCGCTGTGGTCCCATATATTTGGAACAACTTATCTTTCATGCCTTCCACGTTCAGCTGTGGTAACAAATAAGTATTAATCATTTCTATGTACCCTTCTCCTGTAACCGCACAAGTCGAAACAGCATTATCTTCAAAGAAGTATGCTCCGAGAACTTGGTAATCTGCACCAGACAGTTTCTGTATGTGGATGGGTGTTCATGTACATTTTGAGAATTCTCTCCGGCCTAAAATCTACAGTTTTATTTATTCAAGTGTCCAATGAGATTGAAGTTAGATTCATCTGACAGTATATTAGAAGTGATGTGAATGACTCGTTGGCTTTCAAATTTATAAATGATGGAACGAATTCTTGTCGTTTTTGGAAGTCTGTGTGTGACCTGTAATTCTGGTTTCAACAAAATATTTTCTAATGATAAAATTTTAGATCCTGCTTTATTGTGTGTTACTGTAACGTGCGAGAAAATCATATTAGCATGAATATTACGTTTATAGGCACGCTTGAGTGCCTTTATTATTAACTAAATACCTAATTACCATTTAGTATACTACAATAAGATAGTTAGTCCTACCTCATTCTTCTATTTAATCTATCAGAAAGAAGATCGAGTTCGATTATTTTTTATGTGACTCTTTTCTCTGACAGTACATCATCACAGTGACTCTTTTCTCTGATAGTACATCATCACAGGGACTCTTTTCTCTGATAGTACATCATCACAGTGACTCTTTTCTCTGATAGTACATCATCACAGGGACTCTTTTCTCTGGTAGTACATCATCACAGTGACTCTTTTCTCTGATAGTACATCATCACAGGGACTCTTTTCTCTGATAGTACATCATCACAGTGACTCTTTTCTCTGATGGTACATCATCACAGGGACTCTTTTCTCTGATAGTACATCATCACAGTGACTCTTTTCTCTGATGGTACATCATCACAGTGACTCTTTTCTCTGATAGTACATCATCACAGTGACTCTTTTCTCTGATAGTACATCATCACAGTGACTCTTTTCTCTGATGGTACATCATCACAGGGACTCTTTTCTCTGATAGTACATCATCACAGTGACTCTTTTCTCTGATGGTACATCATCACAGGGACTCTTTTCTCTGATGGTACATCATCACAGGGACTCTTTTCTCTGATAGTACATCATCACAGTGACTCTTTTCTCTGATAGTACATCATCACAGTGACTCTTTTCTCTGATAGTACATCATCACAGTGACTCTTTTCTCTGATAGTACATCATCACAGTGACTCTTTTCTCTGATAGTACTTCATCACAGTGACTCTTTTCTCTGATGGTACGTCATCACAGTGACTCTTTTCTCTGATAGTACTTCATCACAGTGACTCTTTTCTCTGACAGAATAATCATCACAGTGACTCTTTTTTCTGATAGTACCTCATCACAGTGACTCTTTTCTCTGATAGTACATCATCACAGTGACTCTTTTCTCTGATAGTACATCATCACAGGGACTCTTTTCTCTGATGGTACATCATCACAGTGACTCTTTTCTCTGATAGTACATCATCACAGTGACTCTTTTCTCTGATAGTACATCATCACAGTGACTCTTTTCTCTGATAGTACATCATCACAGTGACTCTTTTCTCTGATAGTACATCATCACAGTGACTCTTTTCTCTGATAGTATATCATCACAGTGACTCTTTTCTCTGATAGTACATCATCACAGTGACTCTTTTCTCTGATAGTACTTCATCACAGTGACTCTTTTCTCTGACAGTACATCATCACAGTGACTCTTTTTTCTGATAGTACCTCATCACAGTGACTCTTTTCTCTGATAGTACATCATCAGAGTAACTCTTTAGTCTTTTCTCTGATAGTACATTATTATATTGACTATCATCACTGATAGTACATCATCAGCTGTTGAAGAAAAAATGTAAATTGGATCCACCAATGAGAGCTTAACTAATAATAGAAAAACTTAAAAATAATTTCCCTTTTCAGTATAACTTCACACGGCGAATCAGTTTCCTGTATAGTCTATAATAATAGTTTTCATGGGGAAAAATTACCTAGTTTATGGTAGGTATTATCCAATGAACATTTTAGTGTTACCTAATGAATTGTTAGTAATGTAACCCTATTTAGTACATAACGTAGTGTACCCAATTGAATGGTGATTAATTGCACAATTAGGAAGATTAATTTATCTTTAATCGATACTTTATCAGTTTGTATTGCGCCATTTTGGTATATCGGCAAATGACATTGAATATTATTTTAACTTTTAGTTATTTCACATGACTAGTTTGATAACTGCAGTTTAAATCATTCATATGATTTATTTATTATCAGTTTACATCCTGGTGGTTATTCAGTAAATTCTATGAAACTCAGAAAAGAGCTGGAACACACATAAAGATTTTACACAATCTAAGTTTCATAATCTGAGAAACGAGTTATACATTTAGCCTAGAAGCTTCGTCACAAAGCGTGACACTTAAAGTGTATCATCAATGATTTCGACATGCCTATTAGAGCTTGGTAGTGTTTCAGTGTGATGCACTTTCCTGCATGACTCTGCATCCAGTGTGATGCACTTCAAAATAAGTCTACAAAACCTTCAGACACTAAAGTGCAATGCACTGAAAGTTTCAGTGGTCTAGAAACAGGTTTTACCATTTATGAGTCAAAATAACCGGTTTGCTACATGGTTTAAAACTGCTAAGGGAGGACATATTTCACTCCTTAGAAATTATCATTTCTCTTGTTTTAAAATTTTATAAGAATAATATTGGGTTTACACTTTATATATATTAAATTCTTTAAACAAGAAAAATTCTCGATCACTTAATATGCAACGATTTTCATTCTTAATCAAATATTTTTATTTTTGGCTGAGCACTACGGTATCTGGGGTAATTAAAAAGTTATTTATAGTTATTTGAGTAATAGAAAACAGTGTGTACATATAGACAATTTTTAGATACATTTTTTATTATTTTTATCTATGATTTTAATGTCTATTTTCAAAAGCTTTATCTCCATTTTATTTGTCGATGATGCAGTTTTTATTGTAATAAAAATAGCTTTAATAGATTTTTTATAAATTACACTCGGTGGTTGAAACTCAATATATTCCGGCCATATATTTCTAAAAACCAAGCTTATGCGTTTTAATTCTAGAATTTTTTTCATATCTGATATTTTATAATAATAAAAAAGTTGAATATGTGTATAATTTTTTACATTTTTTTATAGATCATGAATTTTATTTTATTTTGCACCAAACTCACTACAGTGCAGGGTGTTCTGTACGCCGCTAGGCATTATTTTAATGAAAAAAGTCAATTTTAATGATCAAGCATATTCTGTTTTTCATTAGTCAATAATCATACTTTACCAAACTTTTAATATTCATTTATGACAAAAGTTTCAATCAATATTATTTTACGAACAATTTTAAACGTGAGAAGGGATGAAAATAACATATCTTCTATGATTTAAAAGAAAATGTATACATATCTTAATTTTTTTAAATTTTAAACTTGGCCATATTGCAGTTTACTTTTTATTGAATTTTTACGAAGAGTAGAGCATTGTTTGTCTAACCTGATCAATATAATAAATATTTAATTGATTTTACCACTTTTCCTCGAAAATGGGTATTAATTTCCTCCAATTCGAACAGAATTGGAGGAAAATTTTACTATTTTTAGATCCATAGAATTATACAACTCTCTACTTTTAGACAGAACTAATGTCAGATTTGAAATGTAAGAAATTGTTTAGAAATAAGTATTTGTAAATATAATTTAAATTGTTGATTATTAATATATATTTTTAATTTATATAATTTTTTTTATTAATTTTTTATCTTTATAAATTTTTTGATTATTATATAAAAAAAGGATTTTCCATATAAAAGAATTATAAGCTTAAATATAATGCTATCATTATTTTTCTAATTAATTTCACTTATCATATGTATTTGGGAGTAGAAATTATAGGCATCAGCAACTTCAGCTATGTTGTGTACCTACCTACCGGGTCAATTTTCGAAACACTTTATACATAATCCTCCCAAAAAATATAAAATTATTTATTTGGATTCAACTCATAAAAAAAAACTCATAAAAAATGCTTCAAACCATATTTAATACAAATATTGGACACAGTGATTAAGCACTCAAAGCCAAATTTCATTAAAAGATATAAGTGCAAAAGAAATAAGGGACAAAATATATAATATGTTACAAAATTAATATCCATAGAGATGAAATGAAAGAAATTATTTGTTTAAAATAACTGATTTTGAATCATAAGTGGATTAATTTAGTAATTATAGTAAAATTTAACTAGAATTGAATTTTTTTTCAAAATAGTCTCATTTGAACCCACTTGAATTTTCAAGTTGATGTGCATACCTATACAATATGAAAACATAGTCATCTATAAGTGCATTATTTGGAGAAATACGTGCTAATTTGGGTTATATAGTGAGGTAGGTAATTCTTTCGTAAATGAATTTCTTGAAGTTCATGCCTGGGAACAAAAGAAGAATGTTTTAACAATTTGGAATATTTACTAAAGCGCTTAAAAATCAAAGATGCATTTCTTTCGTGTTCAGAATCTTGTGTTTCAAATTCATTCGACTCACTTCATTCTGTTGAGGGGAAATCTTGACGATAGCCGCAGCATTACTTGGTCTGCTAGCCAAAATTCTGAGTTCACCACTTGGACTATTCAAAGTATAAACTGATCCGTTCTTACGAATTCTGAAGAAAAAGATGGCCTTGCATTAGAATCTAAACCCGTGGAGCTAGCACAAGAGATGGAACAGAGAATCCTACTTTGGATTTTCTATGTGTATGATTTATCTGTTGATATGATTTTTATTCCCCATGTAAAATGTCTCTAAGTTTAATAAACTATTTGAAATGATTAGATTTGATTTGATATATTTATATACTTAAGTAGACTGTGTACAGAGCAGGTTTACGAGTAATAAAATGAAAACAGTGTGTAGATACAAGTAGTTGAATCTCAACATGTACCATTGTACGAAGTACGTAGGTCAAAATAAAGCAGCTGTATATTACATTTGAACTAGTATTTATTTGAAGTTTAACAAATAGAAATTGAGGTGAAGGAAGTAGGAACACAATAGTCTAGTAATCTCTGATTAAATAACTTTCACAAATAATGAAGCTGCTATGTCAGAACAAAATATTCTAAACTAGACGACGGGCGCTCAAAGAGCGAATGCCTTCTCAGCTAAGTATAAATGACCTTGACTAACCATTTAATAATTTGTCTTGAGTTATAAATGACCTTGACCTTACACCCGTTCCCTCCTAAAATCTAATCAAATGATTCCTGAATAATGAACAATCATCTCACCAAATTTTAGTCAATTTGTTTGAACATTTTTTTGGGTTATAAATGACCTTAAACTTCAGCTTTAATTAGGTAATTAGTAACTCACTTAGTGAATGAACCTGAAGGCTCCCGATACGAAACATAAAATCTTCTTCCATTCTTTTCAACCACAGAAAGCTCATAAAATACCGAAGAATCCTTGAAGAAATGGAATAAAATATCTAATTAAATTTTCCTGAGAGATTAAGCATACAAAAAAAGAAAAAAATACAAAAGAAAATAAAGTAATGTGGGAATTCTAGATTCATCACTACAAATGCGCCTATTATTATTCACACATTATGAATAGTATTTCTGCATGAAAATATTTGAAAATCAATTTGATAGAATGGCATTTTACTTACCGAAGAGAAGGATAGCAAACATGTGAAAGGTGAATTAATTCTTTCTGGGTAATTTGGTGTTTTGAAGTAGTAATCATCTCCATCTTTCTCAAATGTACAGTTTCCATCCAATTGTTGTACCTCCACTAAGTCTGTTTTAAGAGTGTTACTGAAAGAAGAAGTTTGGTATAATTGAAATATTTTCAGACTAACAGTTCTTTGAATTATTTGAATATAATTGGGAATTTTTTTTTGATTTCGGAATTCATATTGACAAGATGCACAACTAGGTTTACCAGAAGATCAATTGTAAACAGATAAATGATATTTGATTAGATGTTGGACGGTTTAGATCACAACACATATGAAGAATGTTATATTTTAGCTATTTGCTGGAATAGCTATGGTGAAACTTACCAAGTGTCTATAAAAGTGATTTCACCCGCCCAATTTGATGAAAGAACAGGATGAAGTTTACTCTCGATGATCATTTCATTGCCAACACTCGTGAAGGTGGTACCAGACTCTATTTCGCTATCACAGTATCTGCAATAGAATGTAGGGTCTTGCTATCTATTTGGCCATTGAATATTATACACAAGATATTATAGTATATATTGTAACTTTCAGAGAATAAGATACATAGCTTTCTCAAATCGAAACAGAAATGAACGCTTGAGGTACATTAGGGTTAAATATAAATGAAGAAATTGTTTTTTTTTTGTTCTGGAAAAGTATGAAGGAAACATTAACCGTACATTTTCATATTGAATTTATAATTTAAAAGAGTGTTTTGATTAGTATTTATGAAAAGATCGAAATCAATTAACTTTATAATAAGTCATTGACCGAGAATTGTTCACAATTCTTATCTTTATCATAGGATGATGAACAATGAGGAATTTTCCATCTTCTTGCTAATGAATGTATCTGTATACAGGGTGTTTTTTCAATTTTCCGATTCTAAACTTTAATAATTTTGCATCCAATTGGCCGATTTGGACGAACTTGTTCTCCATAGAATCTATATAATTTGGGGTTATTGATATAAACGACTACGTTTATATTTACAAAATATCAATATAATTATCATCAGATTCAACAACTAGAGTTAGACGCATCATAAAGTTAACCCTGGCAGTATAGATCATTTCTTGAGAAACCTGATTAAACGTTATGAAAACGGCTGCATTCAGCTGATTCAATTTTTCACAGTTCTGTATAGTATATGGAGAAGTCCTCTGATAAAATATCTGAGGAAATAGATCGCCGGACTCAATTTAGGTGAGCGGGGGGAGGGGGGGGGGGTTGGGCGTTGGAAATGTTACGGTCTTGAGCACCACTTCGTCCTATCTCCCTCCCCAAAACTCTTATTCTAGCCATGTTTTGAAAATATACCCCGAAGTATTAGGAAAACGACCAAATTGCGGAAGAACTTTTCCTTCAACATATTAAAATAAGAGTTCCCATCAACAGTTTCATCAAAAAAGAATGGGACAATGACACCAGCATCTTCTATCGCCATCGTTTTCGGAGAATGCAACGATTTCTCAATTAGAAAACGGAAGTTATTGGCACATTAATGGGAAGAATTGTGGACATTTATTCTTCCATCAAACTGAAAGACTGCTTCATCCGCAAAAAAGATAAATTTGATGAAGTTGGCTTTAACCTCATTCCAAAACATCTTCTAGAACTTCAGAAGACAATTTGCAGCCAACATTATGGAAAGAAATATTGCTGTTTCAAACATATCTAGGGTGAATTATTTATAAACCAAATAAAACCTCAAACAGTTTGGACTCGATTCAGACCAAGTTTGCCCAAATCAGTGAATTGGATGCAAAGTTATTCAAGTTTAGATTCGAGCCAAAAAAAGTCTGTAGCTGACATCCTAACAAAAATATTTAGAAGTCAAAATACCCAACATTGCTCATAGTTCACCATTCTATTAATATATCACCAATACTGTAATTAATTTGAAGTATGCATAGATCAATTTACATTGAGTGAGTTGCAGTTGACAAATCTGTTCTTAGCACCATAAATTCGAAATAGCAGATGGAGTTCCCAACTGAATTTCCAATCCGTTTGTAGAGACCAAAATCTGACACTTCGAACTGAATACGATAGCATTCTGGGGCTTGCACATGGTAGATGTGATGCTCAACTGAAACGGGAAAAATGAGGTAGTGTATCACTCAATACAATAGGTACTCCACTGTATTGAATTTTTGGGAAGATGATCAGCAATAAAATGCTTTTTCTTTTAATGAAACAAGATTTGATTTGAATCATTAATCTTGAAGAGATCCAATAGAAAGGTGGAAAGAAAGATTGACGATTAATTCTCGGTAACGAAAAGTGATAATTTTTGTTTAATCAGCATTTTAAAGGGTAAGAAAAGCTCGGTCGTTCATAAGAAGAACTATTAATTTGTTAATGAAATACCCTTCAACACCATGTAAACAGTAAATTATGGTAATTTGTTGGTGTTCAGAGATCGCAGAATCTCTTATATGGGAAATCCTGAAGATTCACTTGATTGTTGCTTTGATCGCAATCGAAAATGTGAATGGAGTACTCACTATTCTTGGAAGAATCACTGACGATTGATCCTGCAGATGTTACGACAGTCCTTGCGATCTTGGGATCCTCTTCATCGATGGCATCTGTCGATAAAATTCTCAAATATTAAATTTCCGTGCATTTCTCGTGGAAAACGATTAGGTATTTTCAAATACAGTAAAAATATGTAAATTATACTAAAGTAAGTTAAACTACTCTCAAAATATTTCTGTTAAATATGTAGATTGAATATAGATTATGATATAATGAAAAGACTGTGGATCTACATCAAAAAATAGATGTAGATGACAATCGTAGTATTTCGAGCACGTGAGTTCAGAGCTTAAACACTCTAATATCGTATTTTAAGACAATTGAAGAGCGTAAAATTATAATTGGATTATTTATTAGCTTTAAGTAACGATCAAAGCCGTCATTTTTCTTTAAATTGGTTGCCTTGGTTACGTCACAGTCACAAATAACGTAGTCACAGGAGGAAAATGTAAGTAATTTTGGTAACTTTCTTTTCGAATACTTGTTCTCACCATAGTACTGTACATCGTCATTCTGGCAATTTGTTCCCGAGGTTCCTGGTCTGCAGACACATCCACAGTCGCTTCCAATGTAACCATCATTCAAACAGGGGTCTGACGAGATACTGCAACTTGCCATCCATTTGTCTATTTTAAAAATACTCTTGTTAGGACATACAACAAATCTACCTATTTTAATTTTTTTTTAAATACAGTTTTTTCAAATTACCCATGCATTTGTAGGCAAGGTTGGCAATCTTCTTGTCGTAAAAGGACATTCCAGTCCTTTGTCCCATGAAAACTGATGCAGTTGGATCAGTTGTTGCCACAATTGTTTTCAATCCTTCATTCGTAAATGCCTGACAACAATCAATTGATATTAAATATATAGTCATCCATTTAACTAGAGATCAAATTTTCTTAAATAACTTCATCTTACCCCGTTAGAATAGTGCATCACAGAGAAGTAGTCATAAGGTGTCCCCAAGTTTCTCGTATTTGATTTTTGGAAATTGCCTTCTCTGCCAGTTATTATATTTTCAGTGAGAATAGAGATGTAGTCATCTCTGTCAGATCTCACTTGCTCGTGATTGAGACCCATGGCGTGGCCTATCTCGTGTACCACAGTTCCCAACTACGATAATTGAGGTATGACAATTTTATAATATTATGTAAGATAAAATGAGTAGGTGTTATATAGATAGGTAAGATCAGATTCCTATACCATTTGACCTATATGATATTAAAATTCATGCATAATTGACTTTTCTTTCTAAATATCTATCGTTATGTGCTAACAATATCCTCTGGATAAAGATATCATCCTGATATGCTTTCGTAAGTACATATGGTAAATATAGCCAATCTTAAATCTAAACTCTTATTCAGTATTTATACAGAAACTCACCGATTCACATCCTGAACCGATTGATACCTCTTGCGAAACGGTAGATACTTTACCAACATATGACCAGCAACCTGAACCACTTATGAAATCCAAGAAAGGAGATGTGTTACTTTCTGTGAATGTAATACAAGTGTTTTTTCGCCACTCATTAATACCAGCTTCTATTGCAGATCGTTTTCCAGAGTCAGTTACTAGAATAAAAAAGTTCTCGTCAGTATGTTGTTACATCATTTCTATTTATTTATTGAATTTGATGAGAATGATATTTCATTGAATATTTAAAATAAAAACATGAATTACTGTTTTGAACCTGTAAATTCGTGATGGAAAATTCAACATAATACAGGTGTTGTCAATGATTTTGGCAAAGACGAATATTTTGAGTTTTTTCGTTATCTAGCTCCTAATATTGTAGGTTGTTTGTGATTAATTATAACTACAATGGAAAATAAAAAAAGAACAATAGGGACCTACGAACAATGTTTAGTAACTCACTATAGCAACAAATGTATGTTAGTGTCACATAATATCATTTAGAAAACCAGTAGAATAATGGAAAAATCAGTTTTTCCCAAACTCAATGACAGCTACGGGATATAAAGAGAAATTTGCTAGTTGTTCCTATCATTTAAATGATTCATATTTCCACTTCCTTGCCAAGTCCTTGAAAGGAATAATGTTTAACTAA
Source organism: Caprella mutica (assembly GCA_947561585.1). Lineage (NCBI taxonomy): Eukaryota > Metazoa > Arthropoda > Malacostraca > Amphipoda > Caprellidae > Caprella > Caprella mutica. The sequence goes on from CANNZV010000169.1 coordinate 229,371, forward strand.
ATTACCTAAAAACTTATGAAATTACACTTTTCAATCTTTTAGAGACAATTAACGTATAAGCAGATGATACTTTCATATAAAACTTGTGAGTGAATTAGTCAGTTGTCTATAATTTAGTTGTTATTGTAATAGCCTTCTATCAGCTTCTATGCTGTTTTATTAATGTTTAACCCAATTTAATTACGATTGATAAATTCTCAATGATTAGATATTTTTGATCACTGAGTTTTTTGTAAATCATCTTACTTTGATCAAGGGAGTAGTTGACTTCTGTAGGAGTAAGTCCAGTGCTCCAAAGACGTGTGTCGTAAGCGGTGAGTTTTCTGGTCATCAATTGGAACTCCTGTTCTTTAGTGAGTCTGATGTCACCTTGGAACAATCCTTCATTCTCTTCGGGAATTTGAAACTGCAGACTGCCTCCATCAAACGTAATATCAACTCCACCTTCGTTTTGGGGCTTGATAGTAGGATGTGGTGGCTCTATCTGCAATAATCAACATTAGGATCTTTTTGCTCATCTTCAAACAATATTATTGTATATATCCGTAAGATGAATCTATTTACCCCATACTCTCTATAGTGGTGAAGTGAGATTGGATGATTTTTTCAGTTTTGGAATTTGTGCATCTATTAGGACAATGAGTTTTACTCAGTTACATGTAATAAATAACGTGAGATTTTTTTATATATTAGATTGTGTAATATCATGCATGTGTTTAGCAGATTTTCATGCTCTTACTTTGATTGACATAAATCTGAATGTTTTAAATGACACCTTCAACATTTAATATCATTTCGTCATTCGCTCATAAGCTATTATTATTATTCGACTAGACATTTTGGCTTAACATCGAAATTTTCACATGTTGAAAAGAGTTAACTGAATATTCTTTTTCTATGAATAACATGATTAATGAGTATAATATTCTATGAAAGTACGATAATAATTGCTGAATAATTTACACAGGAGGATTGAGAAGGAGAAGTGAAGATTTTGTGTTTGATTTGATATTGGTGTGAGACCACAGTTCTAGTAGTTTTATGTTAAAGTTTAAAGTAGAAATTAAAATACTGTTTGTTGTTTTCCATTTTGTTGAAAGGCTACGAAACTCTGTAATTGTCATTTTTTTAATGAGCAAAACTAGATTGAACAATTGTGTCGATTATTGCCTAATGAAACAGTAAACATGTTAAATAGCAATTAAAGCGAGAGTCAGCATGAAACATGATTATACAGCCAATGCGCTAAAATTAAAATGATATGAATAATCCGGGTTGTATTAATTCAACCCAATTCATAATTTAATATTCAAGAATTATTTTCATATAGATGGTATAGCAATGTTTGTTATTTTATAGCTAGTTGTAGATTTCATTACGCCTCACTGAGTCGCTATGTTTAGAAATATATTCTTCTACAACAACTCTCTAAAATAATGAGAATGATTTAGGAATGACCAGATGTATAATTTTAAACAACGTACCAAAGGTCCTGTAGTGCGAGCATTCGTCACTACGACGGAGAGAAACAGACAAACTAGCAATTTCATGGTGTTGATGCTCTTCGTGTGCTTCACTCGTCAATGTTCAGTGTGCTGTGATTGAATCTGTGAAAGTTCAGCATTTTATATAGACAATTGGAACAATTGGCCTTTAATGAGCTGATAATCATTCTAATTAGCTATGATGTTTGCGGAACATTTTGAGTCGGTATGGTAATTATATGGTGTCTAACCGTTATACTGTACAAGGTTTCTACTACTTTTGTAAGCCTGCATTAATGGATATCTCGTATTTGAAAAAATCATAGCTTCATGAAAATGGCACAATGGTCTTGAACTAGAAAAATGATAAAAATCGTCAAACTTTGTCTCTATCTCAGAAATATCATAATCCCATCCTTCATATTTTCAGTAAAGTTATATATCATCAAAAATTATCAAATTAATGAGTTTGGTTTACTAATGAAAGGCAGATCTAGAATCAATAAATAGTGTAAGCTTTTCATAGAGGTAGGTGGCAGTTTATATCATTGTTACGATTAAATTAATGTAATACTATGCCACCTGAATATTCACGGTCAATTGTTTTAGGGTTCATAAAAGTGTTTGCATCAAAATACAACGATACAACATAACATAATTACCAACATACGTGAATTTGTTTTTTCCATCAATTTTTTTGAAAAAAATTTGATTACTCGTCAAAAATATCAAACGAATTTGATTCATCAAAAAATTTGATTCAAATCCTTTTTGACATCAAAACGTCCTATCACAGTAAAATTTTGACCATGTATGGATCCAAAATTCCTCATAATCCTTGAATTTTCAGAGTATGAACTATTATCTCTTTGTTGTGATATTCCTTTTGATATAAAATGAATAAATAAAATTATTATTGACAACTTCCTCAATAGTTATTGATACACGATTACCAGTGGAACATCTCTAAATTTTAATTGTAATAAACAGAACCAATGCACATACACCTGCTAACACCGAACGATTCAAACTCATTTCCTCTTCTAGCGCCTACACGAAGTTCTCCATCAAAGAGAGCCGGTCTTAAAGATAATGTTCAGCTCGAATATCTCATATACAAATTCTCAGGTCAATTACTCCAAGCTCGAGATATTATCAGGCCTCGTAGAATTAATCTCCAGGTCAGTAACTCAATGTTCTTTAAATTCGTAGGTCTGCAACTACTTTTCAGGTTCAATTTGACTGAACGAGAGTCAGGATAAATAGCATAAGCAAATCAAGATCACCTCGAAGTTTCAGACCATCTAACATAGCTATTATTAACAGAGGAATAGAAAAAGATCCATCTAAAGTCTAGTCAAACGATCGAATGTTTCGTATTGCACAATGAGCAGTTTATATCAGGATCTTAAGTTGTCTCCATAGAAATAAGACCATCACCAACCGTGGTCGAGTTTATGCTGAAAAAATAATGCTTCATTCGTATATACTAAGTAAGGCTTCTGCATAATAATAAGTTTTGTGAAGAGATGAAGTTCTTGTCTAACTTGGTATCTAGACTCTAGATGGTTGAATTTTCTGTCTCAAAAAACACATCAATTTTAGTGGAGCAGGAAGGAAAATTACAATTCTTTCTTTGTTACCCTGGATTTAAATAAATGTTTCATTGAAACCGTTCAAGATCATTAAAAAAATTGAGCACCCTCAACCAAGGAATAAAAACATAAAAGATGCTCTTAACTATTGTGCCTGCTATTACAGCAAAGAATCTAGTCTGATTATTCCTGATTATTATTTCTGATAACATCTGCAGTTTGTATTATTATATAAATGGATTTTCCATGGCTGGCCCAGCTTTTAGAAGATACAATTGGTGAACATAATGAGTAATATTATTTAATACCAATTATTACAACAGCCAAAATATCGTCAGGGATTTCTCAACTGATTTAGACTAATTTTGGTGTTGTGAGTCCGAATATCAGATTCATTTCGCTCTATCAGTTCAATTTTTTAAGATACAGCCATAGGTATTAGCTTTATAGTATATATATGCTAATATCAGGGGTTTTGAGTTCAATCGTATTTTTCTTGAAGAATATATCAAATTACAACTTTAACTTATTTCTCTGAAGTAGTTGCAGGCGTATATTTGTTGAAATACACTCATACGTTGTGCATGATTTTTATTTTTAATGCAAAATTGATTTTTTTAAATTTCTGTAGCAAAATATCCTGACCTGATTGAGGAAAACCAAGATCATTTCCGTACTCAAAGCATCAAAATTAGTCTAATCCATCTGGAAAACCCTGGACGATTTTCAAAAGATATATTTTTGTTACTCATTGTTATTGCTTACATAGCACTAATATTCTTCTTCTAATTCAATACTGTACTTCTTTCAAATAATTTGGGATAAAAATTTTTTTTTGCAATTTCAATCATTGTTGAGTATCAAATTTATTTTCTCAATGAGTACAAATGAATCTTAGTAAATTGGTATTTGTGTCATACTACGAAATTTCATCCGTTATTTCAATTTCAAGAGCTATATGTTTATGTAGATTATGCGTATTTCAATAAATTTTGAGACTATAAATGATAAAAAGTAAGAGTATTTGGAAAAAAATGGAAAACTGTTGGCACCAAAAAAATTCTAGCGAATCTCTAAGCAACGTCATATAAAACCAGGAAAACAACCATACTACAATTACCATTAAAAATCAGATACTAGCTTTAATCGTTCTAATTGTCAACATATCAGATACTCATTACCTGCCTGTTTTCATACTAAGTAGTGGGACAACACCATTGTTCAGTTAATTGGTTTCTGAATTGATATTACTTATTATTTGGTTCTAAGGCGATATACATACAGAGTGATTATTGTATCACACTTTAAACAATATGATAATTCAAATATAATTCAAATATTTAGGTATATTGATCAGATTCATTGGAGCCTAGTCTCTAAGAATTGAAAATAATAAAAAAGGGAAAATTCGTAAAATTGATAATATCACAGTGACTCTTTTCTCTGATAGTACATCATCACAGTGACTCTTTTCTCTGATAGTACATCATCACAGTGACTCTTTTCTCTGATAGTACATCATCACAGTGACTCTTTTCTCTGATAGTACATCATCACAGTGACTCTTTTCTCTAATAGTACATCATCACAGTGACTCTTTTCTCTGATAGTACATCATCACAGTGACTCTTTTCTCTGATAGTACATCATCACAGTGACTCTTTTCTCTGATAGCTCATCATCACAGTGACTCTTTTCTCTGATAGTACATCATCACAGTGACTCTTTTCTCTGATAGTACATCATCACAGTGACTCTTTTCTCTGATAGTACATCATCACAGTGACTCTTTTCTCTGATAGTACATCATCACAGTGACTCTTTTCTCTGATAGTAAATCATCACAGTGACTCTTTTCTCTGATAGTACATCATCACAGTGACTCTTTTCTCTGATAGTACATCATCACAGTGACTCTTTTCTCTGATAGTAAATCATCACAGTGACTCTTTTCTCTGATAGTACATCATCACAGTGACTCTTTTCTCTGATAGTAAATCATCACAGTGACTCTTTTCTCTGATAGTACATCATCACAGTGACTCTTTTCTCTGATGGTACATCATCACAGTGACTCTTTTCTCTGATAGTACATCATCACAGTGACTCTTTTCTCTGATAGTAAATCATCACAGTGACTCTTTTCTCTGATAGTACATCATCACAGTGACTCTTTTCTCTGATAGTAAATCATCACAGTGACTCTTTTCTCTGATAGTAAATCATCACAGTGACTCTTTTCTCTGATAGTACATCATCACAGTGACTCTTTTCTCTGATGGTACATCATCATAGAGAAGTATTCTAGTTCTATTTATGTCAGAGGGGTTTTAATGCTGACATTTTTTACCCGGATGAAAATATTATTTACATATTTATGTTAGTTATTTTAATTCTTATGTTTTATTTATCTATCAATAAGTATTTCACAAATAATAGAGAAACTTATCACAGGGTTCTTTTGCAGTGACATCACAAGGCAAATCAGGTGATCATTTACAATGATGATAAAAGGTACCTACTTTATGGTATTATCATTTAAACATTTCACCGTTACGTAGTGTATTGTAGTGATGTACTCTAGAGATAAGTTATTAATTGCGCAATTAGTTGTTTTAATTCATCTCTTATCACTCTTTAATCAGTACGCTCTACGTCATTTAGTAAAACAACAAATATCATTGACTATTTTTTCAACTCGTGGTTTAATAACTGCAGTCTAAATTGTCGATGTTATATTATATATTCATTGCAGTTTATATCCTGGAATATAATTATGATAAAATATAATTATAGGAGCAATCAGAATAAATATGATAGTTACTGAAGAGTTCTAATTGGGATACGATGGAATCGTCACACCTGTGACAATAATGGGTCATAAATAGCGCCCGGATTTAGTTTCAACATAAATTGTCAAAATAGCTATCAACAGTAGTTCTTATAGTTTTAAAAGGAAATTATATAGTCCGAAAAACTAGTCGGGAAAATAGTAGTTTTATAGTCGAGTGTGTCCTAGTGTTTTTTCATTCTTTTGTACTCAATTATAGAAAATTGATATATAATATATTCTAATTATTTGTAATTAGTATACTATTATATATATTACTATTATATTTGTAGAACTTATTGAATTTTTGAGGCAGTTGTGCTTATATGTTTTTCTGTTTTGCATATTAAGTAGTGAATAAAACTATATTTCTTAATTTTTCGTATTATTTTACATTAAAATAAACTAACATCATGAAATAAAGACAAACAAAAATTACCCGATAACAGTGTCCAATGTCCATGTCACATCGAAATAAGAAAATACAACAACAAATTAGAATACAAATGCATAATCAATTACAAAATAATGTCAATCATTACCTTCGCAAATTTGCGGAAGGTTGTATTTTACCCGGTATTTATTTGTTTATTACCTTGTTATTCAAATAACTTGAAAAAAATCAACCAAATGATTGGTCAATGTTAAGTGACCCTCTGGTAGAATTTTGGGAGCGACTCGTTCAAAGGTCAAGGTCATGGTCATTTATAACTCAAAATTAATTCAACCATATTGCATAAAACTTGGTCAGAAGATTGGTCAATATACAGGAACCATTTTGTTAGATTTAGGAAGCAATCGGGTCAGTGGTCAAAGATCAAGGTCAAGGCCATTAATAATTCAATAACTAAAAAAGTATTGAACCAAATTGTCTGAAATTGGATGGGATGATTGGTCATTATTCAGTTACCAGTTTATTAGATTTAGGGAAAAAACGGGTCAAGGCGGCAGCGAAGGTATGCGCTCTACCGAGTGCACGTTATCTATGTAGATTAAAAACTAGATAACGTTTTAATGTAATGAACATGCAATTTTTCAATTTATTTTTAAATTAATTTACCAATATTCATACATATTAGTATAACTAGTTTATAAAAAATGATATTAATAAAAATATACGACAAAAATATTTCAGAGTAATTAAGAATCTTGTAACGAAATAGACCAGATTTCAACCCCCCCCCCCTAAAAAAATTCACGTTTTCTTCCAATATCTCGTTTTCTATGGAGAAAAGAAAATGCTATTTTGACCATGAACAAAAAGAGATTCTTCAATCGATGTTTTATATGATCAATGTACTTAATTTATAATTTACGATCAATAATATGAAAATGGAAATCTGGGGAGAATGAACATCCTAAGAAATAGGTTCAAACATGCTCTGACAAGTTCTTTAAATTTCTCCATTCTTAAGCATCAGTTATCTTTAAATTTAGATTTAAAATGAAATTGAACCAGATTGCAACAAATAGAAATAAATAAACCAAACTAAAAATCATATTTATTAAATAGGTTCGTTCCACATTCACGTGACCCACTATTATTTATAGCTATATTCTATTTTTGTAACAGAGTATTTATAAATTATTTTCAAAATAATGAGGCACAATTATCGTATTGGTTGTCCAATGTCCATTGTTAAACTAAAAGGATAATTATGTATGATTCACGTGACTAGTGTTGAATGTTTCAATAAAGTACAGAGTTCTCACTACCCATATCACAGTGCAAATACTACCACCCTCATGTCACGATTGTTTTTTGTTTTTTCTCGTCAGTTTATCTCTGACCAAAGTTCTACCAACCAGTGAGGTACTGTGTTTTGATGTCGAGTTATTATCAACTTTCTTTGTTTCAATTAATATTTAAATTTTTCCATTTAAATTTTTCCAAATTAATTTTCATCACTATCATTTTTATGTTTTTCTCATTATTTCTTAAATTTTTGTTTATTATATGATTTTTTTTCTGGTTATAATTTAAAATTATTAATATTAATTTTTCTTGAATAATATTACTAATATATATTTTTTTAATCAATCACAAAGATTTGAAAAGGATTGATTAAAATAATATTACAACATCGCAGTACTTGAACATTCACAGTACACGGATAGTGGGTGATAAAATAAATCATGAATCAGTCTGACCGTTAAAAATTGACTAAACATGACCTTTGAAAAGACCGAGTACAATAAATATCAGAGTAAAGCAATTTCACTTCATTCGCTGTTTTTCAAATTCTTAAATTGATGTTATTGAATTATAAGAATACTTGACATCTGAAATATAAATTTTTAAATTCAATTTAAAATTTAAATTCAATAACAGCACAATACTCATTTTCGGTACTTTCACCAGGAATACATTAAATCCATTGAAGTTAAATATATTTCTACATCTTTAAAATTAATCATATTTATATCGAATATTATTGCTTATATATTCAACAGTGAATGATATGGTATTGTAGGGTTATCTCTTCAACACATGTGACCCATAAGAAACTTTTTCTAGTCATATTTAATCAACTGTTTTCTCATTTCAGTTGCCAGCTAAATGTACATACAAGAAGAGGACTACTAAAACAGGTATCGCAGATGGGAAAACTCACATGCCTAACATTTACCGAAAAAGCTGTACCGAACAAATTTGAGGGCAAAGTATCACATGACAACCAGACAATAATCATTAGCCGAGATTATAATTGGGTGAGTATATCACTCAGTCGGGGATTATTTGCCACTATGGTAAATATTGATCGTATTTCATCTAAAATTTCATAGTTTCAAATATTTTCGTAAGGATTTTTAGCTGAAATGTAGGACAATAAGCGGTGGATAAATTTATGACAAATTACAATAGAATTTTCGTAGAATCTTTCATCGTCGTTATAGGTGTTTTTTTATCATTCATATATAATTATCGACGATTGAAAGCCAACAATGAACATTTTTTAATTGCACAGCAAATGAGAAAAAAATTGCAGTTCCACAAGTCAGTATTCTTTGTTCGTTTTATGTTTTCTTTTTATAGTTCAACAGAGTATTACTATACAATATAAAACAGTACTTCTGTTATTGTTAAACAGAACATTACTATACATAATTTATTCTTTTGCAGTTAAGTATTATTACTCACAAAATCGGACATGCTATGGTTTTCGTGTTCGAGCAAGTAAAGAATCGCGATGCTCATGTTAAAGTCGTCATTGATAACATTGCTTCCGGCAGAAAACAAATTTCGATGATGGAAAACAGATAACCGAAACATGCTTAACGACTACAGTTTCAACATGCACTATGATTACGCGGTAAGTGAAATACAAAATAAATGACTTTCAAAAGGATACTATCAACAACTTCCTATTTCATGTAAAATAACAGTTCTGTATGAAGGAACTTATGAAGGAAGGACCGCTCCCAGACAAATCGCATAATTTAAAAAAAATTCTTGCATAAATAATTGCTTTATAACCTTCTAATAGTGTGTTCAAAATATCAGAGCTCTAGTGTAACTGTAACCCCCTGGGGAGAGGGTAGAATGGGAAGGGGCGACGCGGGGGTTAGGGCGTCAATTTGCACTCTAAAAACGATTTGTTAGCCCATCATAATTCGTTATAAACAATTATATCGCTACATCTAGTATCTAACGTGCCAGTAATGGCATGCACACCAAAGTAGGCATAGAAATATGTCTCAGTTACCCGCTAAACCTTATACGAGCAGGATACAACGTGTCAGATTTTCTAGTAGTTTAAAAAAGCTAAAAAAAATGTATTCAAAAGCCTAAGGCGTTTAAAATTTTGAACCTACGGCATTGGAGTTATTTGCATTCGATTTTCAATAGAATTTTCTACAAAATTGCAGCAGCGGAATTTTGATTTTCGAAATTTTAAATTTAAGAAAATCCCCTTTATTCACGATTTTTTTTTTCAAAAACCAATTCGAAAATCTAAATTCTGCTGCCGAATTTTATAGAGAATTCCGTGGAAAATCGGATGCAAAAAATCCTAATGCCGTAGGTTCAAAATTGTGAGAGCATTAGGTTTTTCAAAAACTTTTCGCAATTCATTCAAAATAAAAATAACTCGTTTTCTAAGGGGTCTAATCGAAAAAATGCCACGAACAAAAACTATAGAAAATTAAATTTTACTATTAGGTAACATGTTTCAGAATTGTAGCTTCATTAATAAAAAAGTTTTCAAAAACTAGGAACGGTCCCCTTATTAAGAAATTGTATTAGAAATTCACGAAAATTTACCTTGAAAATTAATTAAAACTTATATTTATCTCAGGTTCAGGTTAATTAAAGAATGCTATGCCTTACGTATAAATTTACTCCATTTTACACGATGAAATTCAATTTCTAAATTTTCAAGATTTACAGATTGATGATGTGATTGAATTATGACGGGTTTTACTTCCAGGCATTCTCTAAAAAAGAATTGCCAACTCTTTTGCAGAAAAAATTCACTTAGCGAATGTTTTTTTTTTTAAACAAAGATTGACTCAGTTTCTATGAGATCAAACAAGCAAACCCGGCATACGATTGTATAGGTAATTTAACAATGACATAATGTATGACATCATTTCTAAAATCTTCTTTCAACACATCAATGTTCAACATAATAATAGAATTGACGTCTTCTCTCAATACATATAGATGAGCAATATGATGATTTACTTCTTTTCTCAATATACCAAACAATATTTTCTGATCCACTGGATTTCTTACAGATGAAAGGATGGCAAGTTGTAGTGTTTCGTCAGACCCCTGTTTGAATGATTGCTTCTACGGAAAAGACTTTGAATGTGTTTGCAGACCAGGAACCTCAGGAACAAATTGCGAAAATAATGTATTATGGTATTATGGTAAGATAAAACACTTAAAGGCATAAACTTTGAAGGTGAAGTGGAGTCTCTTATTAGTCCCACTACCACATATTCTCTGGGTTACGAGGTGAAATGTAGCGTGTGTTACGTGACCACAAAATATAAAAAATAGCCCTACTTTCTATGTAACAAAACTTGGGTAGACTATGAAATTTTTTAGTAGTTTATGAAGATATAAATTTTATATTTATATGATAATTACAAATATTATGCAAAATCACAATGAAAATTATTCAGAGTAGAACATTTTCGAAGTTAAATTAAAAAGTCATTGTTTTTAACCCTAGTAACCTAGCCCTCAAAAGTTTGTTCACTAACATAGTCGTTGGAAAGTGTGCGCCAGCCCTCACTATAACAGTTATAAAATATTAACAAATTGTCTTTTCAATATTCTATCTTCCTTAGAACCTCATTTGATATTTAAACATCCATTGGTAAACGCCAGAGAGTGCTTGTTTATTTAAAATAAAATTAACAAGCTAATAATTGAAACAAATATTTCTTTAGTCTTTTAACTATTTGAGCGAAGCCTTTTTCCACCACCCATCAATAAAATTCTTATAACATTCACAAAAATAATTAAAAGTTAATGAAAATTTAAATTTGAATGAAGAAGGGCTTAACAATCAAAAATATACCAGAAAAATATGTACCTTCAATAGTTTTTGAAATATACTAACTTAAATTTTGGTTCCAGTTTTTTGGGACAGCCAAAATGCTCATAATAAGAGTATTTTGCTAATTATCACCTTATTTTGTAAAATCGTATGTAACTATGTCGAAAAGTAACAGTTTAAAATGAAAATGATTAATATTTTTTCATGAAGACTGGTCCACCTATAAACTGCGTCCATCGCTTTATTGCAGATCACTATTTTGTGAATAATTTTAATAATATTGATTGTACAGTAGTGAAACTTTGGTCACTGGAAGATTGCTTCTATGTTAGTATCTTGCTGAAATATTTTTTGAATCCATTCGAAAATTGGAAAGTTATGAACGTTTGTGTATTTTGAAGGCATTTCAACTGTCCATCGCTTTATTGCAGCTCTGTGAAAAAGCCAAAAAATGGGCGATTAACTTCTACCGAGAGGGTAAAAATTGTAGCAGGTCCTGCAGAAGGGAGGTCTCTTCTATAATTAGCTTTATAACTTGGAAGGGTTAAGAGAACAAGAGTTTCTTTTGTGGAAAATCCCGACACAAACCCAAGGAGAGATGAGGGTACGAGAAAAACAATTTCCCCTCGAAATATGCGAAAAATACGCAGGCAGGTCATAAGGCAGCTAAATGACACTAGTGCCTCCATTTTTGACAAGGCTGTCATTAGTCTTACGTCAAAACAGTCCTGATGTAATGTTTCAAATGAAACGGTCAGAAATGCTCAATGGGGCTTAAGACCAGAGAACAAGGCAATCAAGTCATGAGAGTCTCTCACTTGATGCCCAGAGATATGAGGAAAGAAGTTGTAACACTTCAAGCATGAGATTGTGCTAAGTTATGCAAGAAAATCATCTTTTTCCAACGAGATAATTGCAAACTATTAGAACAAGGGAGCAAGTACTCAACAAAAGAGGCAATGTAGGATTTGATTGTTAGGTTTACACCCTCTGGTACTCGGAAAGGGCCAGTTAACGTTTCACCAATGATGCCAGCTTAAAACATAAAGCCACAGCCTCCTTGTTGACGACGAAACCAGTGTGAATAAACAGCTCCAGTAGTATCCAAACTTTAACCCATCCATCCAGACAATCAAGGGTGGATCTTTCCTCATCTGTTAAAAGTACAAGTAGGAAGTTTGTTTTCATGTAATTCTGTGTACATCTAATGCCTTTTTCCTTTTGGGTCTTCTCCTTAGGAGGCCTGGAAATGGGCTCCACGTTCCTTGTCGTCTCATTTAAGACACCGTTTGGACGAATAACCAATGACAGCCTTGTCGAAAATGGAGGCACGAGTGTTATTTGGCTGCCTTAAAACCTGCTTGGGTAGTTTTCGCAGATTTCGAGGGGAAAAAGCTTCTCCTCGTACCCTCATCTCTCCTTGGGTTGGTGTCGGGATCTTCCACAACAGAAACTATGTTTCTCTTATCCCTTCCAAATTCATTAGCTAAATATAGAAGAGTCATCCCTTCTGCAGGACCTGTTACAATTTTTACCCTCTCGATAGAAGTTAATCGACCATTTTTTGGCCTTTTCACAGAGCTGCAATAAAGCGATGGACAGTTAAAATGCCTTCAAAATACATAAACGTTCATAACTTTCCAATTTTCGAATGGATTCAAAAAATATTTCAGCAAGATACTAACATAGAAGCAATCTTCCAGTGACCAAAGTTTCACTACTGTACAATCAATATTATTAAAATTATTCACAAAATAGTGATCTGCAATAAAGCGATGGACGCAGTTTACTAGCGGCTGTGTCACTAGGGTTAAGACGATTAAATATATTTTCTTTCCTGTTTTATATTTTTAACCTAATTAAACATGGATGTTTGTACTCATCAGATACTTTGGTACAAAAAGAAGGAAGTGGAATCAGAACCAGTGTCATCACCACTGCTGGACCTCTCATCAGTGATGCCGGTGCAGAAGGTAAGATTCGTTAGGTATACCGCATTTATTTACTTCTTATACTTCCAATTAGAGACTAAGATGTAAATGCATAATGATTTATGTATAAATATATGTTAATGTGAGGTTTAGTGGAAATTATCATTTGAAATTTGGTTTGATCCACGTGTTTCAAAAGACAGTTTTTGGTTGTCTTTAAGTTCTTTCATTGACGTACAATTGGTACAATATTCCCTCCTAATATTCTATGGTTCAACTAAAAGCGAAAAAAATGTATACAAATACTTGGAGTCAAAAATATGAAAATATTTAAAAGTATACCATTTTATTGTCTTTTCTTTTTCACAACATTTTGACTGACTATATTTTGAATAATTAACGCAGAATTGAGAGAAGCTATTGAGCATGAATTCGCCAAAACACCAAACAATTCTTTGATGGTCTGTACCATTCCATTGCTTTGTGGTATCGTAGTGTCTAGATCATATTTGACGTCAGTATGAGAACAAGAAATGAAAAAAAAAATTGTTAGTATTTTTACATTTTCGAATTAATAAAATTATAATAAATACGATTTGCACTAATATTTAAAATGTGTATATTTTTGTTGAGTGATTTGGTAGACAACACTCCTATTTTGGGTTTTGAGGATCATAATCCATTTGCGTATACCAATTCAATGATTATAATTAAATAACTTCACTACATTTTTCTAAAGTTATATTTTGTAATGGGTTAATTCAGTAAAGGAATTTTAAGGGGGTCAACCCACTTTTGTAAAAACTTTTTTTATTTTTGGACCGATCGTTCTGAAAATTGTATGGTAAAAAAAAAGTTATTTATTTTTCTAATAAAATGTCGTTTTCAATTTTTTAATGTCTTTTTTTTACCAATTTCAAAAGACGAGAAGTGTATGAGTGTATATGCTAGAATAAAAACTATGAAAGTTTTGGAATCCTTGGAGCATTTCGAAAAAATCTATAGAGGGGATTTTCAAATTTATTTTTTTATTAGCATTTTTTGATGAATAACTAGAATTTAAAAAAGTCCAAAATTTCTCGTTTTTGAACTGTGATAAAAAGAGAACAAGGAAGAAATTTGAAAGAGCCCTCAATAGATTTGATAAAAGTGTTCCAATGATTCCAAAAGTGTCTTTGGTTTTCTTGTAGCGTGAAAATTGACACTTACCTTTATTATTTCATGTTTTTGAGTCTCCTGTAAATTCTGTATTTTCCAGTTAAAAAAGACGAGAAGTCAATGAGTTTTAACGCTACAAGAAAGCCAAAGACAGTTTTAGAATCCTTGGAACATTCCTAACAAATCTATACAAGATTTTTTTCAAATTTTTTCATCGTTCTCTTGTTCTCTCTTCATCGCTGTTCAAAATCGAAAATTTTGGATTTTTTCGAAAATTTTAGTTAGTCATCAAAAAATGCTTATGAAAGAAAAACCAGATGGAAATTTGATAAAACCCTCAATAAAAGGTTTCAAGGATTCCAAAACTGTCTTTGATTTTATTGTAGCACTTCTCGTCTTTTGAAATTTGTAAAAAAAATTAAATTGAAAAACTACATTTTTTTCGAAAACTAAATCCAAAATCGAAAAAGTTACACGAACAAAATGTGTTTCTTTTGCGAAGTTACATATACTTTGGAAATTTCAGAACGATCAGTCCAAAAGTAAAATAGTTTAAAAAATCATGAATTTTGACCCTCACTCATTCAACAACCCCTAATGGACCCTCCAGGGGGGTTGTTCAAGTGGTCCACTGGTCGTACCCTCACAAAAATTTGGGACATGAAATCCCACTACCTAAAGACTCTTTTTCAGCAATAAAAAGAGATATGATAATTTTCACCAAAATTGATGGGTTGACTAACAAAACTTTCTCTTTATCATGATTCGTAGAACATTGAAATTTCATACACATATATAAAATCTTATAAGAGGTTTTTTAAATTCTGCGCAGGGGCGTATCTAGGATTCGGTCAGGGGGGGGGGGGGGGGGGCATTTTTCAAATTTTTTAATGTCCGAAAAAAAATCTACGGATTAATTCTCACACTTGAAGAAATTTCAGTTATTTGATTAATTTAATTGCTTTGAACATGCTTACACTGTGACTGTGTTTAATCAGAAGCGTAATTCTTAAATTAAGAATTGGAAGAATTTAAAATAATTCAAGTTTTATTATGCATACGTCATTTTGTTCATAGAGAATGGATTTTAACATCCCACTAATATTAGCATTGATCTTCAACCTTAAAAATGTATTTGAATTTGAGAAGAAATGCATCGTCCTGTACTCTGTAGTTTGCCAAAAACCTTCTCTTTTACAGTAAGCCTCCAAGCCTCCATGCTTCACTCCAAGAAAAATGAAGAGCGGCTAATTCTTACCACCTGAATAAGTTCACAAGAGTTCGTGGTCTTTTCAATAAGACTGCTTCTATAATCTATCCACAAGAAAAAGCAAGTGAAAATAAAACCAAAATTAACAGAAGCAGTGATTAAGAAGGCGAAGATTTTCAACCCATATAGTTGTTCTCTCAGAAAAAAACTTCTCAGCAGATTTCACCCACAAAAGCTTCGCTAGGAAAGATCGTCAGACATGATCTTCGTTTCTGTTTTTACCAACACACTTCATTTCAACCATCCAACGACAGTTTCCTTTGCCTACATCAGTAAAAAAAACATCGAAAAAACGGTGCTAGGACGTTTCGTTGCTAGGACGTTTCGTTACTTGGACGTTTCGTTACTAGGACGTTTCGTTACTTGGACTATTCGTTACCAGAATTTTAGTTCCGAAAAGCTACACAAGATTTTTTAATTTGATATGAATATAGACTAAAAATTATACCAATCCCATACATTATAAATATGTACTGAATTTTTTTTGCTATGCTGAACCTATTACCAGAAATTTTCTAACATATTAGAAAATAGTATATAAGAATAAGAATAAAGAGTTGAAATGTTATACAATATAGTCCTTTCTTATATGATCGAAAATAGTTATTACTTTTGCAAAATTGCGGAAGGTTCTGTTTCTTTCATTAAGTTATTTTCATTCGGTATCTTATAACATCTGTTATTTGAATTTTACCCTAACGTTAAAACAAAAGATTTTCCTAATGTAGGCAGTAGAGCAAGCTCCGAGTTCTCGGACTGAACCACATTTTCGATCGTGTGAGGAAAAATAGAATATAATTATTGTTATATAACTTCTATATCGATTGGTATCCATGATATTTTCACTTTCAACTTTTCTAATCAAAGACATTAAGTGATGATTGTTAATTTCAATACCTCTGATTATAATCAATATATGACCAAACGAATAAAAAATATGTTTAAAAAGTAGACATTATTTTTAAAGTAGAATAAATTTATAATGTATGGGATTGGTATAAAATGTAGTCGGCAACCCATTTCAAATAAAAAAAGTGGTTTCCTTTTCTTAAAACAACGAAAAAGCTGGTAACGAATCGTCCTAGTAACGAAACGTCCAGTAACGAAACGTCCAGTAACGAAACGTACGGTCACCCGAAAAAACAATGAAGTGTAGACTAATGAAAATAAATGATAGTTATGATGCTAAGGTAATATCCTTGTTACCATTATTAATTGAATGGATCAAATCGTTCATGCATTCCTTGACGATGATGGCAACTTGTCATCGGTTATTGGTGTTTTATATCTCAGATTTCTCCCGGACATTATTTGGCCCAGACTGCACCATTTTGCAACTCATTCTTCACTTTGGTGGATGCAAGACGGCTCTCCATCACATTGCACAAATACAGCTGTAGAGTCTCTCAATGAAAAGTTTCGAGGTCGATTCAATAGCAGAAGAACGGAAAATCCCTGGCCAGCACACAGTCAAGATCTCAGCCCTTTGGATTTTCACTTCTTGGCTGCTGCTCAAACTTGAGTTTATAAATGAAAAAGAAGAAAATGCCATTGTGTCTCTTATACAATGTGTTTAAAGTTCTGCTGAAATATATTATCAGGAGATCCCTAGAAATTTTGCAAGAATGTTTTGAAGATGGCTTCGTTCTGTCTTTGGTGGGGCCTCAGGAGATGTGCCTCATATGATATAGGACAATAAATGTTTAATAATAATACTTTCTTTTCCATCAAAATGATGTATCTATGATGACAATTGATGCATTAGAAGTGCTTCTAATTCGCAATAGAAAAATGTCGTTTCTGATGGAACACGTGGTTTTGGTGTGGATGAAATCTGCTGAAAAGCTTTTCTGAGAGAAAAACTAGTGGTTTCTTCAAAAAACTCTTATCCTCCTGAATCGCAGTTTGTGTTTTTTTCGGTTTTGTTTTCATTAGCTTTTTCTTGTGAATAGAACCAGTTTCATTGAATAGACCACGAACTCTTGTGAAGCCACCCTGTAACTACAGAGTACAGGACGATGCATTCCTTCCCAAATTCAAAAACATTTTTAAATTGAAGAACAATGCTAATATTAATAGGTGATAGAAATGGCTTATACATAATACGACTTGAAGCCCTCTTCAATGTTTGTTCCAAACCCCAAAGGGTTAGGCGGCTAAATTCCACCAGTTCATTCTTGGCAATGCGACGATCATCAGATGCAGAAATTGTAACTTCCTGCTCGTGGTACAATCAGAAGATTTATTCTATGCCAAAATGTATAAATACTGTGATGATACAACAGGGCTGCTTCACAGAAAAGTCACTACGGTGCAGCTATGAGTTTCTATGTAGAGGAGAGTATTTTGGCTACAGTTAAAGTTATTAAATAAAGCAACAACTACCGTATTTCAACCTATGTACATGAACATACAAGTACCGTGCTCCAGTCTATATACGTAATTGAACATACAGCTATATTGTGTTTCAAGTGTCTCAACCTATATACATAATTGAACAGACAGGTACCTTGTTTCGACATTTATATTTGAACATACAGCTGCCGCGTCTTTCGACATATATGATATTAAACACTATATCTTTAGCATTGCACTTTATATACATGTATCTCTTATCATTAAACCTTTTTTTTATTAATTTTCAGGGTTTTTTTTTCACTTCTTTCCAATGAAATGCTTATTTTGAGTTTTATTTTTATACCATAATTTGTTTCAAACCGAAAATGACCAATGCAAATTATCAACCAACCCAGAAATATGGAATAATTTTCCTTTTATTTTTGATTTAAATTGAAGAGAATAATATATTCCAAATTCTAACAAAAATTTATTTGATGAAATACTGGTTGAAGCATAATTTTTCTTTCGAAGAGATAAATTATTGTTGTAGAAAACAGGCTGTTGAAAACCCCAATTTTTTAATAACTTTGATTAGATAACACATTAACTACGAATTTATCACAATTTGATAAAATTTGGTCAGCATGGTAAAACTAGATAACGTAAACTCGGTAGAGCGTATACCTTCGCCACCGCTTTGACTCATTCTCTCCCAAAATCTGATTAACTGATTACTGGATAATGACCAAACGTCCTACAAAGTTTCATGCAATTAGGTAAAATACTGTTTGAGTAATTTGAGTTATGAATGACCTTGACCTTTGACCAGATCACTCAAAATTCTACCAGATAGTTCCTGAACATTGAACAACCGTCCTATCAAATGTTAGGCAATTTGGTTGAAAACTTTTTGAATTATGCGAATAACAAGATGATAAATAAATAGATGTCGGGTAAATTATAATTTTCCGCAAATTTGAAAGGGTAATAATGGGACAAGGATGGCGATCAAGGTATCGCCATCACAACAGCAATATTAACTGTAAGATGATGTCATATATAGTACTTCTTGTTATTTAAATTTTGTTTTGAATTTGGTATCTTGAATTCGAGTAAAGGTGGTGTAAAATGGTTTTAGACCGAAGGCTTTTTTTTTGCATCGGGGGTATTTTACATTTTTATTTTTTTGACTAGGAGGTTTTTGATAGGAATGAGGAGATTATTGCACAGGGTTATAAGAATTGGGAAATTAGTACCCTCTTTTATATGGAGAGATTTGACCAAGGGTGTTTTTGATCTACAATTCAAAACAGCAACTTAAAAAAAAAGCGAGCCTAACTCCTCAACACCTCTTACAACCATTTTTGTAAGAACGTATACTGCAGTTTCATGTTATAAGGAATAATTATTATTAAAAATGCTAAACATGTAAACTTTGAAATAAAATCAAATCAATGAAGTTAATTCTTCTTGGCTACGAAGTATTTAACAAAGGGTCATCAAATAATATAATTATTAACTTTTCATTTTTACTTAAATGAGCATTGACATAGGGGTGGAATTTACCGGGGTGGAATGTACTTAGAGGGGAAAATATCGGAAAGGAATATACCCGGGTAGAAAATACCGGGGTGGAATGTATCTAGAGGGGAATATACCGGGATGGAATATACCGGGGTGGAATTTACCGGGGTGGAATATACCGGGGTGGAATTTACCGGGGTGGAATGTACTTAGAGGGGAAAATACTGGAGTGGAATATACCGGGGTGGAATTTACAGGGGTGGAATATATCTAGAGGGGAATATACCGGGGTGCAATTTACAGGGGTTAAATATACCTTGAACCGATAACGACACACAGTGTTGTGGCATAATGACACACAGAGACGTGACACAATGGCACAGAGATGCATGTCCATAACAACACTCATGGATTTTAGCTCTGCCTCAAAGCTCAAATTATTTTTTTATTACATTCAAAAAGATTTAGTTAAGGGGACCGTCCGTAAATTTTGTAAACAAATTTATTAATAAAGCTACGGTTATGAAACTTGGTTCCTAAATATAAAATTGAATAATATTATGTTTTTGTTCGTGGCATTTTTTCGATTGGACACATAGAAAACAAGTTATTCGAATTTCGAACGAATTTCGAACTGGGTATTCAAACATGTACTTCTAATACAGTTTTTGTAGCTACGGGTTTGCGGTTTTTTTCATTCGATTCTCCTGGTGATTCTCTACAAAAGCCTGAAGATCGATTTTTGAATTTCGAATTAGTTTACGAAAAATTTGATTTTTCGTGAAAAAACTAAAATTTTCAAAAAAAAAAAAAATTATATTTCTAAAAAAAAAATTGTATTTCGAAATTCAAAAATCGATCCTCAAGCTTTTGTAGAGAATTACCAGGAGAATCGAATGAAAAAAACCGCAATGCTCTAGCTTCAACCAAAAAAATGTGCGGGGTTTTGAATTACAAGATTTGTAGATCTCAAAATTAGTAGGAATTTCCTTTCAAAGTTTGATGATCTGACACGCAGCATCCATCCACTTCGAAGGTTTAGGGATAACTGAGCAATCTTTCTTTGCATTCATTGATGTGGGCGTTATATAGTGGTAGGTTAGATACCAGATATAGCGAGATAATTAATTATTACGAATTATAATTGGCTGAGAGATGGTTTTTAGAGTACATATCGACTCCCTATCCCCCGGCCCACTTTTCCCTTTCTCCCTCTCCCCAGGGGGTTAGAGTTATACGAGACTTCTGATATTTTGCACACACTATAAGAAGGTTATAAAACAACTATTTACACAATAAAAAAAAAAGATAAAATTTTGAGATTTCTTCGCGGACGGTCCCCTTAAGCACAAAAGACATTTTATTAATTACAAGCAATTATGCTAATTGAAGTCGAGTAAAAGCACTTTTGAATAATAACAAACAACAATAATTGCTGAGTGCATACCTACAATAGACTGAACTCTTCAAATATTTGAATGTTTTAATTTCGATGAGCATCAATAGACCCAACAAATATTACAAACTGAACTCGACGAAGTATTGAGAGGGAATTACTTTGCTCTAAAACCAACGTCATATTTTCAAACTTTGATATAAAAGACGGATGATTCAGTCTTAAAAACGCACGTCTATCCCCGTCATCCCATGTCAAAAATTCATAATGTCTCAAACGTATATCATCATGATGCTGTCTTCCGTATTAAATCCTCCGTCAAACCGTAGTAGATTAGCAGACGTCCCTCAAAACATATGAATTTCCTCATCCCCTATCACTATTCAGACGTAATCCAGCGCCCTTTCTGCATGTCAAATTGACGGATGTCATTTTCACGCTGTCCTTCGTCTACAATCCGCCGTCAATCCACAGCGGTATATTAGACGACGCACATCGTCTTAAATGGCATGTCATATCCCACTTCAGCTATCAGACGTAAGACGATGCCAATTTACATCGCATCATCAGACGAATGCTATTTTGATGTTATCTTCTGTCTGGTTATCAGACAGAGTCCCACGGCACTCTACCTAAGCAATCCTACTCAAAATTACATAGAAGGATATTGATAATTGTAGTATATACTATACATATTATCAATATTGAAAATATAAATACCTAAATGATGAATTTAGGTATTCATTATATTGTATTCTGTTTCTATTATTCCCCTGGCAAGGTTAGATAGTGAAAATTTGTATACTCTATTATTTTTACTATAAAATAAGTATAGTTAATTATTTTTTACTATAAAATTAGTATACTTCATGTTGATAAAAGCAATTGTCATATTTTCGGCAAACTCCGTTCGTCGAATATTTTTCATTGTATTTTCTTGCGAAGAATTTTCGTTATGCGCAGTTCCGCGGTTTACTGAGTGATGGAAAATCTTCATCTTTCTTAAATTATTCGAAAAGGTTCTGACTTTTTTATTAACCAATATTATGTAGAACCGTAGCTGGATATTTGATATTACTATTTTCATTTTTATATGGTATTCATCACACAATCTTTTTTATTAGTTAGAAGTATCATTGTAGCAACTGTTGTGGCCTCGAATATGTGAAAACTCATATGGAATTGGCATGGATTTTGTATAATTAGTGCTGTTGTCAATGGTAGTAAATAATTATTGTCGTTTATTGGTGAAATGCCATAATTCATATGTTAATTCTTCGCAACAATGGGTAGTTTGGAAGCTAATGATCATATATGTATTTGTTAAAATACAAAAAAAAAAGAATACTTGTTGATCACATCCTGTAAGTAGGTATAATAATGATATGGTGCATTATGGTTACCGACCTATTTTAAAGAACAATTGATGTTTCTGATTATTTATGTGTCCAAATTAAAAATGAAACAGCAACTAAATTATTGGTATGATTTAATATTTTTGTTGAAAGTGCGTACACCAGATTGTTATGTTTTTATTTATGTTTAAGAGCTGTACTTTGAGTATTTTGGCATTGTGCTGAATTGATCTCTTTTGAGGTAAAAATTACCTTTGCAAATTGACGAAGGTTATGTTATTGATTTCATTTAGTTGTAATCTTGTTATTCGCATAACTCAAAAAGTATTCAACCAAATTGTCTGAAATTTGGTGGCATAATAGGACATTTTTTAGGACACTATCTAGGAACCATTTCATTCGATTTTTGGGGCAAAAGAGTGAGCAAGAGGTGAAGATAATTTATTACTCAAGGATTATTGGATAGCCTAGGTCATTTATAAGCGGTGGTGAAGGTATGTGCTCTATGAGAGCCAGCCATCTAGATTCATTTATGTTTTTCTAAGAAATAATAGATATATCTCTTTATCTTCATTGATGTAATCAATGTCTATCAATTAGGGTGAATTCTGAGTTATCGGACGGTTCCACAGTTTGGATCATATATGAAAAAGTATATAATAATTAATATTGAACATACCCACAGGTATTTAGAAAACCAACTAAAATATTAAAAAAAATCATTGTAATGCTTCTATGACATCACGAGTCTCCAGTGAATTAGATAATTCAGGGTGTTCTACATTCGAAACTTTAACAACTTTGATCACCCAGATTGCATAAATCATTACATAAATCATCATTAAGAGCATCATTATACATATTCTCAAGACTGATCTTCGATTGGCTGGTACTATCTACATTTCATTTGTTCATTTGTCTTATATATAACTAACACTCGTCAACAAATATTAATTAATAATTTGGTTTTAAGTCCAGCGTTCACCAATCTGCAGGGCAGGCGCTGCATTTTGTTATTGTTTACATTCCTGGTCAGCTAGTTTAAAATGAGATGCAATGCTATGATGGTTCTTTAGCGTATGCGCTAAAGGTTAACTTAATAGAAACAATATAAAATCTATAGAAATAATTCAAAGCAAGTAATAACAATGTAAGGGTAGTATGACGATTGTGTGCGTATGTGTGTAATTTGTTTTGGTCAATCTTTTGTTTACAAATGACATTTGTAGTTCCAACTAACATCAGTAGAGTCTGTAGTTGGCGTTTCATTTGTGAATTAATTTAGTTAATTTGTTCAAACAAGAATTTTAAAAATGAAATAGCAACATTTCATTATTAATGTCCCTCTATCGGTTTATGAACAACAGTAGAGAAATAGTTTATCAGAAGGATTACTGACCCTTTAAGTTCTAGAAGATGAACTTGGTCAGCAATTGCTACACACGTCATTTCACTCTTTAGTGCAGATGTGATTTTTGTGATAAAATAGGATTAATTATATAGCTCACCTAAAAAATGTCAGGAAATATTCAATTAAATTCGAATAACTTCGTAGAGAATTTGAAGTTATTCATAACCATTACACTAAAAGTTACTCATTATAGAAATTAATGTATTAAATAATTGTATCGAAAATATGAACTTCTTGTGACACTTTCCTGGTCATAACATAAACAAGCTATTTTATTTGATTAGATAAGATTCAATAATATGATTTCTTTTAATGCTATTCACTATTTCTGTACGTTTTCCATTTACTTTACTTCAATAATTATTATTATCTATATTTCAATTTTATATTTTCCTTAATTATATGCATTCTTTCATAATTATTACAGATACCAGATTGTAATAAATTTTAATTAATTCGCTACTGCTAATAATTAATTGACAATAATTATCAATTGCAATACTAAAATGTTTTTTTAATGAATTTATAGAAATCAATAGACATTTTACCGTAGCAAATATCAACTAAATATCCATCTTCTAAAATCCTTAATCGGCAATAGCTACTAAAACCTATTTAATAATTAGTGCCCGGATTTAGATTTCTAGAGAAAGTAGTCAAAATAGCACCAAAAATTAGTTTTTATAGCTCAAAAAACGAGTCATAAATTCATAACGTGTCTCTGCATCGAAGCTTTCAACCTCAAAAAAGAAACGGAAAGTGATACTTGTGTTTTGTCATGAGTGTGCCGTTTGGTCGAATGATCAGTGGTCGAGAGTACATTCTAGTGATGATGGAAGAAAAATAGAAGTCTTTGATTCTTATAGGAAAGTACAAATTAAACGTAAAGTAGGAGAAATGTTAACTCTGAACTGCGTCAAGAAAACGGTTAATTTTGGAGGAGGTAGTGTGATGGTCTTGGTGGTCATTTTTTCTGTTGGACCTGGTCCATTGTTCGTCTACGAGGAGGAGTTATTGCAGAAGTATAAAACAGCTCTTTCGTCATCATACTCTACCCTATCAACAAGCAGCTGACCCTCAACCACAGAGTTTCAAGCAGGACAACGTACCCTTCTACTCAGATAAAAAAGTTACGACTCTATTAGAAGATGAAGAAATTGCTCTAATGAGCTGGTTTTCACAGAGTCCTGACCTCAATCGAATTAAGATTGTTCGGATAATAAATGGAGATTGTACTCAGAGAAGAAACACAAGAAATGTGGAAGAATTGTGGACATTTCTCGAGGATGAATAGAAGATGGATAATTCCCACGTCTGTCACACGTCTTACAAACTGAATGGTATTAGACATGGGACATGCGGATGTCCCCTGTACAAACGGCAAGGGTTACTGAAGTCCCCCGTCCCACGTCTAAAATCCCTCTATAGCGAGGGGTATTAGACGTTTTAAGACGTGGGATAAACTGCTTATGGTTAGCTGGTACAACAACAAACTCAAATAGAAAGGCACATATCTAATACAAAACAGTATCAATGATTATTTATGTAATAAATACATGTTCTATTTTTTATCAAACTATTACACATCATTATGAGAAATGACTATTAATTTATAAACATTTTCTGCTGTCCTGCTTAGCCTTTTGTTACTCATAAGCATTTTTAATTTTGAGACGCTTCTTCCAATTCCTACTGAAATTATTGGAACATATTCAAAATTGAGCTAAGTTATCAGAAAATATTTAGAGTTGAGCGAAATTCCTCTCAATATCCACTTCTTGCTTTTCCAACAATAGTTTATGCCTCTTATTTTAGATATTTTTTGTAACCAGGGTTGTTGGCAACAACATGCTCAGCTTATTTCTTAACTACAGCACACTCGATAGTTCTGATCGAGTGTGATTGATTTATTATAACTGTTATAATTGATTGATTTTTAATTTATAACTGTCACAATATTTACATACCTTTTATTTAATTTGTTATAAATATCATAATATATCATTCCATTTATTCAGCGAAACTATTTAGTAACAATTGATTCATTTTCAATATTTATTTTTTGTTTTATTATAATTATATGTTAATATATTTCTGTGGAATATTACTAAAAGGTAATAATTTTAATGTCTCATGAATGTTTATTTATATAAATAATATAAATGATATAACATTCTGTTACAGAAGCATCTCGCATGCAAAAAAATTGTTTATCATAGCTTTTACGGTACAAATAAAACGTGTTTATGCAGCAATAAGCAATATATAACTTTATCCTTATATGTACAAGGAGTACATACACATGTGTGATCTGTGATTGGGTTATATTCCACCCAATCACAGCTCTGCTCTCTCAGTTGCCAATGTCTTATGTACCTATGTACAAATCCACCCTTCTAAATTTTAATACAATTAGCAGAATTAATTTTCACTCCTTCTGGCATCATGAAAGATTCCACCAATTCATTTCCAACGATCTCAGCCCAAATCATCACACACCTCCTTGTTGACGTCCATTTGTTGGCGACGTGGTGAGCTATGAGAGAACCAAGCTCTAGCCATCAGGCAGTGGCACGCATTTTGTGTGTGAAGAATACTGTTTGGATATAGTTTTTAAGATATTAACTGGCCCAAAGTAAGCTTTATTTCTTATGTGAAAACAGATGAAAATTGAGAAGCAATGCTTTTCAGTATTCCTCAGCGGGTTGTTTTGAGACGATTTCCAAACCGACACTCTTCATGCTGCATCTCTGGTTATCAAAAGGATCCCCTTGAGTTCTCTCTTGATAAAAGAAACTTTTCCTTATAATAGTCTTTTCAGTCATAACATTTTAAAGCATTAATTTAATTTTATATACTTTCAAAACATTTGTATAGTGAAAACTCCACAATAACCGTTTTATTTACGACTTGTTTATTTTCAGTCCGGAGAATATGAATGTACTCCGTCAGTTTTGAATGTCAGCTATATATAGGTACAGGGTAAGCACTAATGATGGCCAGTTTTACAATGCTTATTATGCTTAGAATTTAGTAATTGACAAGAGAGATTAAAAAAAAACTTTTTAAAGCTAAAATCCTACGATTTAAAAAGCTACTTTACTTTTTGAAAATTTCAGTCTCTAAATGTCCGTCCACCATGAACGGCTGAACATTCATTCATTCTTTTGATAGTCGATGACATGACTCTCTGTAGCGTTGCATGATGTTCACCTTGAGGTCTGCATTTGTGGTAGAATTGTTACTGTATTCTTTGCTTTTCAAATAAACTCACAAATGAAATCAGTAACTGTTAGGTCGTGAGACCTTGGCGCCCATTAAAATTAAAATTAACTTACCAAGAAATTTATTCTTAAGAGCAGCTATTGAAACTCGTTATGAGTGGCATCTGGGTGTGTCTTTTTAAAAATGACGAATATTTATTCTGATACTATAGGGAAAAAAACATTGAACAACATTTTAAATAACGTTCTGAATTAACAGTGACTCAATTCCAGCCAGATTATCAAAATAATAAGGTCCAATAACTCCATGCACCGTAACTGCACCAAACTGTTGACCGATTGAAAATGAAAAGGTAGGCATGGATAATGAAAAGGTAGGCATGGATAATGAAAAGGTAGGCATGGATAATGAAAAGGTAGGCATGGATAATGAAAAGGTAGGCATTCTGGGTTTCGATTAGCCCAAATTTATTAATTTTACTTGTTAAAGGTCCTCTCCTCTCTAACTTTTTTGTGTTACTCTATTCAATCGAACTAATGTTACTGATTATAAAAGATTTTAACGTACTTTGTTCTACCTTCTGTATTTCAAGAAAAAGGATCTATTGAATCTTGAGAAATTCAAAACTATGATCAATCTTTTAGACATATTAGATACCTATACCGGTATCTAAATACCATTGCCCTGAACAAAACATTAGATATCTAGAAGTGAACTAATATACCTAATTACCATCAAATTTACGATAATACGTGATAAGTTAGAATGCATTCTTTTTGATCTTTTATTGAATCTTAGAAAGAGTGAAAAAGGAATGTGAATAGTTTTTATATAATTAATTATGAACAGAATACTCGATCGATTTCTTTTCTGTTAACTCTTATGTGTTATACAACTTTAGCTCTGAAAATTTAAAGTAGTTCCAGATTTTTTTTAATTTAGAGTGGAGAGGAGTGAGCTTCATGAAGTTAGGTTTCATTTCTTTTATTTCAATAAAAGACGATCTATTTCTATTTTTATATCGAAATCTGCTGCATGCGACCTTTTCAATAATTTGGATCAACGATAAGTCTTTCTTGATAATTTTTCGAACACAATCGTAGCTAACCCCCACTGCAGTTAAGTAATTTGTCTAACTGATGAATTCAGTCATCTTCAATGTTTCGCTCCGTCAGTATGTTCCTTAGTGTTCCATTGACTTCAAGATGAACTGTTTAAAATTGTTTCAAAGTTTTTGACACATCGCTCAAAATTTTTTACAGAAGGAGCATTAGGAGTTTTGAATCCTGATCTTGAACCATCGTTGAGCTGCAGTAGCATTTTAGGCGAGAAGAAACTATTGTACTGTGAAGATTTGTGGTAGCGTCGGATATTCAGCCATGATGAAATACGGTTATAATTTATTAATCTAATCGTGTATTCAAACGAAGTTGTAGCATAGAGAGATTAAATAATCAGAAAACTACATTTCTGTCCTTAAGATAGGTATACTGTATAAACCTGTATAATCAATCCAATTTGAGATAATTGTAGAAAGGTGTGAAATAGGAGAATACTTATTATGGAAACGTCTATAAACTTCAAGAAATGATTAAAGCCGAAACGAAAGACGAAAGTGCATTGAATTTCATTTGAATTCAAATTGGTAATCAAAACTATGAGTGAGTGTGTGTTCCGTGCCATTTTCTGGTTTACACAATCTCGAGAATGGTGCTAGGACAATTGCCACCCGCGGATAATTGCCACCCGCGGATAATTGCCACCCCCGGACAATTGCCACCCGGACAATTGCCACCCCCGGACAATTGCCACTCCCGGACAATTTCCACCCAAATGAATAATATCAGGCATCTTAACTTTAAAAATGGTGATAAAATATGTATATTATTGTTGTACGATTAATTATTAATTATATACATTTTAAGATATAAAAATATTATTATTTGATTTCTGAATGTGCATTTTAAATCTTATACTTTTATGTTAATTTCACATATCACAGTTTTCTAATTTCATATTATTTTCAAATTTTACAAATTTGTCATCGTGTACTCAGACCAATTTTAAAATATCTACAAGCAGAATAATTATAAAATTTATTTTTAGAAATGTGAAATTAGTGGAAAATTTTTGGGGATACATCTCTCTTGACTGCAAATGCATTACGTCTTTGAAATATTATTTTCTATTATATTACATCTCCTGGATCATTTCTTTTACACTCACCCAATTATATATATTGAATTTACAACACTAATAGATTTTCTTAAACACCACGCATCTATAATTTTAAGCCAATTAACTTTTTCACAGATTATTAGTTAATTTGAAGCTGCACTAACTTATCACATAGGCCTGTATGGGATGACTACTTATATGCCAATGAGCATCTCAACTCGTTGATATCCTGGAATATGGATATTTGTTATTAATGATAGTATTGATAAAGGAAGATATTTTCAATTAACTAAGGACATGATCAATTGAATAATGGACATAATTCGTATAATGACAACATATAATTTATTAAATCAACTATGGGAATAATTAATTTTATAAAGAAATAGTAAATGTGGAATGAAATTTTATATCTTATAATGTATACAATTAATAATTAATCGTACAAAAATATTATACATATTTTATCACCATTTTTAAAGTTAAGAGGCCTGATAATAAATATTTGGGTGGCAATTGTCTGGGGTTGGCAATTGTCCGGGGGTGGCAATTGTCCGGGTGGCACTTGTCCGGGGGTGGCAATTGTCCGGTCACGCTCGAGAATATGCTAGACGCTTTTAAGATCATTAAAAATGCGCAACAATCTCTAGATTGTGCAAGGCACATAAAGAGAATGAAGCAGGAACATGATGGAGTAGATGATCAATTTATGCATTTAATTGTTTCATTTCATCAAAATATGATAGTTAAAGGAATACATAAAAACTTGGTGATACACGTATATATTGGTAAATAAGCTTGAGTTAGTTACTTAAAGAAAACTTGAACAAGTGTTTTCCATTTCAAACATGTTCCTTTTCTGTTTGGTTGCTAACTTATAGGTTTGCTTGTTGCATTTACTTGACTAGCTACGGGTAAAATTGTACCAGGTTTAGCATTTTTGGTTAAATATAAAATTTTAAAAAGCTTACCATTTAATTACATTATATTAATATGAATATGCAATTCGATAAAAGGTGCAACTGACACATTCACAATCTCGAGATAAACCCAATGGCTAATTTCCTCATAGGACCATAGCGCACTCTCGAGATTGTCGCACCTTTTCAAGATCCATAAACAAGCAGCGCATTCTCGAGATTTTATAAAATCGGCAAATTGTGCGGAGCATGTACATACATTATACACTGTACTCTGTACCAGTATCATTTTCTTCAGCGCCATATTAGTGTTTCGCAAAATTGTTTCACACCAAGTATGAAAAACTTCAAAATCATATATGTTCCTAGAAATTGGGTCTACAATATTATAGGATGTTCTCTTTTCATTCCTGTAGCCTGGAGAGGATCTTCAATTACAGCCTGCATAAAACCGTGGTGCAGTGTAAAAAAAAAACAAAAAAATTGTATATTTTAAGTTATTATAACCAAATGCATTTCTTTCAAAAATATATAAACAGTCACCTACTAATGTTCTAAAATTCGTTT
Organism: Caprella mutica; assembly: GCA_947561585.1. Taxonomy (NCBI): domain Eukaryota; kingdom Metazoa; phylum Arthropoda; class Malacostraca; order Amphipoda; family Caprellidae; genus Caprella; species Caprella mutica. The sequence goes on from CANNZV010000169.1 coordinate 260,068, forward strand.
CTTTTTGAACCAAAATATCTAGTTAAACCTATATTAATGTACATATTTCATTTAGCAAATTTCTAAAAATTGATACTGAAATTAAAATAATTAGAACATAAAATTAAAGATAGAGACCACATGTAGAAATAAGGTATCCAACAAACAACAATTAGTCATAAAGTTCCTTGTTTTGTCCAGATCTTTACTCCTTTGTCCTGATTATGAATAAATATCTAGATATTCGAAAACACGAATCACAAGAAACTTTCAACGTTCAGATTACAATAACTCTCTTTAAAACATGAAAATTTCGTTGAGCGTAAATCTTTTCAACCAAAGATATATCTTTATAAATGGTGCTGATCTTCGTTATCCTCTGGATCGATGACCAGATCTCACAATGTGACCCCTGATCTTCTCTGACGTTGATGCCGATCTTCGTAACATTCTTGAAACTAACTTTATGCATAGGCAGTTATTTATTATATGGTAAAGTTAAAAATACATAAGTATTATAGACATTAGGTCCTGTTACAGGTTTAAACAAATACAGAAGGTTTAATGTTGTTCTAACAAGCTCTGTACATCTTTCAATTTTAAAACATCAGTTATCTTCAAATTTATATTTTAAGATGAAGTTACACCGAATTACATTGAATACAAATAAAAAATACTGAATTTTACTTATAAAAAAAGCTATTATATAATAGTTTAAAAAAAATACTAATGAGTTGCAATTATCGAAATGATTGTCCATTGTTTGACTGAAATAGTAAGCAATAATTACTGAGGATAATTTTCTATGATTCAGGTGACCAGTGTTTAATGTTTCTATAAAATGCGGAGTTTTCACTACCCATATCACATTGCAAATTTCACCACCATCATGGCACGTTTGTTTCTTCTTCTTCTCGTCAGTTTATCTCTGTCCAAAGCTCTACCAACCAGTGAGGTGCTGTTTTTTTGATGTCGAATTATTATTATCAACTTACTGATTGAAATAATAAGTAAAATTTCCAATTGATTTTTTAGGTTATATGTTATCAATATTATTTTTCTTCTTTTTTCTCATTAATTTACTTTTTTCTCATTAATTTATAATGTTTTTTTCATTAATTCATATTTTTTTCTTAATCATTTTAAATTTTAATTAAAAAATCATTATTATTTGTTTTTCTCATTATTTTTTCATTATTATTAGATATTTTTATAGTGTTTTTGTACTGTTTTTCAATCACAAATTATTGAAATGGTTATTATATCGTTATTATATCATCATAGTTTTCAATTTTTTTTCCGTTGGTTTATAATCGTTGGTGTACTAAATATTCTTTGTGGTAATTTTTAATTTGCTCTTATTTAGGATACTGTAGCTCTTGCAATCATATATTTGATACTATCTAGGATACTATTGCTCTAATCATACCTAGGATACTGTATAGCTCTAATCATATCTAGGATACTATTGCTCTTATCATAACTAGGATACTGTAGCTCTAATCATATCTAGGATACTATTGCTCTAATCATAACTAGGATACTGTAGCTCTAATCATATCTAGGATACTATTGCTCTTATCATAACTAGGATACTGTAGCTCTAATCATATCTAGGATACTATTGCTCTAATCATAACTAGGATACTGTAGCTCTAATCGTACCTAGGATACTGTAGCTCTAATCATATCTATGATACTATTGCTCTAATCATATCTAGGATACTATATATAGCTCTCCCATTTAGTTGTCATTAGAGTTCATTTTAATTAGAAAGTACGCTTAATCTCTTTTCTATTTCTTCAGTGAGCAATCATACGAAATAGCAAGATAACAGGTTTCAGGTTCAGTAGTACCTAAAGATAATAATGAAACAGTACCTATAAGCTTTGTCTCTAAGCTTTGTCACTAAACTTAAGTGAATCAATTTTTAGTCTTAATTGGTATACATATGTGCATCAAAAACTTGAAGGTGTCTAAGTGCGATGCACATTAGTTTCTCGCATTATCCTTCGTTGAGAGGATTTTCTGTAGACACTGAAGTGCATCACATGGCAACACTTCCAACCCTTGGAGGTACGAAAATTGTACCTGCATAAGTGCATCAAAACTATTTTTTGACGAATTTAAGTATCTCGCTTTAGACTTCAGACTAGAAGGTTATAGGGAAATTTCGAAAAACCTGAGTGTCTCAGATTGAGTTTTTTTTATCACTGATATACATTAAATTTCATATGATTTAGTATGGTCTTTCTCATCGTAATGAAAGTATCGATTGTTAATCATTTAATAAAACATATTTGTAATAAGGCATCTATTTGAAGTATTATGTATAATTTCTTAACTGATTTGAAATGAGATGAAATTAACAAAGAAAATGATTGAAAATCTTTCTTTTTAAACAGGGATATGTATCACTTTCTATGAAAAAAAAAAACGAGTAGTATTCAATACATGTTCTTAAATACCATTCACACGAAATTTATCCAATATCTTTTCATATTTTCAATATCATGTAGTGTATCTTCCCTTGCCCGATATGTTTACGTAAAAGGCAATTGATATTTTAGGGTTTTCTTATAAAAAAGAACCTCTAATACTTTCATTCATACCACAGGTCGTCATAGACCCAAGAGAGTATGAAGAACTACACCAACGTCATAGAAGATCTTCTCCACCGGTTATCTTACCAGATTTGGTAGTTGATCCTGAAATCAATGAAGGAGCATATCAAGGTGACATGATTTTAACGGAAGAGCAGAAGATGGAGAGAAATACGAGGAAACTGACTGCATATTTTATCACTCATAGAAAGTGGCCTACTGATATCAACTATTCTTTTGATTCAAGCGGTAAGAAACAAAATATACAAATAGATTTATTTCTTATATGCGATTTACGTTCGAAAATAACTAATTATGCAAATAATGAATTTTTTATTTTAATTTGTGATACCTGAATTGAAAAAAAATTACAATTGGTTGACCAAATATAATTATTCATTCTTTATGTCACACATTAGCGAACATCTGGAATTGTTTGAAAACTCGAAGCTTATTCTAATAATTTATAGCAAATTCATGTAAATCAATCACTAAGTTTTGAAAATGATGAATATCTACGATAAAATAAAATTATATGATTTCATTGCATGATTGCAGTACTCGAACAGTCTCAGTACTCGGAAAGTAGATGTTAACAGAGGTCAACCAAATTTCTGATTGACCTGACATGACCTGTTAACTCTCACTTCCGAGTACTACGAGCCTAAATATGTATCAGAGTGATGCAATATTACTTCTTTTGACATGTTTAAATTTTTTTAATTGATATGCTTATACAGGATTGAATTGATACCTGAAATAAAATTAATTAAATTCCATGTAGCACAATACTTAATTACAATATTTTCTAGAGTAACTACCTAATCCATGGAAGTTGGATATTTCGACATTTTTAGAACAGAATATATTTGTATTGAAAATTATTGCTTATATTAATGATATAGAGAAGTGTTCTTTATTCATCACTGTGTTTATTTTTCATATTTCAGTTTCAACTGAAGAGAAGAAGGCGGCCATCAGAGCAGGAATCGCACACTGGCAGGAACACACATGCCTAAGATTTACCGAACAAGCTGTCTCTCCTTACTTGAAATTTGTGGTGAAATCAGGATGTTGGTCCTATGTTGGCAAAGTATCAAACAACAACCAAGAAATATCCATTGGCAGTGGTTGTGACAGTGTGAGTATATTAATCAGAATAATAATCGATAGATAATTCATTATTGTCTATGAAGGTAAATATTGATCGTATTTTCATAATCAAATTTCATAATTTCCGACATAATCGTACACTGATATATACGACAATAAACGGTAAATAAGTTTATAATAAATTATTATTGAATTTTCATAGAATCATTCATCGTTGTAGATATGTGATCGAGGGCCAACAAGGTTCATTATTTAATTGTTGAGCAAATAAGAAAAAAAACTTTGTAGTTCCACAAGGCAATATTCTTGGTTCGTTTTGTTTCTTCTTTTTATAGTTCAACAGAGCACTGCTGTAGATCATGTATTCTTTTTATAGTTCAACAGAGCACTGCTGTAGATCACGTATTCTTTTTATAGTTCAACAGAGCACTGCTGTAGATCATGTATTCTTTTTATAGTTCAACAGAGCACTGCTGTAGATCACGTATTCTTTTTATAGTTCAACAGAGCACTGCTGTAGATCACGTATTCTTTTTATAGTTCAACAGAGCACTGCTGTAGATCACGTATTCTTTTTATAGTTCAACAGAGCACTGCTGTAGATCACGTATTATTTTTATAGTTCAACAGAGCACTGCTGTAGATCACGTATTCTTTTTATAGTTCAACAGAGCACTGCTGTAGATCACGTATTCTTTTTATAGTTCAACAGAGCACTGCTGTAGATCACGTATTCTTTTTATAGTTCAACAGAGCACTGCTGTAGATCACGTATTCTTTTTATAGTTCAACAGAGCACTGCTGTAGATCACGTATTCTTTTTATAGTTCAACAGAGCACTGCTGTAGATCACGTATTCTTTTTATAGTTCAACAGAGCACTGCTGTAGATCATGTATTCTTTTTATAGTTCAACAGAGCACTGCTGTAGATCACGTATAATGATCACAGATCATTATTATAAACCGTTACTTCTTTTTTAGTCCAACAGAGTTTTACTATACAATTTTAGATCAATATATATCTTTATTGTTATACAGAACATTACTATAGATTATTTATTCTTTTCCAGTTGGGTACTGTTGCTCACGAAATTGGACATGCTATGGGTTTCCAGCACGAGCAGGCAAGGTCGGATCGCGATACCTACGTCGATATTGTTAGTGAGAACATTGCTTCCGGCAAAGAAGGTAACTTCGATAAGGAAAATACAGATAATCGGAACGTGCCTTACGACTACAGTTCCGTCATGCACTATGGTGCTTCTGTAAGTGAAAAACAACAACGTAATGAATTACTTTAAAAACGATACTGCTATCAAATTATTATTGTGATGAAAATAACAAACTATGAATTTTGGAAAATATTAAGAAATTATATTAAGAATAGATCTATATTTTTATTTTGTACTAGTTTAGTCTAGACCTTAAAAAAACACAGCTTTACTTTCAAATTTACTGTATTTTACATTATGAGATTAAATTATGAATTTTTTAAGTTTTAAAGAATAAAAATGTGAAGGAATTTTAATTTTTATAGTTTTAAAGATGAAAAATGAGATTAAATTTTGAGATTTTGAAGTTTTGAAGTTTATACATGTAATTGATTTTCACTTTTTAAAGTTCTACAGAATGAAAATGAGATGAATTATGAGTTTTTAAAATTTTATATATCAAAGATGATATTAAATGATGCTTGTTTTATTTCCAGGCTTTCACTAAAAATGGATTGCCAACAATTATGCCGAAGCTAAACCCATTAGCGAATGTTTTCATGGGAAACAGAGACGGTCTCAAATTCTATGACATCAAACTCGCAAACATGGCATACGATTGTATAGGTAACTTAGCAAAGGATGACATAATGACAGGAGTCTTTTCTCAATACATTAATAGTACAATATATTGTCTAACTTATTTTCTTCAACAAAAAAGCAACAATGTTTGCTCACCTTGTTTTCTTACAGATAAATGGATGGACACTTGCAGTGTTTCAGACCACTGTTTGAATGATGGTTTCATCGGAAAAAACTGTGAATGCGTTTGCAGACCAGGAACCTCAGGAACAAATTGCGAAAATGATGATATGGATTACTATGGTGAGAGGAAATACAAAGAGGGGTAAACATTTAAGATAAAATGGAGTCTCTTGTTAATCCAAACATAAGTTTTTCTCTTGGTAACGAGGTGAAATGTAGAGTGTGTCGCATAACCACAATATAAAATCACACTAATTTTTATGAATCAAAAACTTTGTCAGACAATAAAAATTTACTGTAGTAGTATTTCTACCTTTTTTTCTTTATTTCTTAAGTTTATAAAGAGTAACTTTATAGGAATAATTTCATAGTGAAATTAAAAATTTTAATTTGAAAATGTAGTTTCAAATATTATAAAAATCACAACTGAAATCATTCAGGGAAGAACATTTACGCAGTTAAGATTGTCAGATTATGTGAATATTTTGGATGAAACTTTTCACATTCAGACGAAGTTCATTGTTTTTAAGATGATTAATATATATTATTAACTATCTTATCGATTTTGGTCTAGTTTAACATGGTTGTTTGTACTCTACAGATGCTTTGCTTCAAAAAGAAGGAAGTGGAATCAGAACCAGTGTCATCACCACTGAAGGACAACTCATCAGTGATGTCGGTGCAGAAGGTGAGCTTTAAAAGGGATGCATAGCTCATTAAATACTATTTATAATTAAATTCCAATTAGAGACTAACATGTAAATGCAGTTTAATATCTAAATAAATTTATGTGAGGTAAAGTGAAAATTACCGTTTTAAATGATGTTTGAATCAAGTGTTCCATAAGAAAGTTTTCGGTTGTGTTTAAGTTCTTTCTCATGCGTGAAAATTGAAAATCTTACTAAACAAAATTTTGGTGGAACCATATAGAAGATAAAGAGAAGACTCTCACTCTACCTTATAAATACACTAAATCTTCCAATGAAATTAGAGATAGCTATACAACTTTGATACATTCTAAAATTAACTCATGATTTCATATTTCAAAATTGACACAGTAGGTCCCTTGTATTTACTTATATTTTGAGGTCATTGATATGACCTTTGATTCAAAAGCAGACGTTAAACACACTATTAATTGAATTTATATTCTGCAATAACACGATGCTACCACTTGTTGAAAATTAAAAGTGATAGAATATCACATAAAGAAGTAATCATTAATACCTAAAACATTTTCTATATAAAGTATCCAATTGCGCATCTCAGACAGTGGTGATAATTTCAATTTTTTTTTTAATTATTCGAATTTCCTTTTCTATCTTTTCAGTGCAAAAGCACAGTTATCTCATACGGGCTCCCGAGTGTCACAATGTCGTACTGAGCGTCACAGAGATGTCTATGTATCCGCGTAGCAATACCTCTTCCGCCAGCAATGTTTGCTACCACGAGTACCTGAATATAAGAAAGGATTTGTCTTCCACTGAACTTTCTGGGTGAGAAACAATAATTATTGTCAAATTTGATTTAATGGGAATGCCCTCACCAGTTACCTATTACCAGTTACCAATGTCATGTTAGTATCATGTACTTGCTTCGATAAACTAAGTAGTCCTTCAGTGGTAAATGGTAATTGTCAATAAACAAATGTCATAAATCGATTGATTAAATTTTATAATATATACTGGAGAATCTGTTTTTTAACATTTCCAGCTTCATAATTTGTAAAATAAAAGAAAAAACTGAGTGTATGGTCAGTTCTTATTACAGTCACTGTGATAGTGAATTGACATCAGTTTTATTTACAGTCACTTTGACAGTGAGTTATCTTCAATTCTTTTTACAGTCACTGTAGTAGTTAGTTATCATCAATTCTTTTTACTGTCACTGTGACAGTGAGTTAACATCAGTTCTATTTATAGTCTTAGTGACACTGAGTTAAGTTCAGAATTAACTGATAAGTTTTCGGAAAACATTAGATAAATTACATTTAGCTGCCTCTGTAACTATACTAATAAGAGTCAAACCATTTGTGATATTTGATACACGGATTTCAAATGGGACGATGAAATAGCTTTAACTAACTTGTCTTTCAATAACATTACAATCATCAACTCTATTTACAGTCACTGTGCCAAAGAGTTATCATCAAGCTCACCGTCATTTACAAGTGTTGGACGAGAAATGGTGTTGGAAGCTAAGCTTCTTTCAACATGGAGTTCAAAATGGAAAGCTGATGTGTCCTTCTCTAATAATAATAATTGGTACGTTAAATAACCATTCAATATTTGAAAAATTTCAACAATTGACTTTGCGATCGTATTTAATGGCTTGAAATTCGTATCCTTTATCGGTTAATTTAAAAATATGCAAAACTATAATTTAAACGAAGAATCATTCATTTACCCTTTTTCAGTGACCCAGTTACCACTACGACCACCAATGCTCCTACAACTTCCACAACCACCACAACAACCACCACCGATACTCCCACAACTACCACAAGTACAACAACCACCATCAATGCTACCACAACCACCACCAATGCTCCCACAACTACCACCAATGCTACTACAACCACAACCAATGCTCCTACAACTACCACAACCACCACCAATGCTACCACAACCACCACCAATGCTCCCACAACTACCACAACCACCACCAATGCTACCACAACCACCACCAATGCTCCCACAACTACAATAACCACCACCATTGCTCCCACTGAAATCACACTCGAAAGTACTATCAGCACAGGTGATTGTTTGTTTGTCAAAGAAGGATCTGACTACTTCTACAGGAATCCAAGTTATCCTGCTGCTGATTCACCAGGATTTAACTGTTCACTTTCATTCACACCGGTAATTTGCATTGTTAATACTGATTGTTTAGTATTTGGATGCTCAGAGAAAGAATGATAACATTCTATCACGAACTTTACTATCACTAAGACTATTATATATACTTTTCTATATTTCATATGGTATCTACATACAATCTACATATGCGTTCACTAAATTTAGTGTATAGTTAGTGTTTTTCTTGTGGTCTTTTTTTAAATTTAATGGATAGGATTTCATAACTAAAATTATAACTTAGAACCTTTTTTTGTGATATTCTAGTCTGAAATGGCATCTCACACTCTGTCCTTGGATAGTCCTAGAGCTAAAGGTGTTCTCATCAAGTACTGGAAGCCAAGAAATAGATTTCTTAGGTGAGTGACTAAAAATAATTAGCATACACATGATCCAGCAATTTAACATGTTCCAGCATTTTAACATGTTCCAGCAATTTAACATGTTCCAGCAATTTAACATGTTCCAGCAATTTAACATGTTCCAGCAATTTAACATGTTCCAGCAATTTAACATGATCCAGCAATTTAACATGTTCCAGCAATTTAACATGTTCCAGCAATTTAACATGATCCAGCAATTTAACATGTTCCAGCAATTTAACATGATCCAGCAATTTAACATGATCCAGCAATTTAACATGTTCCAGCAATTTAACATGATCCAGCAATTTAACATGTTCCAGCAATTTAACATGTTCCAGCAATTTAACATGTTCCAGCAATTTAACATGATCCAGCAATTTAACGTGTTCCAGCAATTTAACATGTTCCAGCAATTTAACATGTTCCAGCATCTTAACATGTTCCAGCAATTTATCAGTTCCCAGCAATTTATCAGTTTCCAACAATTTAACAGTTCCCAGCCATTTAACAGTTTCCAGCAATTTAATAGTTTCCAGCAATTTAACAGTTTCCAGCAATTTAACAGTTTCCAGCAATTTAATAGTTTCCAGCAATTTAACAGTTTCCAGCAATTTATCAGTTCCCAGCCATTTAACAGTTTCCAGCAATTTAACATGTTCCAGCAATTTAACATGTTCCAGCAATTTAACATGTTCCAGCAATTTAACATGTTCCAGCATGTTTGAATATACGTACGAACCTAGATTTCTGTATCTAGTTAAATTTCTTGAAAAATTTGTTCGAAAATAAATTGCTCGAAAACAATTGCTCGAATAAATAATTGCTCGAACGAACAATTTATCGAATGGTCAATTATTTGGATGATCAATTATTTGGATGATCAATTATTTGGATGATCAATTATTTGTATGATCAATTATTTGAATGATCAATTATTTGAATGATCAATTGAGAAAGTAAATTGTTCAATGTGCATAGCTATGGTTTCAGTATGCAAATTTTTTGTCCAAAAAACTTAAAGTATTCGATCTAGTGAGAAAACCTTTCCACCCAGACCCCCAATTAAACTAACCCAAAATTTGAGCAATTGTCTTTCGATCAATTGATGTTCGAGCAATTGTATTTAGATGAATGGTTTATGCGACCATTGTTTTCGAGCAAATTAGTGGTTACCTTGAATCCTGTGCTTGGAAAAGATGCAAAGTAAAAGTTTTAAGCTTGTTTTAATGAATTTTGAACGTAGTCTACTAGCGAGTTTGTTTTTGCCCAGTAAAATAACCTACACATGTGAAGATTTAACAAACGTTTTTACTAATATTCAACTGACAGACTTGACCTGTCTGGTACACCTGTAACCCTGATGACTTCAGCCGGTAAATTGCAAGTTAAGTCTAGAGTTCCAAGACGAAATCCTAAAGATGTAATATTCAGCATCAAGATTGAACCAACAGCAGCTAATCAGGTGAATAAATAAAATTTAAAGTAAATCTACTATTTCTATTTACACAAAGTAAATTTAAGTGATTTAGTGAATTAACATCATTAAATTTTGGTGGAGAAATAGCTACAGTTTTGTGTAATGAATTGTTTAGGTTTTTCTTTTTAATAAAAGAAAATTCCTACTTCCACCTACAGTAATTATTTATATATACTTCCCAGGTTATCAACTTGGTTGATGGAGAGGAATATGAATTCGTGTACACTAGTCAACCGGGAACAGAAGATGCTGAATACCGATTTGAGGTAAGTGAAAGGATATGTGAAAGGAGTTGACAGACGTATCATCGACAGACATTTCGTCGACAGATGTTTCGTCGACAGACATTTCGTCGACAAGACGTTTCGTCAACAAGACTTTTCGTCGACAAGACGTTTCGTCTTCAAATTTTCGTAAATGGGATATTATCACACTCTAATGTTACAAAACATGTACTTTAACAGAGTAACGTATCAAACGATCAAATTACAAAAGAGAATAATGGTGAGGAGGAAAAATATTAGATAAATTTCAATCTTTTTTCTACTTTAATGCTAAACCAGAACTACTCAATAATAACCAATTTTTTTAAAGTAATTTGAAAAATTATATATGCAAGACAAAGCTAAAAAAAAACATATCACATCAAATAATGAAATCATGGAAATTTAAATGACAGTAACAACACACTAAGAGCATTCTTGAATTCAGTTCTTTTACATATAGCCTCCTATCACAACCGCCTATATTACTATCTTGTGGTGTTGGCTTATGTAAAGGTGTCTTTTAATATTAATAATAATATATTAGTTCTACAATGTTGTGTAATAAGTTCATATTTTTCTTAGAGCCTGGAGAGGAATTTTAATATTTTTCTTACAGGATCAAAATTCGAAAATGGGATATCGTTCGATAACTCTGAACACTTTCTATTTTAAAGCCAACTACTGGTTTCAAAGAATCACTTTTTGGTATAACAACCTAAGTATCGATAAACATTCAACGGCGAGTTTTTATATAAAATCTTGACTTTCAATCTAGGATTACCACTCAAGGACATAAAACCCGCAATAGTCGAACAGTTGGCATTTACCAACTGAAAGTGACTTGTCAATTACAAATCCGACGATATAAATCTTATGAAACGTAAATTATTGAGAAGAAATTGTTTTAAATTTTTAAAATCACAAACGTAACTCGACCCAAAATTATTAAATTACTTTTAAAATAATTTGATAGTTTTCAATAGTTTTGATTTAGTATTAAAGTAGAAAAACCATTGAAATTCATTTAACAGTTTTCGTCATTATATTATTATATTTTATAATTTTATCGTTTGATTCATTATTCTGTTAAAGTACATGTTTTGAAACATTAGAGTGTGTTAATATCCATTTTCGTCGACGAAACGTCTTGTCGACGAAAAGTCCTGTCGACGAAACGTCTGTCGACGAAACGTCTTCGCACCGTGAAAGGATATCTCAATAAATAACTTTATGATTCAAAACTGAATACTTTATAACTCAAAAATATTTGATTAATGAATTTTCACTATAATTAACATCTGATTAAATAACATTAGTGAGTGTTATAAAAGATTGAATTTCATCACCAAAACTAAAACCTAAAATCCTATACCTTGATTTCAGTCTACGGTAGCGTCACAGTACTCAGACATTTACTTAGGCTCGAAGTATTGAAACAATTATTAATTGAAACAACGGAGTTAATTGAAACAATAATTTCAATTGTGTATATTATTTTTTGGAATCAACGGATTCAGTAGGAGACATCTGGATTAAAACACCACGGTTTTGTGCTCTATAGGATCCCAGTCAATTTACATACTTATAACTCATTGATTATATAATAATTGAACTATAAATGATTAATACTACAGTCCGTTTGTTGGCAATATACTGCATATTTATATATTAACATAAATAGTTACATTTTGATATGGGGTGATTCGAGTTAAGAACTGTTTAGATTATATGACCTGGTTTTAATTTAATCAATCTCTGTTCCAGGCCCCAGAAGGCAAAAGAATTGCGATAAGATTCCTCGAGTTCAACGTTGGCAGTGCGACGGACAGGAGATGCAGAAATTCTAACTACTTGTATGTAGGAAGATCCACAGATTACTTCTACAGTAGAATAATGTTATTCTGTGATACATCCAGATCTCCCCCTTCAAACAGGAGAGTTAGTATTAGTAACGCTATGTCTCTCTATGTAGAAAGGAAATATGATGTAGAAGAGAGTTTTAAGGCTACGCTCACAGTTGTTTAATGAACATGAAGGAACTTAATGGAAAGCCAGGTACTGTAGTTCAAATTATGTATTTGAACAAACCAGAACCGTGTTTCAACCTATATATTTGAACATGCAGCTATCATGTTTCAACCTATATAATGTTGAAAATTATTATCTTTAGCATTGCACTTTATACATATATCTCTTATCAGTAAACCTTCTTTTCTAGGAACCTCTAGTAATTTTCTTTTCATTCAATTTAGTACTAGAGATTTTATCATATTTTTCCATTAAAATTTAACATAAGGCAGCAAAATTTGAGTTTTATTTTTAAACCAAAAATTAGTTTTAGCCAAAAAGCCAAAAAATCTTTTTTTGCCAAAAGCAAACATGAAATATAGAACTGTTTTCTCTTTGAATACAAAACACATACAAATCTATCAATTTGTATGACAAAACATACAAATTGAACATACAAAACGGTATTAGGAATTTTAGCCGCAAGGAAATTCGCGGTAGTAAATTTCGCCGCAAGAAAATTGTAACTCTAGGCTTAAGAACCCTTTACAAATAAATTCACCACCACAATATTTGCTAGGGTTCTTTTCCAACCCCTTTACCAAGGATACTTATTACAGGTTATCAGGACTCTTGACTTACAGCAATAACACTTCAATGGAAAGAAAATCACACTTCTCATATTTGAATAGTGCTTTTAGTCTGAATTCAATTTTATTATTATTTAATTGTAGTAAGGGTTTAACGTCTGCTTCGGAACCAAAAGCCATATTGCTAACGCTGTAAGAAATTTAAGTACAAGGGACTGGAAGAAGTAGTCAGAAAGGAAAGTGGTTCCATGAACAAAGTCATTTACCACTGTCAGTGATAATGCTCATGAATACAGAAAAGCTACTCCGTGAATGCAGTCACTTACCAAGGAATGTGATGAAAAGGGACACAAGCACCGGTGACTCCACTCACGGATGGAATAAAAGAAATAAAATACAGAGCTTTAGACTGATCATAAAATATTATTTAAATATTCCCCACCGGTACATCTATGTGCCACAAGGTGCATCACTAATAGAAGTAGTGGTACACAGGTGCATATATTGGGGCAACATCGGAAAGTATCAGTGCAATGTTGCCCCCAGATGTTGCTAACTGAATAATGGATTCAATGAGCGACTTATATGTATGGAACAAAGTGATATATCATAACGATACACAGAGAGGTGCCATATAACAACACACGGAGACGTGCCAAAACGACGGGACACGGACTATTCCCCACCAGACTTTTCCCCTCCCGGACTTTTCCTGCCGCACTTTCCTCCACCAGACTTTTCCACTGCGGGAAAAATTTAAACTCTAAAAGAAAAAACATTATTGCGTTTTTTAAATAGTTTCGACAAAGAAATCCGTTGCCGTGAAATTGCATGCTGAAGTAACCGCCGCAAATAGTAAACCCTTTTTCGATTTTCCCCTTTTTTTAAAATAATATTCAATAATAGGTCACTAAATTGTTACCTGGAAATAGTATCCTTGAATCTGTTTTGTATTGGTTACTTCTTCGATTGGAGAATTTTAGACAAAATTTACTACATTATATCTAAATAGTCCTCAAACTGTCTACTGGAGGAGTCTTGAGTCTAGGATAACAGTAAAATTTATGTACTCTACCGCACGTACGTCATAATAATGTTTACAGCATTGTGAGTTCATTAATTAAGGTATTAATAATAAATATACATAGTAGAAAAAAGGACATTATAAAAAGATGTTAATATTAATTAAGGCAATAAAAATCGTTAATAGATTTATTAATTCTGTATAGTATAGAAATTGTTCAAATTATATTAAATGTATTAGATATTTTATGAAATAGCGATTATCTTTAATATCTGACAGAGAAAATAATAAATAAATAATAATATGGCAATAAAGCTGGAATATATTGAAATAATCGTAGCTGCTTAAGCCCGTATTACACTGTGGCGCTCGCTATGGCGGTCGCCACAATTTTGTTATTTTTCTCTCTAACTCCGCCCCTTTTCTCTCTAATAGCGAAAAATGTCATGGCGAGCGCCACAAAATTGTGTTCGCTCACTGCGCGATAGAACCAACACCGCCACCTATTTAGAGGTGATGAAATTGTCACTGAAGCCTGCTAAAGAGATTTGAAGTAGTGGAAAAAGTATTTTGTTTCATTTTTAAAGTTATTTAAGACTTTGTACGACTACTGCGCGATACAAAAAAGAATGAACGCTTCTGTGTAGTGTTCAGTGTTGCCATACAATCAATAGAATTATATTTTTTAATATATACGCATGGAATTGTTTCACACAACTATCAAAAAGATAGTTAACTGAATATATATTTGTGATGACATCGAATTTTATTGGTACGATTCATTTTATAGTAAATTTTTCAATTCTCCCTAAATTTCAATGCACGATCACCGCCATATCGACTCGTCTAGTGTAATAGCAATTTTGAGGATGGTGAGCGCCATATATGTAGAGAGAGACAACATCGCCATGGCGAGCGCCACAGTGTAATATGGGCTCTAGACTACATTACAGTAGAATTTTGTGGCATAACCGCATAAGATGTATTGAAGTGATATTGGAAAGAATTATTCACAAAGTTTTAAGTTAATTGTCATTATCCGGGAATATTTCATTAATTATCTCGCGACTGTTGGCAAGTTATAACATGGAAAGTGCGTGACTTTTTATTTATTCTTACTACATCTCGCTATTGCATTATTTCTAATGTTATTACTAGGTATTTTTTATGATATCTTATAATGTAAAAAGGATATTCTTATGGAGGTAAATATTCATATTCCATATTGTTTCAAACTAATATAATAACGATTTCTGAGACTGGTAATTTTCAAGTTACGGTCTGCCCTCACAGTAGTCTTCCTTGAGCGGCCCAAAGCAGGTAAATATTGAAAAGCAGGTAAATATTGAAAAGCAGGTAAATATTGAAAAGCAGGTAAATATTGAAAAGCAGGTAAATATTGAAAAGCAGGTAAATATTGAAAAGCAGGTAAATATTGAAAAGCAGGTAAATATTGAAAAGCAGGTAAATATTGAAAAGCAGGTAAATATTGAAAAGCAGGTAAATATTGAAAAACAGGTAAATATTGAAAAGCAGGTAAATATTGAAAAGCAGGTAAATATTGAAAAGCAGGTAAATATTGAAAAGCAGGTAAATATTGAAAAGCAGGTAAATATTGAAAAGCAGGTAAATATTGAAAAGCAGGTAAATATTGAAAAGCAGGTAAATATTGAAAAGCAGGTAAACATTGAAAAGCAGGTAAATATTGAAAAGCAGGTAAATATTGAAAAGCAGGTAAATATTTAACGCTTCCAAGGCCATTAAAGCGTTTAATGGTCAGTCTAACACTTCTCTCACTGCAATTCAACAATTTCCCAATTTTTCGGTTGCTTAGTTCGTCGTTATGAAGATTGACAACCCTTTCACGATCTTTGAAAGATAGACAAGGCATTAATGCATGCAACAAGAAAATTTACAAATGAATTATTGGTCATTATATCTATTGTACTAATAACGGAATATAAATTATCTAAATCCCGGATTTAATCATCATTGATCGCCTATAACGAGAAAATTGATAATGCGTAGTTTCTTTTTCCCTCAACCCTTCTGAGAAAACTGACTAAACACGATAATAACATATTTTTTAATTACATAAACTGAAATAAGCTACATCAATATGAAAGAAGAGATCATGCTGAATCGATTGGTATATAATTTATAGTAGTTTAATCCAAGAATTACTAAGATACAAAGTTCTTAAAAAAAGTTTGGTGTGCGTACCATCTTTTCCACTGTATATTCTTTTGACTGATAGAAAATACACAAATTGGTATATAAATGAGAGAGAAAGAGATATAATATAATAATCCAGTGAGTGATTAATTCATTTTGTTAAATAGCAATTGAAATTAGTCACTCACTTGATTATATATCTTTCTTTCTAGACTTCTAATATCCTCGTAAAATTCGAAAACCTACATTATTGATCTGTGATAATCTAGTTAGCGGCATGCTATTTCATGCCTAGTGTGAAAGACTACATTGAACACAATGGTAAGATTAAATGTCGGCATGCAGTTTATCCCAAGTTTATAGAAATCACACGCTGGTTTAAAGAAATCACACGCTGGGTTATAGAAATCACACGCTGGTTTATAGAAATCACACGCTGGTTTATAGAAATCACACGCTGGTTTATAAAAATCACACGCTGGTTTATAGAAATCACACGCTGGTTTATAGAAATCACACGCTGGTTTATAGAAATCACACGCTGGGTTATAGAAATCACACGCTGGTTTATAGAAATCACACGCTGGTTTATAGAAATCACACGCTGGTTTATAGAAATCACACGCTGGTTTATAGAAATCACACGCTGGTTTATAGAAATCACACGCTGGTTTATAGAAATCACACGCTGGTTTATAGAAATCACACGCTGGTTTATAGAAATCACACGCTGGTTTATAGAAATCACAAATTCTATTACTTGCAATATTCTATTTTTTTTAATAGTGTAACTCGGGACAATGGAAGCATGTATCTTGACTACGAACTCTAGTACATAGAACTAAAACTAGCGAACAATAATGTAATGTATTAATTACTTTACTTCAACGGACAAATCGCTTAGTAACTTCCTTCAAAAACTATAACATTTGTGTTTATATTTTGTTTGCAATTACAAAGATATTGTGTGAATTTAGTTTGAGTAAGGCCACGTTCACACTGCAAGCGGAGCGGAGCGGCGTGCTCGAAAAATTAATGTATATTTGACGCTAGCGGTGCTGCTAGCGTCAAAAGCACATGTGCATAATACCAAACAACTATAATGCTGTGTGTGCATAATACATTTCTGTTTCTTTTTTTAATTTCTATGCGAATCTAATAGAGCTGTTAACTCTGTGTCCTGTTCACACATTCACGTTTTAATGGATGGGAGAGATCTTTGACGGTAATTACCGTTGTTGTCAATGTGAGTGAGTAATTACGGTTGTTTATATGTGATACCGCATAATTCATATGTTAATTCTTCTCAACAATGAATAATTTGGAAACTAACGGTCATATTTGTTTTGTACCATACGAAAAAGAGGATAGTTTGGTCACATCCTGCTAGTGACACAATAATGATAGGCTTCATAGTGAGTTACCGACCTATTTTGAAGAACAATTGATGTTTAAGTCCAAATTAAAAATAGAACAGCAACAGAATTATTGGTATCATTTAAAATGGTTTCAAAATATGCATATGCTCTGCTCATTTTACCGAATTGCGCAATCACGAGAGTGCGCTGCGTGTAATTCTACCCTGGAACACCAAGAGTGCCTAAGAGGCCCATTCCGATTGGAATATAGATTTATACTTTAAAAAGTTGACTGGAATTGCTGGAAATTTGAACTCTAATTGTTTAATACTCATTTATTCTTTTTTTATTCAGTTTTATAACATTATGTGTTTATAATCATGCGGATACCTATAGAGCTCGGATGAATTACATGCGCTGTTGCATCATGATTAGATTCATACAATAAAAATAACTAATAACTTTTCCTATAAATAAGATTTCTAGTATGACACAACATGTGACTCACCAGCCATAATTTGGACTTTTTCCAGTCTCCAGAGGTTTACCTGATCAAAAAAGATGCGAAACTAAATATTTCAAAACATACAGCTAATTATTCCTACTGATATTTGTGCGATACATAAATACGACATAGACAATGGTTTCAGCATCTTACTTCAATTAGTTTATAAATTGTACATCAATATTTCAAACAAGAGCTTACCTCTTACCCGATTGAAAATTGGAGCAGGTTCGAAGCAGCGGTAAAGCCGATCGGAATAGTCACCACGGCAGTCAGGGAGCAGCGAGAGCGCAGCGTGGGAGCCAAACTTACCGCTTTGTTGGGTAATTCTACTCCGGTGTAACTGCGCAGAACTACCCTGGACACCTGCTCCTATTTGCCAAGCGCGATGCCTAACTGCGGATGCGCGGCCCCTAGCCACGACTGTAATATTATATTACTATTATAGCAATTTTTGCTTTGGACAAAAACTTTGAGACACGCAAACAATTAGGAGCGCATACTGTAATAGAAGAAGAAAGAAGCGATAACGTGAAACACAATGCTAATGGTCATAGTAGTCTCTAACTGTTACAGAAACGTAAAAATCACTACATCTATATGTTGTGAAGATGTTGAAAACCAGTGTTTGCTAAATTGCTATTCATCTTTTCTTCAAATATGAATACGGAGGGTTTGATTCGCGAGAAAAATGGCATGTGCCTGAAAGTCAGAATATTTTTTGACGTCAGCCCGAATCTGTATCTCCGAATTCAAATGCCGGCCTGAAAAGATTCTACAGTATAACAAAGGTCCATCTCTGAATGGGTCAGTGGCTGAAAGAAATGTTTCCAAACAGGTTGATTGGCAGAGGTTGAGATTGCGAGTTGAACATTAAGCGGCCACCAAGCTCACTCGATCTTACACTTGGTAATGTCTTTCTATGGACATTCAATGATATTTCATACTCACCCCTGGGATACGATTGATATCAATGAGTTGAAGAACAGAATCCACCAAGAATTTGCAGAAGTTACCTTAGGAATTTTGCATAACATTATGGGTTCATTCCGGACACGTTTATATGTAATAATTCAAAATAATGGCCACCTAACTGAATTTTTTTATCTCTTTACTTGAATATAAATTTCCTTAGAGTTTGGTCAGATAATCGGAAATTTATCTGAACATTACAATATTTTTAAAAAGGTGTCAATTTTTTTATGAAACGTATTTTAAATGTATATAAATAAATCAATGTATTTTTTTTAGAAATATAACATTGGAGTTAAATGATTATGAAAATCCAACTAGTGAAGGTGTATGTATTTGTATATCTTGAATAATACTACATATACAATTATACAATATACAAGCGATAGATTCTTACTTAAAAAATTACAGTAGATGGCGCAGATGGTGATATAAGGACAGACTAGGGATAGGAGATAGGCCATAGTTGTTCATCTCTGTTAAGAACTGAGCTCTGCCTCTATTAGATTTCTTCTCTGTACTGAACCGACTGTCTATACAAGAATTATGGTACCAACACTATACTCTCTTCATTATAGTATAGTTTAAGTTGCAATGCAGTTTCCCATGCATGCACTAATGTAATCTTCAAATCACTAAGAAGTAGGTCTCTATATGCTCATTAGGGTGCGGATTGTGCATTTGTTAAATCATTGTGGTGCGGATTGTACAGGAGTTGAATAACTAGGGTGCTGATTATAAAGGAGTTGAATAACTAGGGTGCTGATTGTACAGGAGTGAAATCACTGGGGCACTGATTGCACAGGAGTGAAATCATTGGGGTGCTGATGATACAGGAGTTAAGTCATTGGGGTGCTGATTGTACAGATGTTAAATCATTGGGGTGCAGATTGTACAGATGTTAAATCATTGGGGTGCAGATTGTACAGATGTTAAATCATTGGGGTGCTGATTGTACAGATGTTAAATCATTGGGGTGCTGATTGTACAGATGTTAAATCATTGGGGTGCTGATTGTACAGATGTTAAATCATTGGGGTGCTGATTGTACAGGAGTTAAGTCATTGGGGACGGAGTGTACAGGAGTAATATCTTGGGTCGCGAATGGTACAGGAATGAGATTACTTGGAGCAGATTGTACAGGAGTGAAATCATTAAGGTACATATTGTTTGGGAGAGAAATCATAGGAGTGCGGATTGTACACGAGTGAAATTTTGGGGCGCGTATTTTTCAGGAGTGAAATCATCTTTGGGGGCAGATTGTACAGGATAGAAATCATTGGGGTGCAGTCTGTGCAGATTGTAAAGGAAATGAATCTTGCGGGGTGGATTGTACAAGAGTAGAATCAAGAGGTATGGATTGTAGTGGAGTGAACTTGGGATACGGATTTGTACATGAGTGGACTACAAGGGGTGAGGATCGCACAGAAGTGAAGTTGGGGTGCTGATTCTACAGGTGACCCATACAGAAGTAATAATTCAGAACGAAAATATTATAATAAAACAGTCAGGTGTAAACATGTGTGGAACTTTTCATGAAGAGTCGAGTAGAGTGATTCTTTTTCGCCTGGGTCCACATACAGGACTCTGAATCTCTTGATCAAAATACTTCTGATTGATATATGTAATCATTTTACAGGTATTTGTCTCAGAATATTTGAATTTGCCATACATATTCATTCATTATTTTTTAAATATTTTTCCGCTGCGCGGTAACAATTGCCCCACGGACTGGTTACCAGTGACATAGTCCACGGGTTACCGATAACTATAATTAAAATAATTCTAACGAGTATTGGTACAGACATGCACCATGACTCATTAATTTGGAGGCGTAAACGAAATGTGTAGTCATAATTCACAAAGGAATATTAAGAATTGTATGGAATTTTGTTATTTTACCTGCATATTTATTTAAAATTTGTTAAGGGTACATAGTTAGGTATCAAAGCGGTAAAGGGGTACATGGTAAGAAAAAGGTTGGGAAACCCTGGTCTAGCACCATAATTATACACCCTGTACCTCTCATTATCATTGGTAGTAAATTAAACTAAACATCCATTATTAAACTGTTGACAACGGTTCAACTAGATATACAAGTGTGGTGATTGTTGTCAATGATTAATGTGATAATTTTATGTATCCTTTTTATGGTTTTCTAGTTGTCTAGTTCACCTTAGTGGCATTCATGGTTGCATTACCACTATTGTTACAAAATTGCCCTTTCAGAAACATTGCAACCTGACGTGACCAGACAAAAACCACCTGAATAATTGCAACCTTAATAACTATCATCAGCCAGGCTTCTTATCTTTGAGATGGTGTTGAAATATATTCACAATGTTTTTCATTATATATTTCATTAATTCATTTTTTCATCATCTCTGGTCGGAAATTGGAAACATAATTTTCTAAAAATTACAGAATTAAGTTATACACCATCTTCAATATTAAAGTCCCCTTCACACTTGCGTTTCTAAACGCAGCCATTAAAATTTTAACTTTTGAAAATTAAATCAGGTCGTAAAGGGTTAAAAAATTGCTCATTCGAATTGATTTTATTGAAGCACTTCACACAAGTATTCTTTCCACCAGCATTTTTTCTAACGCAAGTGTGAAGGGCTCCGTTAAAATCAATTGTAGCGAAACTTTTTGCCTTGAACATTTTTTTAAAGGCGATGTTGAGAAACACAAGTGTGAAGGCGGCCTAAACTCGTATTCAATAACTCCTCGCATTAATTTCAATAAGAGGGTGTAAAAGTCAATTCTGTTGACTATTTTAATGTTTTCGAAAATTATTCTTCCTTGGCTCAATGCTCAAGGAAACAACATAACAGAAAAATTGAAATTTATGTTATACAATTCTACACAAGAGATAGGTTGAAGGGTAAAGACTTCATAAATGACTTGTTAAGGGGCTTGTTTCACTTTTTTGCTAGCTACCAATAATACTCGTCCGATTGAGCTGAGATTTTGACAGAAGGTGTAAAATTCTCCAAATCTTCGAAATTGTTTGAGTAATTTTTTCATTTTGGGATGCCTCTCTCCCTTGAGGGTCGAAAAACCTGTTTTTTCAGCCCATCACGAAAAACCTTTAAGATATTTGGAAGCTGGTCCTACATAAAAAAAAGTTTGAGATCGAAATTCAAAAAAGGGCTCCATGACGATCTTAGAAATTTCGATCTGAACAGATTATCTCCCATATATCTTTCTGTAGGACTAACCCCTAAAAGTATTTTGCGCGAGTAATATTTGATTAAAAAAGTTACGGAGATAATGGAATAAACAAAAAAACATATCAGATTGCTTTGGGTGGACCAAAGGTCACCCCAGGCTACGACGAAGCCATCTACCAAGAATGGGAGGCTATTATACAGCATCAGGTCGCTTCGGGAGAACCAAAAGTCCTCCCTGGCTATGACACAACAACACACAAACTAACAAAATCCCCCCCCCCTCCATTATTCGCACTTCTGACCCACTTTCTGGCTGCCACAGCCAACTGAAATTTTCTTTACGTTTTCTTTAGACTGTTCTCTGGATAAGTAAAGTAAAAAAAATCAGTGAAAATTGCAAAAGACAGTGAAATGATCCCCTAATGAACCTGGTCCATGGTCAGCCCAGTTAAACTGATCAGCCCAACTCAGGTCTGAGTATTCAGCCCAACTATTCAGAGAGCTGTTTAACGAAACGAGACTAAAGAAATAAAATTTTCGATAAAATTCATCAATACTTAGCTGACAAAGCATGCAAAAAGAAGGGAGGAGGATAAATTAATAACTGCCTTAAAGCTGCGGTAAAATTGATTACATTTTATCGAAGTTTCTTTTGAAGTAATATTAATCTATGCTCTAGATTTGTTTAAAGGAT
The DNA here is from genome assembly GCA_947561585.1 of Caprella mutica. Lineage (NCBI taxonomy): Eukaryota > Metazoa > Arthropoda > Malacostraca > Amphipoda > Caprellidae > Caprella > Caprella mutica. The sequence continues at coordinate 283,208 of CANNZV010000169.1, forward strand.
TTGTTACTTTTTTATTATTTATTGTTTTATAATCCTTAAATTACGAATTTTCAAAAGAGCTCAGAACATTGAATTTTTATAATATTAAATAATGAAAAGATGTTTTTCAAATTATTAATTTTCACCAATAATTTTTTTATTTAACATTTGGAAGAGAATATTATTTAAATAGTATAATGAAGAATCTGATAAATTTAATATCAGTTTATATTTTTTATGTATAAAAAACGGTTCTAGGTAAATTCCCCCGCGGAAATTTCCACCAGGTAAGTTCCACTGCTGGAAAGTTCCACCACGGAATATTCCACAGCCGGAAAATTCCACCACAGAAGATTCCACCTCATAATATTGGAAAAATAAGTTTTTTTTGTGGTAACCGAACAACATTGCTTTAGTTAAAAAGCTAAGAAATTATAAGAATATGTTATTTTAAGTCAAGGCCTAAAAGATAAGCTAAGGCGAACATACGAAATAATAGACAGATCAGACCATCTTTTAATTATGATTCAATTAAATTTATAATAAAATTTAAATCGTGTAAATTTAACAATAAAGGTCCGCTGCTCCAAGTTCCCCAGTTAGTTTCCGTTTGATTCTCCTTAAAACATACATATATATGTTGAACTGAAATTAAGGATAATATTTTGTTTGTAACATAAATCTTATTTTATATATATAATCTATCACCCAAGTGTTTAAATGTACCAATATATATTTCAATTTAAATCAGCGACGATAAAAAGTGGAATTAAAAGATAAATTTGACACGTACCGAAATAAAATGTTTAATTATTATCGATATATTTTAATAAAAAAACAGCAGAAAATTTTCAAAGTGGAAACTTTCTGAAACTGTTTAATAATCTCTGTTAAAAGAATTACAAAATAAAGTTTAAATATAATGCGTTTCAACTGAATTTTGAACATAAAGTTAAGCAGGTAAATTACGGTACATAATCTAGCTTCGAGCTGAAACCACAGACGTACACACGAATAAAAATCATAACTTCAAAACTCACAAAGATATATAAATCATAACACGTAAAGAATTTCTTCAGCTATGAAACATCTTAATACAAATTCGGTTCAGCGTGTCGCAGATTTAAATTGACTCTAAAGAAATGACACTAACTATTTGCTTGTCATTATGCTGCTTAATATTAACCTTTTCAATCATGAATATAAACTTAACAAAATTTTATTTATGTGTCAAATATTAAAATCTGACTGTTTCTATTGATAGAATCAAGAAGGTAAATTTATCAGTGTTCTACACTGTTTATTTGTATATTTTTTTCAAAATGGAGGAATCTTCCGCTTTGGAATTTTCCACATCTTGCATTTAACGCCGGTGGAATCTTCCTGGTGGAACTTTCCGTGGGGAACTTTCCGCGGTGGAATTTACCTGCCACGAAAAATGCACTTTAGCAAAAGAACTCCGACAAACTTTATTTAAGAAATCTCTGTTCCTTATGTTTTCTCGTTACTTTTATTTTTTCAATTAAAATTATTCTTTGGGGTTTACCGATGAATATGTAAATGTTCCGCGCCGATTTGCAAAATCTCGAGATTACACTGTGCGTGCGTTTTTAACCCCCCCCCCCTAATGCCGATTGTGCGTTATTACTTTCATTTCATTTTCTAACTGTAACTGTAACTGAGGCCGTGCAACCCCCCGAACCTCCCTGCCATTTGATAAAAGTATCAAGAAGTGTGCAGTACAACAAAATAGCGGACAAAACCAACTAAATAATGTAGTTTCAAAATACTCCTCATTTAGCCTACATATAAATATATGAATATTGATTTGAAAAACTCAACAAATATGATAAGAAATTGAAACTCTCCACATAATTGGCCGTTACGTAGTTTGTTGTATACACTAGACAAAGAAAATATAATAGAGATATTACCGCACTCTCGACATTAGACGGTTAAAAGTGCGCAATGCTTTCCCAAGATTGTTAAATCGGCAAATAGAGCGGAAAATATATATTAGATAATGGTTATTGAAAGGTCAAGAGTTTTAGTGAGAGTAGGCCTGATGCACCAGCGGCTAGTTTAGTGAGAAAACTGATGAGGGCAAGGTTGTAGGGTTAAGATGATCGTCCCCATACAGAACTTTATTTATTATACATCGTATACAGCTTTCAAATTTGAGGTGTTTCAAATTTGAATGTATTTCAATTTGTGGTCATGGATTTTGTGTTAGGTAGGCAGGTAGTCTTCATTAATCACTTCATTTGTCACCCAATCACAGCTCGCACATGTGTGTGTACTTTATGAAAACGTGGACTGTAGTGTGTTTAGAGGGGTTCTAGGACAACTCTCCGCCGGACAACTCCCGGGAACAATTCGTCGTGAGGGCAACTCGCCGCTAGGACAACTCACCTTGTGATTTATGTTTTGCCAGCATTAACATCATTTACATATATTTAAAAATATTATCAACTTGAACGAAGATTTGTTTCTATACGCTCAAGGCTGACGCCAAACAGTATATGAAAAATTTCATTAATTCAATCACTTAGTTTCTTTTCTTATATCTGTGAGAATATTTCAGGCCTCAAAAAATATTGAAGCTAATAATTTAAATTTAGAAGTATTCAACGTCTGCTTTGAAGCGACGGGCTTTCTACTTGACGTCAAAAGGAAATTAAATACAAGGGACAGAAAAAAAAGGTCAGAAAGGAAAGTGACTCCATGAACCAAGGCACCATCCACCAATCTGTGACAAAGCCCATGGATGCTTAAAAGCTACTTTGTGGATGCAATCACTTACCAAGGAATGATAAAAAAGGAACACAAGCACAGGTGACTGCACTCACGTATAGAAGAGGAAAATGATGAGGTGATAGTAAATATAACTTATTAGCCTACTTAAGACAAAAATCTAAGACTTCGTAGCTAAAGAACCTTTAATTTGAACTGATGCACTAGTTTTAAATTAAGTGATTTTTAAAGTTCATTAAACATAGAAAACACCTGAACTTGTTTTCTTTCCAATATCAAAATATTTTTGGCCAAATACTTTCAAATAGAACATAGAAAATTATTTTGTTAATTTACAACACACGCTGTGTCTATATAATTTTAGTTTAAAAATTGTTATATTTAACTTTTGAAATTGAAAACAAAACATTTTCAAATACTACTAAGAAAATTTAATAATTAATTTACAACACGCAGCTATAATAATTAAAATATTTTATTAAAAACATATATCACATGGCGAGTTGTATTGGCGGCGAATTGTCCTAGCGGCAAGTTGTCCTCACGGTGAATTGTCCCGCGGCGAGTTGTCCGGTCACCGTTTACAGGGTACCAAGTTGTATTTATACGTTACCACACGTCGCCACATTACAATTAATTTCCTCATTTACATGATTTACGCCGATACGTAAATATTTAATGGAATGACATGATATATATAGTAATTTAAGGGGATCGTCTGGCGTTTTTTTTTTTTTGCCATTTTTATCGATTTTTCTTTTACTTTAGTTCGCTAGAAAACAGTCTAAAGAAAACGTACAGAAAATTTCAGTTCGCTGTGGCAACTGGGAGTGGGTCAATGGTGCGAATAATGGATGGAGGGGGGGGGGGTTGATTTTGTTTGTCTCTGTGTTGTTGTGCAATGTGTAATAGCCTCCCATTTTTTGTAGATGACCTTATCGTAGCCAGGGAAAACCTGGCTACGACCCCTTTTGTCCCCCGAAGCGACCTAATGAGTTTTACTTGCTTACTCAAATATTTCAGTAACCTTTTTACTCAAATCGAACTCGCGCCAAAGTTTCATTGGGGGTTGGTCCCACAGAAAAATGTATGGGAGGTAATCTGTTTAGGTAGAAATTTTTTAAGATTGGTAAGAAGAGCTTTTTCTCGAATTTCAATCTCAATCTTTTTTTAGTAAAAAAACTGTAAAATAAAAATAAATAATAAAATATTTAGAACGAAATTAAAAAAAAACATAGGCTTCCATAAATTTTTATGTATGGTCAACCCCCATTGAGCTTTAGACTTTTCGGAGGGAGGGTGTCCCAAAATGAAAAATTCACATTAACAACTTTAAAGAATTGGAGCATTTTACACCTTACGTCAAAATCTCAGCTCAATCGGACGAGTGTTATTGATAGCTAGCAAAACCACGAGACGATCCCCTTAAAAGGATGTGCTTAGAAAACACACGCCAAATTCATTAGGATTAAGTTAGGATGAAGATTCGAGGACCCATTTTGGTGTGTATGGAAAGTCTACTGAGCAATTATTAAGGTTTATATAATTGATTTCACAAGGGTTGGTCGATTAAGTGTTAAAACTATAGCTAATGAGATGGGTTTGAAACTTGGGTCTTAAAGAAGATCATAAAAGTTAGTTCAGTTGGGGATTCAGCTGAGATTGGAACTAATTCAGGGTCTTCAGAGGAGCTTAGACCTGCAGTAGCCTGGGTTCGTATAAGAACGAGTTAGTTAGAAGATATTTGTTGATCATCGATATCATCTGGATATAACAATATGACCATAATTAAGATCTCTTCAACCACTTATGACAGAGCTTTGCATGCAGAAAAATGAAACAATGATACATCATTAAAAAGGTTTACAATGGAACTTGCTATCTATAAAATATTTATAGATTATCTCTCTATAGTAGGAGCTGAAAATGGACTCCAGATTCTCGCTCGCTTCAGCAAGTTGCCTGCAACTCTCATGAGTGTAACCCTATAGTATAATTCAGTGATACCCTGTAACTGTTACTGTTACGTCTAACACATTCAATAAGAGAATCAATGGATTCTGGTTTCTGAGAATAAACCCATTTTTGGGCAAAGAAGTGAAGACAGAACAATATTTCTTCCGTCTAAATAATTTTCTGTACGAAATCTTCCGGTTGAGAAAGGAGTCATTCACAGAACTGTAGAGTGTCGACGTTGCTGCTTATGGGTAGTGTGACAGGTTGTACTGAAGTTATTCTGTAAAATTTTCCATATGGTAATGAGGCTTGATGAAGAATGCAGTACAATTTTCTGGAGAGATTCAACGCCATTTTCAGTGTTACACGCTTCCTAACTTCTTCAATTCAGCCCTCTTTGTCTTCTCTCTTTTCGTTGAGGTTGGTGCAATGATCCACTTTTTTAAAAATTGTTGTTTAGTAAATATGTTGAGCTGGTACTTGGTGATGGTTCAACCCTTCTTGATAGCATAATGCTTCACCGAAAACTCGTACGATGAATATCTTCTGTTCGTCTGACAACATCTTCTTTCTTTTTGACTTTCTTACGCTCGCTTACATCTTCAGGATACAATTTTTTTGAAAGCAATAACAGATTTGGAAAGTTCCAAACCTAACGATCCAAATGTTGTATCATGTATACCAAATTAGGCGATATTTATGCGTAAAATAAATGGTAGACAAGATCCTAGGCAATAAAAACATACTGTATACCCAGATCTAATGATTCTTATTCTTTTAGTAATGTGACCTCGGATCGACTTTTTTTAGTGCCCTCTTCAATTCTCTGAAGTTGATACTAATCCTCGTAAAATTATAGGTCAGAAGTAACATTGTGAATATTTATGAAAGAATTATTTTTATGCTTTGGCTGCTATTTACTGTAGTAAAGTTTAAAAAATATGATATATATATACATTGGGTACTGTAACCTGATCTATCAAGTTCTGTATATCGTCTCGATCCAAATCATCATTTATCTTTAAATTAAATTTAAAAAGGAATTTATCTAAACTGGATTACAATAAAAAGATAAAAGAGCTATATTTTATTTTCGTGTAACAATAGTTTTAATAGTTTCCCAAAATAACGAATGAGGGTCAATTATCGTAATGATAGTGGTCGCTGTCCATTGTTCTACCTAAATAGTTAACAATAATTGCTGAGAGTAATTTTGTATGATTCAGATGCCATTGTTTAATGTTTCTATAAAATGCAGTTTTCACTACCCATAATCACAGTGCAAGTATTACCACCATCATGACTCGTTTGACCCTACTTCTTCTCGTCAGTTTATCTCTGACCAAAGCTCTACCAACCAGTGAGGTACTGTGTTTTGATTTCCATTTATTATTCACTTTCTCTGTTGTAATTTGAATTAATATTATTGCTTTCTCTTTTTAAATTCATTTTTCAAATTATTTCCTATTAATTTAGTACTATTTCTTCTGTGTGTAAACATGGGAGCAGGAAAGATAAACAGAGTTTTATGAGTATATTTCTAAATTTGTTTTATTATTTTAAATACAGCATGTATTTGGTTAAGTTCATGAATTTCAAGCACAACGTTTTATTTTTAGCTAATTTCAAATAATATGGAATTAAGAAGAAATAGGATTTTTCTTTGAACTATGATAGATATTACTGTCGAACGAACAAGACATAGCGTGCAATTCATGTTCATAAATATCATTCACATGAAATTTACCAAATCCATCTTCATATTTTCGGATCTAATATTGTATCCAAATTCATGATATTTGCTCAAAAGGCAATTAATATTTTAGTTCTTTTTTAGAAAAAGATATAACCTCTACTACTTTCATTCATACCACAGGTCGTCATAGACCCAAGAGAGTATGAAGAACAACACCAACGCAATAGAAGATCTTCTCCACCGGTAATCTTACCAGATTTGGTAGTTGATCCTGAAATCAACGAAGGAGCATATCAAGGTGACATGATTTTAACGGAAGAGCAGAAGATGGAGAGAAACACGAGGAAACTGACTGCTGGTTTTATCACTCATAGAAAGTGGTCAACTGATATCAACTATTCTTTGGATGAAAGTAAGAAACAAAATATATACAATTAATTTATTCCTTAGATTTTATTTTTGTTCGAAGGTAATGTCGAAAAGTTGAGTTGAAGGACAGTTCCACGTTTTGGAAAATATAAAATAAGATAAAGGTGCACAAATGCCCCCTTCGGCCTTCACACTTGCGTTTCTCAACGCCGCGTTAGGAAAAATGCTCATTTGGCATGTGTACACACTTGCGTTTTTGCAACGCCGATTTAAAAAAGAAGCTAATCTTATCATTTTTCTCTGGTTATTATTAGGTTCTCATTTTCTCTTGTCATCATTTTCTCCGGTTATCATTTTCATTGGTTATCATTTTCTCTCGTTATCATTTTCTTTGGTTATCATTTTCAATTGTCATCATATTCATTGTTATCATTTTCTTTGGTTATCATTTTCTCCGGTCATAATTTTCTCTGGTCATCATTTTATATGGTTATCATTTTCCTTGGTTATCATTTTCATAGGTTATCATTTTTCCCTGGTTATCATTCTCTCCGGTTATCATTTTCTTTGGTTATCATTTTCAATGGTTATAATTTTCTATGGTTATTATTTTCTTAGGTTATCATTTTTTCTGGTCATAAGGTAAAAAATAATTTGGCATGATAGGGTATGTTCTGAATTATCGAACAGTTCCACATTTTCGATCATCAACAAATAACGAGTTAAAATGTCATATTAATTATATACTTTTTCTTATATGATCGAATATGTGTAACTGTCCAATAATTCATAACTTGACTAACTATTACAACTCTATCACAATTACCAGGGACCCAATTGTTACGTGGCTAGAAAATTATAACAATTCTAGACGATTATTTTTCAGATTCTATTTTTCGTCATATTTTCGTCAAAAGTATTTTGTATGAATACAATCCCAGCAGAGAAAAAAAATGCTAATGTGAGCGGTATAATAGACATTCGTATTCTGCTAAAGTTCTAACATTTAAAATTCTGCTCATATTTTAACAGGGGACTTATAGCTATGTTGCGTTAAAAAAAACACCGCTGAAAAAAACGCAAGTATGAAGGCCTTTTAACGCGGCGTTGAGAAAAAAATGAATAAATTTGTAATCATATTTAAAATGAGATGAATCATCTAACTAACGTTATATTTTAACAAAGAATAACAAGTATATTATCTTACTAAATAAGTCAATGCAAGTATTTCTTTTTTATTTCAAATTTATTATATCTATCCATTTCAATTATTTGAATAATAATATCGCGTCTTGCAGGACGCTCAAATCCTTATTTTGTCTTCACGTGACTGTCAATCTGGCGTCAGTTCAATGGAGAAATGATATAACTGAAACAAAATAAGGTTTTACACCGTCTTCCTTAGCGTCCTGCAATCGCGGCAAGACTTCCACTCTCTACAGTAGTTTATCATAACTCTATGGCTACAACACTCTCAGTCGAAGCTAAAGTGCCCCAATAATAAAATAATTATTATTGAACTTTTATGAAATTGCTATCTATGATACCTGCAGTTATCTATAAAATAAATTAAAAGTTATGAAATAATTATTAATAATATTTTTCTTTTCATTGCATGATCGAAAAACATGGAAACGTCCGATTACTAGTACAAAAATTACCGTAATAATAATTGCACTTGCAATTAGAAAGAAAACTACTAACTAGGTATTCTCGAACGAATGTTTTGAGAATTAACTAACAAGATTGTAGGTACAATCAATAATAATTATTGCAGTCACAACTGCTTATATTTATACATATGGGATATTATTGTATATATTCAATAGTGAATGTTATGGAGTGTTCAAAAGAGATATTATAGGTTTCTCTCAATGACCAAACCATAACTTTTTCTTAATATAGAGAGCTAACTCTTTTTTCCATATTTCAGTTTCAACTGAAGAGAAGAAGACGGCCATCAGAGCAGGTATCGCACACTGGCAGGAACACACATGCCTAAGATTTACCGAACAAGCTGTCTCTCCTTACCTGAAATTTGTGGTGAAATCAGGATGTTGGTCCTTTGTTGGCAAAGTATCAAGCACCAGCCAAGAAATATCCATTGGCAGTGGTTGTGACAGTGTGAGTATATTTATCAGTCGAAAAATTATCCGTTACGATCGTATTTTATCGTTAAATATCATAATTTCAGATATTATAATTTGGATCATTATCTAAAATTCACGACAGTAGACGGTAGATAAATTCATAATAAAATAAGATTGAATTTTCGTACATCATTTATAGTTTAAAATATAGATAGATGATTTTTATCATCCATCGATTGCAATCGCCAAACGAAAAACAACGATGAGCAATGAGGCGTATCCTTATTTGCTGAACAAATAATAAAAGAATTTTGCAGTCAACCCGGAAGTACTCTTGTTCCGTTTTTTTTATATACGTCAACAGAACAATACCATAGTTCATTTATTCTATTTATCGTTCAACAGAGCGTTACTTTAGATCATTTATTCTATTTATCGTTCAACAGAGCGTTACTTTAGATCATTTATTCTATTTATCGTTCAACAGAGCGTAACTTCAGATCATTTATTCTATTTATCGTTCAACAGAGCGTTACTTTAGATCATTTATTCTATTTATCGTTCAACAGAGGGTTACTTCAGATCATATATTCTATTCATCAATCATCAGAGAATTAATATATATAGATCTTTTTTATTGTAACAATCAACGGAGCACTATACAGATCATTTCTTCATTATATTGCTAAACTTCTCTTGCAGTTAGGTGTTGTTAGTCACGAAATCGGACATGCTATGGGTTTCGAGCACGAACAGGCAAGGTCTGATCGCGATGCTTACGTAGATGTTATCAGTGAGAACATTGCTTCCGGCAAAGAAGGTAACTTCGATAAGGAAAATACAGATAATCGGAACCTGCCTTACGACTACAGTTCCAACATGCACTATAGCCTTGCGGTAAGTGAGAAACAATAAGGGTACCATTAACAAATTAATATTTCAAGTAAAATAAAAACTACGTGATTAGGAAATTAGCATGAAATTAAATTAAAAATTATTTCAATTGAAAAACTGCATATGTTCAGTATCACTTGAAATTTTTGATTTCGGAAAAAATTTCAGATTGAAGGTGAAATTAAATTACGATTGTTTTTATTTCCAGGCTTTCTCTAAAAATGGATTGCCAACTCTTTTGCCGAAACAAAACCCATTAGCGAATGTTTTCATGGGAAGCAGAGATAGACTCAGATTCTATGACATCAAACTTGCAAACCTTGCGTACGATTGTATAGGTAATTTTGCAATGTCCATCATGATACCATAGATCATCATCAATCAATATATACCGCCGAAATCAATACACCAATTTGATACGTCATTGTGCAATACATCAATATACAACATAATGTTTGACGTCTTTTCTCAATATATCTATAGGCTTTCAGTAGATCTTATCATTTTAGTATTGTTGATTCCCTTATTTTGTATACTCTCTAGTTTGATATTACAAAATAAGACTATACTTCTGGCCTAATATCAAGTCGGGTGGAGAATTAAACGCAAAAAGAATTTTCCAAATTATCTTCAATGAAGCATACAAAAATTTAATTAGATAGAGTCATTAGTTAGATATAGATGCATACATTTAACATGCTCATATAGTGAACTATAGTGAGGACTGCAGAATTGTGGTTACAATATCACTGTGCAACATAATGACTGATATATTTGTTCTACAGTATGGACCACAAAAATGTTTCCGCATTTTCAAATACTTATAAATCGTTAACAAATTGTCAAAAAACTGTATCTTGGTCTATTTTTCTTCGCCTTTTATTTTACTATTAACATGTAGAAACAATTTTGAACTGATAGAAATAGTTCAAGAACAGGTAAGCAAAGAGTGAGGGTGATTATTTTTGTCATCTCGCAAAGGTTATTCTTAGAGCTAACTCTGTGATTTTACTTACTAAAAGGCAGTGAATAAAAGGAAAAGTATTAAAATGGTAGACATTATAATACTGGGTGCTTACACTTCTTCCTTAGAAACTATTTGGAAATTGAAAAACTTCAGTGGCATTTGGATTATTGAAGTTTTCACTAGGAATATTCGTTCTTCGCTTGTTCATTGCATGGTCAAGGCCCGTTTCACACTCGCATTTTTAACAGCGCGGAAAAAAAGATCTTCTTAAAATATATTCACTCACGCATTTATTTTATCGTTGAAGCAAAAATTTAATGTGATTTTTCTATCAGCGATAATAAAAACGCAAGTGTAAACACATAATAAGAAGAACTTTTTTCCGCGCAGTTAAAAATGTAAGTGTGAAACGGGCCTTAACCATGCAACGTTTATCGAACAACGAATAAATATTCATAGTGAAAACTTCAATGAGATCAAAATGTCACCGAAGTTGTTCTATTTCCAAATAGTTTCCAAGGAAGAAGTGTAAGCAACCTGCAATAAAATGTCTACCATTGAAATTTTTTTCCTTTAATTTACTGCCTTTTAATAACAAAAATAACAGAGTTAGCTCTGAGAATAACATTTGCGCAATGACAAAAATAATCACCCTCACTCTTTGCTTACCTTTTCTTAAACTATATCTATCAGTTCAAAATTGTTTTAACCTGTTAATAGTAGAAAAAGAGGTGGAGAAAAAGAGACAGTTTTTTTGTCCATTGGCTAACGATTTACAAGTATTTGAAAACGAGGAAACATTTTTGTGGCCCATACTGTATTTTTCAATGTACAGCATTATGTCTCACGTTTTTTTCTCAATATGCAAAGAAAAAAGCAATATTGTATGATCACTTTGTTTTCTTACAGACAAATGGATGGACACTTGCAGTGTTTCGTCAGACCCCTGTTTGAATGATGGTTTCATCGGAAAAAACTGTGAATGCGTTTGCAGACCAGGAACCTCAGGAACAAATTGCGAAAATGATGATATGGATTACTATGGTGAGAGGAAATACAAATAGGGGTAAACATTTAAGATGAAGTGGAGTATTTTGTGTGTGTTACATTAACAATTCACAATACATTTTTCCCCCCAAATCTCCATTATTTCTCTAATATTTCATCTCTTTCTTAAGCTTATGATTATTAAATTTACATGATTAATTTTACTGTGAAATTGTGAATTTGATATTGAAAATGCTGTTTCTAATTATATTCTAAATCAAAATGGAAATCATTCAGGTAAGGACAATTTCGGAGATAAAATACTCAAGTGATTTGAATATTCTGGGTGAAAATTTTCACATTCAGACGAAGTTCATTGTTTTTAAAATGATTGATATATATTATTAACTATCTTATTGTTTTTTGACCTAGTTTAACATGGTTGTTTGTACTCTACAGATGCTTTGATTCAAAAAGAAGGAAGTGGAATCAGAACCAGTGTCATCACCACTGAAGGACAACTCATCAGTGATGTCGGTGCAGAAGGTAAGCATTGAAATATATAACACATTTAATAACCACTTATAATTAACTTCAAATTAGAGACCAAGATGTAAATGTATATTGATTTATGCATAAGTATACATATGCATGTTCTGTTGAAATTATCATTATATATTTTGCCTGATTCACCTCTTCAAAAAAACAGTTTTCATACGTCTTTTAAGTTCTTTCAGTGACGTACAATTTTTCATTCTAACTGAAATTAAATTATTGTAGAACCATGGAATATAAAGACAACACTCTCACCAACCTTATAGCTTCACTAAAACTTTCAATAAGATAGTAGATAGCTATACAACTTTGTGTTACTTTTTTAAAAATTATGTTTATAAATTCTGAAATTAATTAATTCATTGGGATTTGCTTTTCATATTTCAAAATTTGCACAATATATCGTTTTTGTTTCATTTATTTTTAAACTCAAGCAATATGGCATTTGGTTTTGATGTTAAACCCACTGCAAACGTTCTACAATATCGCGGAAAATTTTTTTCATTTTGTTTTGTTAAACTTATCACTTACGCACTTCCAACATTAATGGTTGCACAATTCCATTTACAACATAAGTGGTTATTAAAAGGTTTTTTTTTCTCATTTGTTCCCTTTTTTTCAGTGCAAAAGCACAGTTATCTCATAAGGGCTCCCGAGTGTCACAATGTGGTACTAAGGGTCACAGAGATGTCTATGTATCCGCGTAGCAGTACCTCTTCCGCCAGCAATGTTTGCAACCACGAGTACCTGAATATAAGAAAGGATTTGTCTTCCACTGAAATTTCAGCGTGAGTTATTCATATTTTTGATTCAATGTTTTTCATTCAATACTACTATCATCAGGTATTTATTACCAGTTACCAATGTCATGTAAGTAACTGGTTCTTCATGCACTTACTTCGATAAACAGAGTAGTCCTTAATCATCGACTGATAATAGTTAGCGAAATAGAATTATGAATAGGGTCTTGTTAACAATAATGGAGATTGTAGAAATGACTGTGTTTTAAGATAAAGTTTATTTACAGTCACTATGACATTGAGTTAACATCAGTTCTTTTTACAGTCACTGTGATAGTGATAATATGTTCAGAATTGACTGATAAGTTTTCAGAACACATTTAATAAATTACATTTAGCTGCCACTGTAACTATACTACCTCTGATGTATAAGAGTCAAACCAACTATTTATGATATTAGACATAGAGTTATGATAAACTACTCTAGAGAGAGGAAGTGTAGCAACGATTGCAGGACGCTAAGGAAGACTGTGTAAAACCTTATTTTGATCCAGTTGTATCATTTCTCCATTAAATTTTTTTTCAGTTATATCATTTCTCCATTAAACTGACGCTAGATTGCCAGTCACGTGACCCAAAAATAAGGATTTTAGCGTCCCGCGAGACTAGATATTATTTTGGCCACTGACTCACCACTTGATATTAGATACACGGATTTCAAATGGGACGATGAAATAGCTTTAACTAACTTGTCTTTCAATAACATTACAATCATCAACTCTATTCACAGTCACTGTGCCAAAGAGTTATCATCAAGCTCACCGTCATTTACAAGTGTTGGACGAGAAATGGTGTTGGACACTAAGCTTCTTTCAACATGGAGTTCAAAATGGAAAGCTGATGTGTCCTTCTCGAATAATTGGTACGTTAAGTAACCATTCAATAATTGAAAAATTTCAACAATTGACTTTGCGATCGTTGTAAATTGCGTGAATATTGTTTTCTGTATGTGCGAATGTTAAAATATTATAACTAAACACCAGAATATATGTTAGAAAGAAAATAAATTTTCTAAATAAAAGAAAATTTAACCGAAGAATAATTCATTCACCATTTCTAGTGACCCAGTGACTGAAATATCACTCGAATCTAGCAAAACAGGAGATTGTTTGTTTGTCAAAGAAGGATCTGACTACTTCTACAGGAATCCAAGTTATCCTGCTGCTGATTCACCAGGATTTGACTGTTCACTTTCATTTACACCGGTAATTTGTATTGTTAATTGTGAATATTTAATATTTGGATGTTCAGAGTAAGAAGGACAAATATTTAACATATTCTCATAATTCAGAAAGTCTACAACATATACACTTATACTAAATCTACAGCATATAATTGTGATCATTATTTATATTGTAAATTCAGTACATTACCTGATTCTAAATTTTGAATAATTCTAATTTCCTTGTATCTAAAATATGGTGTCACGACTAAAAATTTAACTAGACGAACCGTTTTCTTTTATTTTCTAGTCCGAATCGGCATCCTACACTCTGTCTGTGGTTAGTCCTAAAGCCAAGGGTGTTTTCATCAAGTACTGGAAACCAAAAAATCTGTTTGTCAAGTGAGCAACAATTATAAGACTAATTTGTGTTGCGACTATTCACTGCGTTTGAACAAATTCCAGCATGTTTGAACATTTTTCAACTTGGACTTCTATATGAACAATTTGCCAGTTGATGAAACTAGTAAATTTAAAAGGTTTAATTGATCTAAAGCGTTGGTGAACGTGTTCAAACAAGCTTGTTTCTTGTCTAGAGAGATAACTTTCATATATGAAGATTTAACAAACATTTAATATTAATCCTTCAATGACAGAATCGACCAAAAAGGTGCACCAGTAACCCTGCCAACGTCTGGAGGTAAACTGCAAGTTAAGTCGACCATTCCAAAGAAAAATCCTATAGATATAACGTTCAACATCAAGATTGAACCAAAACCGTCTAGTCAGGTGATTAAAAAATTAAGTTAGATTTATTATTCATTTTCCAGAAAGAATTATTTAATTAAATTATAGAATAAAAAAATTTAAGGAAAGGGTTACAAATTTCCTCTCAGATTTAAATAGAATTTAAATAGAGAATTTTCAAATCTATGTTAAATGGTAGATAATTTTGAATTTCAAGTTCACCCTTAGAGCGTTATGATTAAATTTGTTTCTTTGCAAATAACAATGGATCTTTACTTCTTCATTATTATTACTTTTTAACATTTCCTAGGTTGTCAAACTGGTTGAGGGACAGGAACAAGAATTCGTGTACAATAGTGAACCCGGAACAGAAAATGCTGAATACAGATTTGAGGTAAGTGAAACGGTACATACAGGTAAGACCAAAAATAATATCCAAAAAAAAAACTTTTGAATCAAAAATATATTTATATATAATTCAAAAATATTTAGTTAAAATAACTTTTTACTAATAATTATCATTTAATTAAGCAGCATATATAGATAGGGCATCCTTCTGCCCCACTCTGTGGGGATCCAAAAATATAAACTTAAAATTTTATAACTTTAATTCAAACTACGATAACGACATATTACTTGGAAAATAAATTAGGCTCAGAGTACTCGGAAAGTTGGTGTTGACATAGAAGGTAGTCATGATAAGACTTTAAGAAGGTAGTCAGGTCAAAGGTCAAGGTCAAAGTTATATATAACTCAAAAAGTATAAAACCATATTGCCTGAAATTTAGTGGCATGATTGGTCATTGTCCAGGAATCAGTTTATTAGATTTTAAGAGCGATCAAGTCAGAGTTCAAGATCAAGGTCATTCATAACTCAAAAAGTATTAAAACCAATTAGACTGAAATTTGATGAGTCGATTGGATTTCGATAATGTTTTTTTAAATAATAGTGAACTTGCATCATATTTTAATTTTGATCATCTTAAAAATCATTGCATTCCGACTATTTATATTTTATATAATTATCGACGAATTGAGATACGCCATTGAACTTGAACACACCCAAATACCAATAGAATTGTTTGGTAGTGTGTGCGATTCCTTTGACATGCGTTAGCAGTGAAAAAAAAAATATTTTGAATATGTTTGAATTGAATATGTTTTATGAATATGTTTATAATACATAAATACCAAGTTTAGAATTATTTCAAATGCATTTTAAGTAGAGTGATGCTTTTATTTTTAGATTATATGACCTGTTTTTAATTCCTCTTCAATATTTGTTCCAGGCACCAGAAGGCAAAAGGGTTAGGATCAAATTCCTCGAGTTCAACGTTGGCAGTGCGGCGGACAAGAAATGCAAAAAATCTAACTACTTGCTCGTGGGGAAATCTGAAGATTTCTTCTATACCAGCATGTTTAAATACTGTGATGATTTCAAAAGTGCCGCTTCAAAGAGGATAGTCAGTGTTGGTAACGTTTTATCTCTCTATGTAGAACGGAAATATGATGTAGAGGAGAGTTTTGTGGCTAGGGTCAAAGCTATTAACTAAACACGGATGAACTTTAATTGAAAATCAACTGCTGCATTCAACCTTTATATTTAATCATACAGGTACCACTTTCCACCTTTTATAGTTTTTATTCACTATTAAACACTATTATCTTTAGCATTGCACTTGATTCATGGAACTCTAAACAGTATATCTTCTTTTCTAAAAATTCTCTTGTAAATTTTCTTCATTTAATTGTCACATTTATACTTCTTTCTATTAAAATTTCACATGAAGCTGCTTACTTTGTGTTTTATTTTGAAACCAAACAATTTGTTTCAGAATCAAGAATATCTCAATTCAAAATTTTGTTTTCAACATAAAAAAAATGTTTTGCTGAAATAATTTTTCACTCTAAGGTTAAGGAAACACAAAATCTCCGCATCATTCACTAATTTTCATATTCAATGAACTACTATTGACGAACTATAAAAAATATAGAACAATTATGCTCTATTAAAATTGAAGATATTTCTTTATCTTGAGAACAGACAACAAGAACAAGGTAGATGGTGATATCAGGTTAGAATAGCACAGACGAATCTGGGCATACTTAGATTACTATATTTGATCAAGTACTACCTCCATTCCTCCAATGACTGATAAGTATGTACACAACTAAAGAGCCCATAATCACCGTCCTCAGCGTAGGTGGCCATACCAAAGAAAATGTTAATGAAAACTTGGCTATCCTAAAATGCTCATTACACAGTCATTATAATTATCGAATAATCTCTGAGCGTAAGGAAAGGCTCTCAAGGCAAGTAGATAGATTTTATTATTTTATGACGTCTTTTAAAGCTGTGGTTTTCTAATATATGTTAGCTAATTCCAAATGCTACATTTTCTTATCCAATTGAAACAGTGAAAGTAACATTCAATTTTAGAAAAAAAACTTTAACTAATCCCTATTACAAATTACCTACAATATTTTATATTGATACCAAAAAAATATTCTTACTAGTAGTAGTGCTGAACATAAAAATGTTAAGGAGGTTATTGGTGTGACATCTAATTAGATGACGATGGCGGTCACAGACAATTCGTTGCAGACAATTCGTCATGGACAATTGGTCATGGATAATTCGTCGCGAACATTTCGCTGCGGACAATTCGTGGCGGACAATTCCCCGCGATATTAAACCTTTCACCATATTTCTTTTTATTAATTTGTTTCACATTTAATTTCGCCATTCATTCGCCATAGTTTCCATTTCTTTCAAATCTTCAAATTAATAAATGATACAAAATGTACAAAACTTGGTATCGACAATACAAAAGGTTTTTTTAATGAATAAGTAATCTTCTACTATTTTGAAATTAGTTATTAAACATTTGAAATAAATAGAAAAAATTAAATAATAAAACATTATCAAGACTTGGAATCAATATATTATAAATCAATTTTATATAAATCATAAAACCTCAGAGCAAATCAACTCAAAATCTCTGGATGTAATTTGAAGAATTAAAAAATGGTATAAGATCGTGTTGAATTTGAGTTAAAAATTTATAAATACGAATATAGAAAAAATATAGAAAACTGTATGCGACGAATTGCCCGCGACGAATTGTCCACGACGAATTGTCCACGACGAATTGTCCCCGCGACGAATTGTCTGGACACGGGGTATGGCATGGGAACAACTCTAACAACTTCAAACTAAAATATTGGATATGCGCATGATTATTTAATAAGGTGAAAAACGGTTGAAAATAAAGGCAAACGGTTGAAAATGCTGTCTCTGCGGTTTTCAAATAGAATACAGATTCTTCTGATTGTTCCAGATATTTTATGAGAATTAGTCACTGTGCGTTTTTTGAGTGTTTTAGATTTTATGCCATTAATTGTGCATAAATTATTGATCTATCAAGAGATAATCATTTCACCTACTTTTCTGGTATGAGTTTCCCCATAATTTTAGACTATTTTTTCCTTTAGGCATTGTGTCTGTAAGCATTTTTTCTATAGGTCTTTTTCTTTTGTCCATAGGTATTTCGTCCGTAGGCATTTTGTCAGTTAGGCATTTTGTCCGTAGGCATTCTGTCTTTTCACGTATATTATTAACCCTTATAGTAAGAGGTGTTGCGATCTTCAAAGCTGTCTAACAATAGTTTCTTTTCGTTGGTGGGGAAGAAAAATAGATACTTAATCATTTTAAAAGCCTTTCAAACACATTACTAACACCTTGAATTTGCATAAACCAAACACTTCCTTCCATAACTGAAAGCAGTTGGAACAGAAAAATAGTCCATGGTTAAAAGTATCTACCACATAGCAAGACAATATTTAAAATTTTAATTGTTAGAACCAATCTTAGATTCAATGAAATCCTTCAATCCATATTGGGTCGGACGGGGTATCACTGCGCACAATCCCGCAAACTCTGTATTTACTCGAAAACTAAATGTACTAGGGAAACTATTTTTCTCGTGATGAAATGGTCATGAATGAGGATGATTCTCAACCAGTTTCTAAATAATATCTAAATAAATGAAATACCTATTTGCAACTTTTTGTGCGTAACTTTTAGTGAGTGCATCAGGGTATCACTGCGCACATGAAGGGGTATTACTGCGCATTGCATAAATGCAACACTTTTCTCCCTCACCTAAATACCTCCTATCCCCATTTTAATGCCCCTCCTTCCCCCTATCTAAACCCCCTTATTTCGTCATCTAAATATTCCTCTCCTCCCATCTTAATTCCCCTCTCTTCCATCTAAATCCCCCTCTCCTACCATTTTAATCACACTCTCTCCTCATCGAAATCTCCCTCTCTTCCCATCTAAATCCCTTTCTTCCCCATCTATTTCCCTCTCTCCCCCATCTATTTCCCCCTCTCCCATATCTAAATCCTCCTCCTCCTCATCTAAACGTCTGTGCTTCCCTCTCTACATGCCCTCTCCCCAATCTACTTTTCCCTTGCTTTTTAAACACATATTTAATAAATCTGCAACAAATTTAATGCTTAAATTTTACGCTCAACTAGTTAAATACTCATATCAAGTATTAAAATACGATCGTACGTTTATTGTTAATCAATATATTTATTTACAAACAAATATAGTTATTAATGATGCGCAGTGATACCCCTCTACCTCTAAATTATCTGAGGTATCACTGCGTACGATTGTGGCGGGAAAACCGTTGAAACTGAGAATTTGAAAATTTAACATAATGTAACTGTTACTATTTGTGCTAACATGTTAAAACAATTTGAATCTATAAATTTTGGTGAAAGAGTTATTGGAGAGTTTGCGGGATTTAAAATTCACCAGCGCAAACTCTTTTCAGATCGTTCTGAGAGCAATACATATATCGCGACTCAGCTCTAGAAATACTAATAGGATAATGGTGCTTCATGATGTTTATGGGAGAAAAGAAGATGCTTGAAATGATGGAGAAAACAGATTTAGGGTAAAACAAGTTGGTATAAAATTAAAAGGGGTGCGGAGTGATACCCCATAAAAGAGTATGCGCAGTGATACCCCGTTCGACCCTATTTCCCATATATGCCAAAGAGGTGTAGTGAATAGAATAGAATTAAATCTGAGCCCTGTTCACACAATTACTTTTAATGGATGAGAGAGATCTTTGACGATAATTAGCGCTGTTTTCAATATGAGAAAATTATAGTTATGGTCACTAATTATCGGTGATATCGCATAGTTCAAGTGCTAATTCTTCACAAGACGGCATCCTTTGCAAACTATTACGATAATATCTGTTTTGTAAAATACAAAAAATAGCACATGTTGGTCACATCCTGTAAGTAGGTATAATAATAATAATAGGGTACATTCCCAGTCACCGACCTATTTTACACTGCAATCAATGTTTCTGATTATTTATGTGTCCAATTTAAAAATGGAACAGCAACCTAATTATTGGTATAATTTAAAATGTGTTCTAAAAGTGTTTATGTCATTCACGATTTACCGAATTTCACAATCTCGAGAATGTTCTGCGCGTTTTTAACCAGGAATGCCCAGATTGCCTAAGAGGCCCCTTCCGTTTGGAAAAAATATATTTACACTTCAAAGCCTTTACAAGAGTTGATGGAAAGTCGGACTTCAATTGTATAAGAATATTTATATAAATCAACGAAAGAATGCAACATGTTTTGTTTTTATTCAGTTTTATGATATTTTATACCCATGCGGAAATCTAAAGAGCTTGGGTGAAATACATCAGCTGTTGGGTTACATTTTGACTCATAAAAAATGAAATATTCCAATGATGTTTCTAGTGCAACGCAAAATGTGACACATTTGCTATTGGGCGCCAGAGGCCCACCTTATCAAAAATGTTATATAACTAAATATTTCAATATGTAATATTATTTTCACTGATATCTATACGATACATAAATAAGTCACAGTAATGAAAGTCAAGAAGTTTCAGCAACTCAAATCAATTAGCTTCTAAATTATGCATCAATATTTGAAACTGGATCGGGCTACTTATGGCGCTCTAGGCGTTCCAGGGTTTAAAACGCGCAACGCACTCTCGAGATTGTGCAATTCAGTAAATTATGTGTTTTGAACTGAACGCACTTTATTCAGGTATAAGTAGTAAACAATTATGTAGCAAATTAGATGAAAGAAATATCTATTCATTGATACTTTAAATCATTCAAGAGTTTTGAAACAAGAAACTAGAAATACACAAAATCGAATCCGCAGGATGCAGAGGCAGTCGAAATGGATTTTGGTTTTCAAGTTTCTGAAATACGAAATTGGTTTTAGGTTCATGTGTTTCAGTGATTAATAAAACAGTATAGAGGCTAAGGTTTTTTTGTAAATATTTGAGTATTTAATAAACTTCATTGTGTTTAAGTTACGATGAAGACCCATTTTGTTGGATATGGAAATTGGCCCGATTGTTAAGGTTAAGATAATTTATTTCACAAGGGTTGACCAATTGAAGGGTTAGAACTTTACCTAATGGGCTGGATTTGAAACTAGGAAAGAGAAAGAGATTCTTAGAGAAGATCATCGAGGATTCACCTGAGACTGGACCTACTTCAAGGTAGTCTTCAGATTTTAGAGCTGCAGTATATAAGTTATCGTGACAATTAGTTAGTTAGAAGATATTTGCTGATCTTCGCCATCATCTGGATATAACATTATGACTATATCTAATCATGTGTCCTCTGATCTTTTCTTACTTCGATTCTATTTTTCTTTATCTTAAAGTAATGTGACCCCAAGATCTTTTTTTTTATTGGTGCTGATCTTCATAATCTTTTGTATCTAAAATTATATCTGGTATCATGCCCTATTATCTTCTCTGAAATTTATACTGATCTTCGTTATCTTATAGGTCAGAATTAACATTGTAAATATTTATATGCTATTTTTATGCTTGGACATCTCTTTTACTTTTATGCATGGACAGCTATTTATAGTAGGAAAGTTTAAAGAAATATGACATATATACATTTGGTCATGTAACATGTTCTAAAAAGTTCAGAATATTGCACCAACCTAAATCATCTTATATATTCATATTTTATTTTAAAATGACGTCAAACCGGATTATAATAAACTAAAAAGAGCTATATTCAATTTTCGTTAATCATTAATTGCAATAGCTTGCCAGAATAATAAACAAGGTGCAATTATCGTAATGATGGTGGCTGCAGGTCATTGCTCAACATAATTAGTAACAATTATTGCCAAGGGTAATTTCCTATGAAACAGATGCCATTGTTTGATGTTTTTTTTAAATAGTTTTCACTACGAGTATCACATTGCAAATATAACCACCATCATGGCAGGTTTGCTGTTTCTTCTTCTCGTCAGTTTATCTCTGACCAAAGTTCTACCAACCAGTGAGGTACTGTGCTTTGATATTGAATTATTATCAACTTCTCTGTTTGAATTAATATTATATTTATCTCATCAATTCAGTATTATTTCTTTATTACGCAAACATGTAAACAAGCAAGATTAAAAGAGCTTTAAGAGTTTTATTTACAAATTTCGCATGATTTAGTAAGGACGTTCTTAATGTAGAGAAAATATGTAGAATTTACAGTTTATATTTATTAAGTGAAAAATGTATTTGGTTAATTTCAGAAATTTCAAGTAAATGTAATATTTTTTAGCTAATTTCAAATTAGATGGAATTAATAAAATAAATAATAATTCTTTCTTTTTAAACATTGATATATATATATATATATATATGTATCACTTTTGACTGAAAAAAACACATAGTGTACAATTCTTTTTCTAAAATATTATTAACAAGAATTTTATCCAATAATATATCTTCATATTTTTGGATTAAGAAGTGAATATGTTTACGCAAAATTCAATTGATATTTTAGTATTTACATACCACAGGTCGCCATAGATCCAAAAGAGTATGAAGAACCACACCAACGTCATAGAAGATCTTCTCCACCGATTATCTTACCAGATTTGGTAGTTGATCCTGAAATCAATGAAGGAGCATATCAAGGTGACATGATTTTAACGGAAGAGCAGAAGATGGAGAGAAACACGAGGAAACTGACTCCATATTTTCTATCCCCATCTGAAGTCAACTATTCTTTAGATGAAAGTAAGAAACTAAATATATATAATTCATTTATTTCATAGATTTTATTTTCGGTCGAAGAGGTAATGGCGAAAATTTCAAGTTAACGGACGGTTCTACGTTTTGGAAAATATATTACGATTATTATTGAACTTTATTTGAATTTATATTCATGATACCAGCAGTTATCTGTAAGAAAAAAAGAAAAATTAATTAATGATAATATTTTTATTTTCTTTGCATGATCTAAAACCTGGAATCGTTCGATTACTCGTAGATTTTAATAATAATTATGTAGTAAATTCATTTGAGTCAATTACAAAGTTTTGTAATTGATTGAATCTTCTCAATAATATAAAATGATATTATTACATTACAGTATACGAACATTAAGAGAACATGCGTATCCCGCTCTTATTACATCTCAGACTTGCAACAAGTCAAATATGTGTGAGTCATGTCTCGCACTTACTTAATTTACATGGCATAGAGAATATTTCAGAACTAACTATAGTAATTTAGCTGCTAGTTTTCAATTGTTGTTAACATCTGTAGACGCTTAAAAGAAGTCGAAACGATGCAGCAACGCTTTCTAGGAAACTCAGCAATGATAAAGCGTAGAAAACAGAAAGCGTCAAGCTAGAAGCACTGGCATCATAAATGAGCCAACTGAGAGAAATAACAGAAAATGTCAGATATCATAAATGTGAAAAATCATCTCATTGCATTTAAAAAAGCTCCTGTAATGTCAAAAGAAGACATGGAAATGGTCAATCATGAGTAGGAACAAAAACAAACACATACAAACAAGTCTAGAAATGTAAGTAAAAACACTTTTTTGTCAGAAAAATAATATACATATACTAACATATGGGCTTGAACTCGTTACTTATTTGTAATATGCTCATAGGCTTGTCTATGAGTTTATATTTTACTGGACACTTTTTTTATCGTTTCAATGCAGACAAACAGTCATAAACGGCCCAACTGATTGAATTTGTAATGTTCTCATATCAGATGTCTGCACAAGTGGAAGCAAGCAAACACCGCAAGTTAGAATTAAGTGATCATCTGCATAGGACAGCTCTAAATTTTGCACAGTTATGGCATACGCAGAAAACGAAGTTACAGTTTGTGCTGTCAATCTTATCAGGAAGATAAAAATTCAATCAGTCTTTGAAAACTTGATTGGAGGAAATGGTGTGGAAATTCAAACTCGTGGATGATTGAAAATCAAGATTAAATGACCATAGAATTAGAAGATGTTGTGATATGTCATGGATGGCATGTCAAAAACTTGGAATAATTCATGAAAAAAGTTTCAACGCACCGTGTAAACATTGCAACTGATTCGAGTCTCAAGAGTAAGACAAGAAAGAAGCTAATCGAGGAATTCAAGGATGCATTCCCAGAGGAGAGTGTAGCCAAACCAATGATATGTTAACGAATGAAAATACATTTAAAGGAAAAACAATTCCAACTGTCATCAGTCATTGTACACAAGTGTCCATACTATGACAAAAGGATGTTCAAAATCAGCTAAATGAAATGTTCAGCACGGTATCTTCTGAGACCTGAAAAAGGAGTCATCCGACAAGAGATCTCTTGTAGGATTTGGGTGGATTTAACGGGTTGAACATATATGTTCAAAGACCAGTTTATCCCACCCAAATTCCAAAAATAGCAATAAGCAAAATTAATTTTTCAGCTAAATTCTTCTCATCAATGGATGCTAAACATGAATATTGGCTGATAGCCCGTGAAAAGAATCTCATAACTTGACTGCTTCTATAATTTCATAAAGAATGTATTACTATCAAAGAACTTCAATGGATTTATCGTCAACCGGAGACGAATACTGTAGACGTGAAGACACGGGAATATTAGCTTTACAAAATATGCAAAAAGTTATTTATGACTCCATACTCTACGATGAAAAATTTAAGGATCAAGTTTCGAATATTGGATCCTTTCCTATAAAATGACATAACTTTGAACAGGGATAAATTAAAATTCGCTGAAAGAAGAGATAGAATATGTTGGATACAAGATAACGAAAAATGGAATAGCCGTCGATCTTTCAAAATATGAAGTCCCCACACCTACAAACATAGCTTAAACTGAGAACTTTGATGGGTCTTGTGAATCAGTTGGGTGTGTTCAGTTATGAAATTAGCAGAAATATCGGCTCTTAAAGAAGTCTCAGCAAGAAGAATGTTTCAGTTTGGATGGCAGAGTACCAAAACTTTCCGACAAAATGAAAAAGAAATATCTTTCTAGTCCTCCCTTGTTGTTAGTTTGATCCGAAAAAGGAGACAGTCCATAAAACTGATGTTTCAAAAATGAATGAGATGGGATATGCGTTAATTCGGAGCCTCGACAAAAGCCCACACCGACAAAAGCCCAAACCGACAAAAGCCCACACCAACAAAAGCCCACACCGACGAAAACAAAATTAGTATTCCTGCAATATAAACAATGCATATATGTAAAGTTTACTGGCCTGGGATGAAAAACGAAATTTATGACATGGGAGTTGTGTTAGAATTAATACTCATAAGTATTAAGAAATAATATTAAATAAATTACAGTTACCCGATTCTGTAACTATGCTATCACTGATGTATAAGAGTCGAAACATTTAATTCATTAGACACATAGATTTCATCTAGGATTATGAAGGAGCTTCAACTAAAGTGTCTTGCAGTAACATTACAATCGTTTATTCTTATTACAGTCACTGCGGCAAAGCGTTATCGTCAAAATAACCGTCATTTACAAGTGTTGGATGGTAATCTTCTCACAACTCATAATTCAAAATGGAAGGCAGATGTGTCCTTCTCCGAATATTGGTAAGTAAATCAACCATTCAATCTTCGAAAATGTAAGCATTTGACTTTTCTGTCGTTATTAGTCGCTTGAGAATTGTATTCTGTATGTGCAAATTTTAAAATAATATAACTAAATACCAGAATCAATGTTAGAATTCCTAATCTACAAAACCAATCATTCATAACCGAAGAATAATTCATTCACCATTTTCAGTAAACCAATGATTGAAATAAGACTCGGATCTAGCAAAACAGGAGACTGTTTGCTTGTCAAAAAAGGATCTATCTACTTCTACAGGAATCCAAGTTATCCTTCTGCAGATTCACCAGGATTTGATTGTTCACTTTCATTTACACCGGTAAATAATCTAAATATTTGGATGTTCAGAGTAGGAAAAACAAATATTTAGCATATTTTAATAATTCAAAAATTCTACAACATGATTCTTAATTTTGATATAATTATTATTATAATTCCCTTGTATCTAAGATATTGTGCCACGACTAAAAATTTAACTAGACTAACCGTTTTCTTTTATGTTCTAGTCCGAAATGGCATCCTACACTCTGTCTGTGGTTTTTCTTAAAGGCAAAGATGTTTTCATCAAGTACTGGAAACCAAAAAATTTGTTTGTTAAGTGAGCAACAAAAGACTAATATTTTGTGTTACAAATATAGGCCTAGATTGCGCTTGTAGATATTCCAGCGTGTTTGAACATTTTTCAACTTGATTTTATATACGAACAATTGTTTAATGTTCAAATAATATAAAGTATTGTTGAACGTGATCAAACAAGTTTATTCTTGTTGAAAAAGATAACCTATACTGGTGAAGATTTAACAAACATTTAATTCTAATCTTCCATTGATAGACTTAGCCCAACTGGCAAACCGGTAACCCAGTCTACATCTGGTGGAAAATTACAAGTTAAGTCTAGCGTTCCAAAGAAAAATCCTAAAGATGTAAAATTCAACATCATGATTGGACCAAGAGCAGCTAATCAGGTTAATAGAAAAATATGTTTGAACTAAGTTAATTTCAGTTAGGTTTTATCAAGAAATAATAATTATTGGATTTATTGAAATAATAATATAAAATATTGGTAAAAGAAAGTGTTACACTTCTCCTCTCAGATTTAAATAAAATTTAAATTGAAAATTTTAAAATTTAAGTTAAATGGTAGATAATTTTGAATTACTAGCTTGCACTGAAAGTTTAAAGATTTATATATTTATAAATAACAATGAATCTTTACCTCTTCATTATTATAAATTCTTACATTTCCTAGGTTGTCAAACTGGTTGAGGGACAGGAACAAAAATTCGTGTACAATAGTGATCCCGGAACAGAAAGTGCTGAATACCGGTTTGAGGTAAGTGAATAACAAAGGCATAAAATAGTCAAAAAATAAAACAGTCTTTAAAGAGATAGCATTAATCTGCTAATCATGCCACTCTCCAACGAAGAAATCTACGTTTCTACGAGGTAAAATTATCAGTTAAGTCACTCTGCCTGTTTCGACCTCTGATTTGTGGTTTAGGACACTTTGTATATTTGCCCGCCAATTCTACTTAAATTTAGTACGTCGAAATTTCAAACAAATTTGAAAAAAAGTTGGCATACCTTTACAGAGAATAATTAATCAATGTTGAAACCATATTCAGGGTGACCCAAATATATGTAAAGTTTATAAACATTTCAGTTATTTGTAACTTTTATTTTTTTATTTTTATTATGTACGAAAATTTCACTTCATTCTGACTTCATTTTAAATAATTTTCGCTGAATTGAGATACGCCACTCAAGTTGTGAGACAGTGGTCAAAACTATATCCCATCTTGCATGACGGTTAATTTCTTATTTTGGGGTCACGTGACAGGCAATCTGGCGTCAGTTCCATGGAGTAATGATATAACTGAAACAAAATAAGATTTTACATCGTCTTCCACACTGACCCGCAATCGTTGCAGCACTACCTCTCTCTAGTGTACATTTTCTTTATGACGTCACTGAACTTGGAAGCACCAAAATACCAAGGGAATTGTTTCATGGTGTGTTTGATTCCTTGAATTGGCAGTGAAAAACAATAGATTTATTTCGTTTTTTTTTAATTGATAGATTCATAATATACTCCTAGCATAGAATAATTTCAAATCTATATGTTTTTTTGGAACACCCTGTTCATGTAGCAACCCTTTGATAAATTTAACTATAAATGTTGAAATAGATCAATTTTTTCAATATCCCCGTACATTATTTTATTCTTTCCATTTCATTAGTTTCAAGTTACAATTTGAAAAGGAGTGATGCTCTTATTCCTCTTCATTATTTGTTACAGGCACCAGAAGGCAAAAGGGTTAGGATAAAATTCCTCAAGTTCAACGTTGGCAGTGCGAAGGACAAGAAATGCAAAAAATCTAACTACTTGCTCGTGGGGAAATCCGAAGATTTCTTCTATAAAAAAATGTATAAATACTGTGATGATTTCAAAAGTGCCGCTTCAAAGAAGATAGTCAGTGTTGGTAACGCTATGTCTCTCTATGTAGAAAGGAAATATGATGTAGAGGAGAGTTTTGTGGCTAAGGTCAAAGCTATTGATTAAACACGGATGAACTTTAATTGAAAACAAGCTGCTGTGTTTCAACCTCTACATTCGAACATACAGGTACTGTGTTTAAATCTTTATATTTGAGCATACAGTTACCATGTTCCAACCTATTCATTGAGCATACAGTTACCATGTTTCAACCTATTTATTGAGCATATAGTTACCATGTTTCAACCTATTTATTTGAGCATACAGTTACCATGTTCCAACCTATTTATTTGAGCATACAGTTACCATGTTCCAACCTATTTATTTGAGCATATAGTTACCATGTTTCAACCTATGTATTTGAGCATACAGTTACCATGTATCAACCTATTTATTTAAGCATACAGTTACCATGTTTCAACCTATGTATTTGAGCATATAGTTACCATGTTTCAACCTATTTATTTGAGCATACAGTTACCATGTTTCAACCTATTTATTTGACCATACAGGTACCGCTTTCCACCCTATATAATGTTCAACACTATTATCTTTAGCATTGCACTTGATATATGGAACACTAATCAGTATATCTTCTTTTCTAAAAAAAATCTCTTGTAAATTTTCATCATTTAATTGACCTATTTATACATCTTTCTATTCAAATTTCACATGAAGCTGTTTACTTTGTGTTTTATTTTTAAACCAATAAATTGTTTAAGAATCAGATATATTTTTAGTCAAAATTTATTATCAACCTACAGAAAATTTGGTCAAAAGTGTATTTTGCCAAAATGATTTTTTTTTTCACTCTATTAATGTTAACAAAATAAAGAATCACATCGTATTCTAATTTCTATGTACATCAAACTACTGTTAGCGAACCAAAAAGTACAGAACAATTTTTTTCTCTATTACCGATTAAAATTGAAGATATAAAACTATTCCAAATGCTAATAGATACAGATTTCACGTAACCAGGTCATAGTATGAATCTTTTATCTCTGATTCTTGCCGGTATCGATCAATAATAATTATTGTGTCCTTTTTTTCTTACTTAGTTGAAAACGTGGAACTTTCTGATAACTCGAAACTTTCTCTAATAATTTTTATGCTAATTTATAAATAAATTGTTTTAATTTCTCTGAGATTAACAGACACAGTCTATATTATAGAAAGTCTTCCATAGGCCTAACAGTGAATCTACATGGCCTATTTTTTTACTGTGTTGGGGCTTAACGTGACACGAAATGAAAGATTTAACCCTTTCGCTCCTGAAACAATTTTTTTTTCTCTTTTTTTTATAGAAACCATATTATTAGTCACAAGATCATATGGTATATAAAAATTTTAAGAAGTATATTAAGTATACTATTCACAGGCCCTGAGCAGATATTTCCGTCATGTTACATACTTAGCATGGGGACATGACTGAAATTTCTGTCATGTCCCATGCTTACATCATTTACATAACTGAAGAGAAGCCCAGGAATAAACATACACATAATAGCTTGGACCACAAACGTATTAAATTGCTTATAATTTCATGGCTACTGCAGATGCCGTCAGGAGTTAAAGAGTTAAAAGTATATTTGTATGGTATATACTATAAAGTCACGTGCATTTTTAATTAATTGTATTCAAATTACTGTTAATTCGGTACTTATAAATAGTTCTTAAAACAAAAAAATAGTTTTGACAAAATTTTGCAACAAAACTGTGCAATTAATTCGAAAAGGCGATATTATTTTTTTAAAACTATGTTTTTGAAAAGAGACAATATTAAAAAAAAATTAATTAACCCTAAGAACCTAGCCGCTGAGTCCTAAGAACCTCTCATTGAAAGATAATAACAACTTCAATTCTAAATCGATTTGAAAGCTGTCTTTTTTTATCTTTATTTTACTACCTAATTACACATGATTAGACAAGAACAATGGCGATTTATAGTTACATACTCCTTCTACGAGAATATATTTTGATATATTAGACGTAATTCAGTGCTCTCTCAAGACATGGGATGCACTTGTGTGTTTGAGAACATAAGAGTGAATGTCTCCGAACAATCAGTTAACTTTAACACTTAGCGGCCTAGCGAGATGTGCCAAATTATTGCGCAAGCCAAAGTTCGTACAGAATGACTAATAGTAATACTTAAACATTTTCTTTTTATCTCTGCTTGTTATTTTTTATAAAATTTGATATTATTCTTATGCATTTACCATTCAATGTGTAAATATCAAATGTAGGTTTTTATAAAAAGATATTTAAAAGAAAATCCCTTAAGATTATACTAGATTTTTAGGGATTTTTAATCCAGCTCACCCGAGCCTGATAGAAAATAACAATGAACACAACAAAATTCCCTTTTCCACTCCTCTGTTCATATTATAATAGTTACACATGTCAACAAAAAACAAAAAGTATCTACATCCTTTTTATATTCAAATTTCATCACAACAGAAATCTTTTCCGAATATTTCTTTGTTCTGGTATGACTTGTACAATGTACAATTGGCGTAATGAAGAGTTGGTGGTCAATTAGAAAAGGATATCGTATCTTCAGCATGGACAATAATAACAAAGTAAATAATAGTTTGAGGACATACCATACTTGAATAACTATTTTTAAGAACTAGCTTCAGCCCAATAGAAAATAGGAGCAGGTACGAGGCTGCGGTTAAGCCTATCGGGGTAATCACCAATGCAGCCCGGGAGCAGCGATAGTGCAGAGTGAGTGCCAAGTTGAACGCTTTGGGGCTAAATCTACTCCGGTGTAACTGTGCAGTACTACTCTGGGCACCTGCTCTTATTTGCCTAGCACCGATACCTAACTGCGAATACGCGGCCCCTAGCCATGACTGTAATAATATATTACTATTGTAGCAGTTTTGGCGGGTCTAGGAAAATTGATCGAAAGCAATTGACCGAAAACAATTGATCGAAAGCAATTGATCGAATGGAAAATTGATCGAAAGGAAAATTGGTCGAAAGGAAAATTGGTCGAATGGAAAATTGGTCGAATGGAAAATTGATCGAAAGGAAAATTGGTCGAAAGGAAAATTGGTCGAATGGAAAATTGAACGAAAGGAAAATTGATCGCACAACAATTGATCGAAAGGAAAATTGATCGAATAGATCGTGCAGCTTCATTTTTTTCTTCCATCTGTGAGTGCAGTAACCGGTGCTTAGTGTCCCTTTTTGCTATATTCCTTGCTAAGTGACTGCACTCACAGAGTAGCTTTTCCAGATCCATGAGCATTGTCACCGACGGTGTTAAGTGACTTTGTTCATGAATCCACTTTCCTTTCTGACTGCTTCTCCCTATCCCTTGTATTTAATTCCTTTTTGCCGTCAGTGATACGGCTTTTGGTTCCGAAACAGACGTTAAACCTACTAAATTAATTAATTATTTAACTTTCAATTCACAAGTTATCTAGAACTATCTAAATTCTAGAACTAAGAAAACTTAAAGTTCTTCAAACTATAATATATTTCAAAGCATATAATTCTCTGTTATAGATAAGCAGTTGATTGAAGAAACGTTATACATAAATTATTATTATATATTATTGTTAAAATTATTATTATTAGTATATATAAATCATGGTAACAAGATCTACTAGCTGTAATATATTGCAAGTAAGTTTCCCTGGTAATCCATGGTTTTAGTTATCATTGTCAATTAGTGTAAATAGATCCAATATCATTTTCGATCAATTTTGTTTCGGTCAATTCTCCATTCGATCAATTGTTGTGCGATCAATTTTCCTTTCGATCAATTTTCCATTCGACCAATTTTCCTTTCGACCAATTTTCCTTTCGATCAATTTTCCATTCGACCAATTTTCCATTCGACCAATTTTCCTTTCGACCAATTTTCCTTTCGATCAATTTTCCATTCGACCAATTTTCCATTCGATCAATTGCTTTCGATCAATTTTCCGGATCCCCTCTCGCTGCTCCCTGTCTGCCGTGATGACTACTACGATCGTCTTAACCGCTGCCTCGAACCTGCTCCTATTTTCACTTGGGAATGACTGACAACTATGTTCACAATTAACACGCTACAAATACCTTAAGCCTCTTAACTCAAAGACCAAAGTATATGTTGATGAATTCTTGGCTATCTTAAAATGTCCATTACACAGTCATTGTAATTATCACCCAAAGCTCTTAGCGTCAGAAAAGGGTCTCAAGGCAGGTAGATATATCCCATTATTTTATGTCCACTTTTAGAGTTGTGGTTTTCTAAGATATTTTAGCTAATTCTATATTCTATATGTTTCTCTTACTTCAGTTAAAAATTGAAGGTAACACAAGTTTACCAAAATACTTCTGGTAAACTTGTGGTGATTATTGGTTACCACAAGTTTGGTAACTATTCCGTTCTACAAGTTAATCATTAATAATTTATATTAATACCAAAAATATTCTAACAAAAATAAATAATACGAAATACAATTTACAGTGATTGTGAGTGAAGTTAACAATTATTTGATATGTTGGTTCATTCTTTTCCTTTCATTTTATTTTTTTGATTGTTTTTATACTTACAGTATTTAAAGATGTAAATTATTTTAAAATTCAAAAGTATTTTGTTACCTGTAACTTATTACTTACCTTAACTTATCCTAATTGATATATGAGTGATCTCACTATTTCCAATAATCTTCCATTATTTATAATTACTACAACTGGAGATCCCTACCAATTTGCAATTTTAAGATCAGTCATCTATCTTCAAAATCTATTATAGTTATACATAAAATTATATTAGTTACAATAATCATAATGGTTATAATGCTAGCTATAATAATAATAAGTGTCAAGTACAGAAAATTGAAATAATATATTCTTAGAAACATTATAGACTAGTGTATTTGCCCGTTAAAAATAACGGGTCTCCAATAGTAATTTATTACCCGTTGTTAGGTTATTTTTAGTGAATTCCGATAAAATTCATTTTTCTGCATAAACTGATACTTTTATCATAGATAAAATACATTAAAAAAACTAATAAAAACATAGGAATATAAATTTCAAATAAACATATTCCCGTGCGTATCATAGTTACATTCTTCATGTTTAATACCCTTCGAACAAAAGCGGATACCAAATAAATAAATAAATATATAAATAAATAAACACACGAGGGAAATTATTAGTATAAAAGATAACCTCAACAATAATTGGAGGTATATGTTTATTTTATTTATTTATGGACGTTAAAGTGTAAATGACTTCAAATATTCAGAAAACGGACACTGAAGTAAAAATCAAACATATAAATTCACTTTTACTCCATTATTAAAAACAATTACTCCATTATTAAAACATCTTTATTCCAAGGTTTTGAAAAATTCAAATAACTATTCCTGTTTTAGAACTTTTTTATGTCACATTCACTTTTATCAAAGCATTTTGAAGTCTTCTTCTCATCGGTTCTTCTCATCAACTTATTTAATCAAATTTATTTCATTAATATATTCTGTCTTTAATTCCCATTACCGACTGGAAGAGAGGAATAAATTTAACTTTTAAAATGTGCTCACAGGCAGGAAACAAGTCGAATGGCGTTAAGTCAGGAGATCTTTGAGGCCATTGTAGATAATAGTTTAAACCAATAATATGGTTTTGAATACTTCTTGCTGTATTTAACAGGCCATATAGCCTGTTAAATAATCGGCCTGTACAACTGTTTTGAATATGTAAATAATTATTTCACTAGTTAAAATAAAATTTAGCTTAATTACATAAAAAACTCTCTATTTAGATTATTTTCATGAAGAAAAAGTGAACTGAGCCGTCAAAAATAACTCCGTCCCACAGTGCTAATTTCTCCTTGTAGATCTAATAGAATATAACTAAATGTTTTAAAATAGGAATAATTATTTATTTTTTAAAACCTTGAAAAAAATATGTTTGAATCATGGAGTAATTATTTTAATATAGATATTTTTAATGATTGAATTGTACTTCATTGTCCGTTTTCTGATCTTTTGCACAAGGTCATATCCACCACCTGCCAATGAAATAGTTACAACATCCACAAAAATGATTAAAATTCAACCGTGGATTGAGAAGAGTTCAACAAACCAAATAATGTTGAAGAGAAACATATACTTTCATTTTTTGTTGAAATCAGGCAATTTAGAATTGGGTATAAGAAAGGTGTGTCTCCTGAGAAATTTAAAAATCCGACTTGAGATTCAGTTGGACCAGTTTTAACTTCTTTGGCAGCCTACCTCCGTAGGGTATTGTCAACTGCTATAGGTCTGCTACCAACATCATTATGGGTTAAAGCGCACAATATGGCCCCATAAATAATAGAAAAAGTAAAATAAGGAATTTCTCCTCTCAGAATCGCATTCACCAAATCTGCTAAAGTGGTTAACAGACGTACTCTTGTATCTGCATAAGAATGGGACAATGTCGTCTTCAAATGACCGGCTTGAGGACATCAGGCTCTCCTCCAGAACCAGGAAAGAAAGAATTATCAGCCTTCCTGACATCCTCCTACACAACAATTAGCACAATTAGAGAATTATCCGATTGCTCTGCCATCAACAAAACTTGCGGAGCAGGCAGTTGTATAGACTTAAACACTCTGACAGTCTTTTTGTTTCGTTTAGAAAGTCAATCAGAAGATAACAACTCACAAACTGCTCCATCTGTAAACTTACCTGTCACTCTCTTTTCAACTTTTGTACTTTATCATCGTCTGAAACTTGTCTATAATGAACAACTGAGACTCTGGGATCAGGAAGAACTGAAAGAGAGTAAATAAAAATTCGCTTATATTTTATATTATATGTAATAGCAGCGTGGTTAGTGAGTAAAATGAAATACATAACTATTTTATCATTTAAATGTTTAAAGGTATTTTTTTATTATATGAGCATAAGTTTTGTTTTAGAGATGTTTGGCTTAGTTGCAAGCCAAATCAAGATCAAGTTGCAACCACTGAGATAATTGATTAATACAGGAGTGAAATTTATTTTAAAAAATATATTAGAATCTTAATCACTGAAATATAGAGCTGGAGTGGAAGTAAAATCAATCAGAATAATAATATTTCAATGATCATTGTTAATAAATATTAACAACTAATGGACTTAAAATTGATCATAAAAAGAGGCGGGTCATAATAATTTTAATATCAGATTTAAGATGATTTAGTATCTGTGCATATTATTTAGAATTACTCAAGTGACTATTAATAAGTTTACTTAATTTCTACTTCATTCCGTAGGGATCGATTTTTTTATTCGCAGATCGTTTTCTACGGCATTGAACTCTCTCTCAAAATCTACAAATAGTCAAATACTATATTATTTTTTTAATTAAAGGCAGACACAACATGATTTTGAAATTCAAAAACTGCAAAAGTAGTTCACGTTTCTGATCTAAAACCAAATTGATGAGGGATAAAGCTTAATTGAATCTACAAAATAGATCAATCTACTATTAAGAAGTTCTTCTATAAAATTACTCTGAATAGAGATGGGTCTAGAAGTTGTTAGATCTTCTTGTAACTTCTTGTAACTTTAAAAAAAATTCTGGCTATTCACCACTATAAAGCGAGATATTAAAATTTTCCGAAACTGTACATAGTTTATAGTGAAATAAGTACACAGAAAAAGGTTTTATTTCATTTTTATCGCAGATTTTAATTAAAAAGATAAAATGACTTATTTGACTTTGTACTCTGAAAGAAATCACTAAATACAAATTCTCTGCGAATATGTTGGCTAAAAAAAGCAATAATATCCATTGTTATCAGTTATTAAAATGATCATTAAAAGCATTATAGAGATCTGATGCATTTGAACTGAATGTCTGTTTTGTTTAATTTTAAAAATTCTTATAATTGAAACTTAGCTTACTCAAGCTTATGATTAAGTAAGCCATGATTGAAGCAATTAACTGTTTAAAAAGAATTAAATAAAATCCAGGTGTCCTTATCATTGTTTGTGATATTTTTTAGTCTATGATGGTAAATTAAGAGTTTAGGTTTTTGTAGCATTGTTATAAGCATGTTTTTTCCAAAATAGATGTAATACCGTCTTAAAAGTAAAATTCTATTGGGGAGCTGTTGGAATATCCCCCCCCCTTTTTTTGAGTAATGGAGCAGTTCCACATTTTCGATCACAAAGAAGAAAAGTGTATACCAATTATTAATTACGTTGATTTTTCAATTGGAATCCATGATACCTGCAGGTA
Organism: Caprella mutica; assembly: GCA_947561585.1. Taxonomy (NCBI): domain Eukaryota; kingdom Metazoa; phylum Arthropoda; class Malacostraca; order Amphipoda; family Caprellidae; genus Caprella; species Caprella mutica. The sequence continues at coordinate 319,863 of CANNZV010000169.1, forward strand.
TCATGGTTACCAAGTAAAATAACGAGTAAAAATGTTAAATTATGTATTCATTATTCATAATCGTTATCCGAAATTCAGGTAAACGAACAGTTATTATCTTATGAAATTATCTTACTCCATTTTTAATTGGCCCATAAAAATGATATGATAATCAATAATTACTGAGGACAATTTTGTATCATTCAGGTGACCTTTGCTTAATGTATCTATAAAATAGAGTTTTCATGTCACAGTGCAAATATTACCACCATCATGGCACGTTTGACCCTACTTCTTCTCGTCAGTTTATCTCTGACCAAAGCTCTACCAGCCACTGAGGTACTGTGTTTTGATGTCGAATTATTATCCACTTTCTCTATTTTTGAATTTTTGTAATAATAATTTCAAATTTTGAACATTTTTATTTTGAACATTTTCTCACTATTTTTTATTCCGTATCCCATCAGTTTCAACTTATTCTCATTATCTTTAATTTTTTCTCATTATTATTTTCACTCAATATTCCTTTTTTCTCATTATTCCATTTTTTTATCACATTCTTTTTTTTTTCTCTCATTATTCTTTTTTACCTCATTGTTTTTCTTTTTTTATCATAATTTCAATATATTTCTAATTATTTATAAAAATTACTCTGCAGAATAAATCAATGTTCATCTTTCTTTTTTTCTGCAAAGTATGTTTAATTCAATCACTGTGAAGGATATTAGTATATTGATGACATTTTTAGGATGAGTTCCGAGTTTTCGATCACATAAGGAAGCAAGTTTTAATTATTATATAGCTTTGTACGTATTACATGATCGAAACTATGAAACTATCCAGTTACTCTCAGAACTACTCTAGTTTATATTTTAATTTCTTCTTCTATTGAATGGTTAGTAATATCCAATTATCATCCCACTTTATTAATGAATCGTTGTTTTAATTAATTTGATATGACGAACGGTAAATAATTATAGTCTGATTGTATCTATAGGATACTTTTGCTCTGATAATATATAGGATACTATATCTCTGTTGGTATCTAGGATACTATAGCTCTGATACGTGCACGGACATTTCGTCCAACGGACATTTCATCCACGGACATTTCGTCCACGGACAATTCGTCCACGAAATGCTTTATTTTGTATTATATTGATGATGTGTATATAATATATATTGAACATTATTTACAGATAGATATTTTGCAATATAAAAGTAGAAAACACCATTTGTTGATGGTAATTATAAATTCATGGTCTTTGCCATAATTCTTATTGTAATCTTCTTCTCCTGCTCCTACTGGCTGGCAACAGTAAAATAATATAACTGAAAACTTTTTAATGATATACAGGCAGGCCTCGCCTTTATTATTCCATTGTCTTTTAAAAATCTGTAATAATAGCGAGGCATGTCTCGAAGTTATTAGAGTATCTAAACACAGAAAATAGTGGACATAATAACAATAACTACAATAAACATCAATATCATTACTCAGACTAGGTTATTTATTAGAAGCAATATTGGTACAGAAATTACTTTTTTTAACACATTTTTTAACAGTGATTGAATAAAAATTCATACATGATACAAGTATATAATATACTACTTAACAAGTGATTGATAATGAATTATGTTATAAAAGAATTAAGTAGATATTGGTACTTTCTAGTGTTGCCTTTAATTATTTAAACGTAAAACTGTCCGTTGGACGAAATGTCCTAGACCCCTCTGATTATATAAAGTATACTGTAGATATGGTAGTATCTAGAATAATAGAACTCTTTTTGTATCTAGGATAGATTTCGTTTTAAATAGAAAATAGAACTAATTTCGTCAATATATTTTCATTGTGAGCAAGCACTATTAATGGAGTTTTATAAGTATATATTATATTATATATGATTTCGTGAGGTCGTTTTCATAGTAATGAAAGTAGAGTATATAAGACACCTACATTTAAACCTGTAACTGGTTGGTTAAATTTACATATTTGAAGTACAATTATTTGTATTATTACTCAGCTGACTTCAAATTAAATGCAATCACATTTAAAAAATTTAAAACAGGGATAAAATAATAAAAATAAGTGGAAGAAACCCCTAAAAAATGCAATAATTTTCTTTTAAAATATGAATCCGTATTCAAATTATGAATAATTTTCAGATAAAAAAAGATAATTTCAAAAATATATTCTTGGAGTTGAAATAAATATAAAACACCCTTGAAAATAGAGTTTAAAAAGGCTGTACAATATAGTATACGTATTTTAGTTACCATATTTAATTCAATAAGATTTCAGAACTTCAAACAAATTTGTTATGCATTGTGTCAACCCATCGAGTTTGGTGAAAATTATCACTTTTCTTTTTATTGCGGAAAACGAGTCTTTTATAGGTAGTCCCATTTCATGTCCAATTTTTTTCAATTTCAAAAGGAGTGTTAGGCAGTGTACTTGAGTGCTAAAGGCAAAAGGCACTACAACCCACCAATTGCAGACCCAAAAGTGGGCAAAGGGGTTTTTACGGTTTTGGGTATTAATTACATATTTACGTTTTTGGTCAAATATATGTTAAATGTGTCTTTTCCATCTAAAGAAGACGAGAAGTCAAAAAGTTTTCAAGCTCCTTGAAACATTTCTAACAAATCTGTAGAGAGTTTTTTTAATTTTCACTCTTTTTTTATCACAGTTCAAAACCGAATATTTAGGTATTTTTTTTAAATTATAGTCAGTCATCAAAATAGGCTTATAAAAGATAAACAGAAATGAAAATCGTAAGCATGTGAGGTCTAGCACTATACCACCGAACGGCTTGTTAGAGGTGGGGAAGTAAGGCTGGTTCCATTTTGGAATCTAATCTAAATATCAATGTGGCAATTTTTCAGCATGATAATTTTGAAATTCACACAGAAAATTTAGGAAGAATTTTGTCACGGAAAGTTTACCACAATAGACACTAATTCTAAAATAAAAAAACTTTTTTTTATAAAATTAAAAAAACGATAATTGTATGAGTGTATATGCTAGAATGAGAACGAAGACAGTTTTAGAATCCTTGGAACATTTCGAACAAATTTACAACGGGTTTTTCTAATTTTCCTTCCTGTTTTTTTATAAGCGTTCTTTGATGACTAACTAAATTTAAAAAATTTTTGTTTTTGAGCTGTGATAAAAAAAAAAACAGAGTGAAAAATTGAAAAATCTCTCTGTAATTTTGTTAGAAATGTTTCAAGGATTCCAAAACTGTCTTTGGTTTTCTTGTAGCGTGAAAACTCATAGACTTCTTGTATTTTTTTAGGTGGAAAATACGGTGCACGGACAACTCGTACCCGGACAACTCGTACCCGGACAACTGGTATACAGGACCACTGGTATACAGGACAACTCGTACCCGGACAACTGGTACCCGATTTAATATATATATATACAATATATGTCATGAAATAGAAGACTCTTGAAGTGAGATCATATTAATTTTGTAAGGTAGTCTGTATTTTAGTCTCTATAAAAGTTTTAATTTTATCTTTAGCTGTGCTAGGTTACTTAATATTTAACTTTGCTAACTTAAGTATATTAAAAGAGGTTAATTAAATTAAATTAGCACTGTTGGTTCTAATATATTTTTCGCGTATTATGTTTGAAAATATATATCATGAAATGGAAGACTCTTGAAGTGAGATCATACGAATTTTGTAATGTAGTCTATATTGTAGTCTCTATAAAAGTTCCTACTTTATCCTCATTTGAATTGTCAGTTTATGTATGTTTCATTGCAATAAAAAAATTGGTTATTCTATTATGCCTTCAATTTTTATTATAATTATGTACATTTAACTAAATTTTGAAAATCGGACTTGTATTTTATTCAGTTATTATAATTAGGTACATTTAACACGAAATTATGAAAATCGGGTACCAGTTGTCCGGGTACAAGTTGTCCTGTATACCAGTTGTCCTGTATACCAGTTTTCCTGTATACCAGTTGTCCGGGTACCAGTTGTCCTAGAGCCGGAAAATACACATCTTACAGGACATCAAAAAACATAATTATAAAGTGAAATGTCAATTTTATCGCTATAGATGAAGTTTGAATGTTGTTTCAATGTTGTTCTGTAATCTACAGATATATGTATACAGATATATGTATATGTGATATAAATACATAGTAACACTTCCTAACATTCATTTACAAACAAAAACTATCATGTTTTTTTTTTATCCTCACCCAGCCCCCTTTGGGGGGCTCTAGTGCTCGTATCCTCAAAAAAAAATTTGAGACATGAAAGCCCACTAACTAAGATTCTTTTTCAACAACAAAAAGAAATATTATAATTTTCACCAAAATCGATTTTCTCTCCTTAAAATTAAAAAGAAATTCATTCATACCACAGGTCGTCATAGATCCAAGAGAGTATGAAGAACCACACCAACGCAATAGAAGAACCTCACCGGATGTTATCTTATCAGATTTGGTAGTTGACCCTGAAATCACTGAAGGAGCATATCAAGGGGACATGATTTTAACAGAAGACCAGATGATGGAGATAAACTCGAGGAAACTGATTCCAAATTTCTCTTCCAAACGCTGGACAACTGAAATCAACTACTCTTTGAATGACAGTAAGAAAAAAATTTATACAATGATAGTATTTTGTACATTTGATTTTCGTTCGAAGGATAAATTAGGTATCTAGGATATATTTCAAGTTATGAGATTGTTCCTGGTTTTGGAATATCTAAGAAAACAGTTTACATGTACAACAATTATAATAGATACTTCAGATATCAAGGAACACATAAGAATAAGTTGAATAATGATAATTGAACATTCATTTCTTACATATTTGAAAACGTGGAACCGTCTGATAAATCGGAGTTCATCTCAATAATAATATAACCAATTTAATTAAATCAATCACAGTTTTGAAACTGATTTATTACAATTATATAATCAATTGGGTGATCGGTAAATTCCACACCGGAAAGTTCCACCATGTAAAATTCCAGTATGAAAAAATCCACCATCTGTAAATTCAACCAGTAGGAAGTGGCCATCAGTTTTTGGATAGCAATTTTACAGCAGACAAAAAATAATTTGTTCACAATAGAGGCTACTTCTTTAGTCAGGACCTGATTTATGTTTATGTAAAAAGGAGTTCTACTGAATATAAAATTGAAGTTACTCTCATATTCAATCTTTGTTTCTGTAAAATTTTAAACCTGTAATGAGGTTAGCGGTCAAGTTAGGAGGCATGCCCTCCTCCCCTGTTAGGTTCGATGGTAAAACCAACTATTTAACTTATGAAATGTAGTCTGGTTACCACCAAGAACATATTTTAAATCAGTTTTATTTAATATTTTACTTAATGCTTATGAAACACAGGTGTAATTTTCCTGCAATGGAATTTACCTGCTGGATAGCTCAATGATGAAGTCTACCAAGAACCAATTAATGATATTGTTACATCGCAGTCCTACTCAAACATTCGCAGTATACGGAAAGTATATGTTAACGAAGGTGTTAAAACGGGCCTCTATAATCAATATTTACTTCAAAAATGTAATTTTAGATCTTTTGAGGTGTTTCAAATTTCCAAATTAATATGCTTTGACGTCTTTCAAATATTTGATTGCTATGCTTCATGATATCTGGTTCCAATATTTAAATTGTATGAAAAATATAAATTCGAACAATTATTTACAGTAGTTTATTAAGTCGTATATTCATCCATGGAAATTGAATAATTTTACATTTTTAGTATTGTCTTAATTTTATTTATATCGAACATTAATTAGGTCATCGAAGATTTTGTAGGGTTCATTCTTTATCACTGTGTTCATATTTCAGTTACATCTGAAAATAAGAAGACGGCCATCAGAGCAGGAATCGCACACTGGGAGGAACACACATGTCTATCATTTACCGAACAAGCTGTCTCTCCTTACTTGAAATTTGTGCAAGGAACGGGATGCTGGTCCAATGTTGGAAAAATATCAAGTGTCTACCAACTGATATCGATTGGCAATGGATGTGATGGAGTGAGTATCTGGATCGCACAATAGCACTGGTATACAAAAATAATTTTTCTCTTTCTTGAAATATTTATTATTTCTATCTATATATATACACCTCATTATCATGAATCTATATAGTTAGAATTTTAATAATTATAATTAGAATTTTAATAATTATAATTAGAATTTTAATAATTATAATTAGAATTTTAATAATTATAATTAGAATACCATTATTATATTATAAAACTATTTATATAAATCGTGTTTACCAGTGTTTTGTTCATTATGGTTAATATCGATCGTATTTCATTGTCAATAGTTTCATAATTTTTAACATTAAAGTCGGGTTTTGCTGTCGGAAATGCCCGACGAAAACGATAGACTATAAATGTTTTAATGTATGATAAATTAAAGATGGAATTATAGTCGCCGGTCAAAAGCCATCATTCAGTATTTTTATTTACTAAACAAATAAAAATTTATACTTACATCTTGGTCCGTTCTGTTAATAATGAATGAATTTCTGAATATAGTTCATCAAAGAACTAGCCTGAATCACTTCTTCTTTTTGCAGTTCAATAGAGCATTACTATAAAACGGTTCTTCTTCTTATAGTTCAACAAGGCATTACTATAGATCATTTCTTCATTTTTTAGTTCATCAGAGCTGACACATTTATTATTCATGTGTTATTCGGTGCTTCGTTTCCATTAGTTTATTATTTATTAAACCTACTATCCTAACCCTTGGGAGTTTATTCACTGACCTAACCGCTCATTCGGGAGAACCTGCATTGGTATACGCCAAAGAATTATTTTCCATTTAGAATATTAACAAGTAAAGATTAGAAACACATGTTTCTTAGATAATGTTATATGGACGGAGTTAGACACCCAGTACAAAGCTTGGCGAGTGCATTTTTGACAGTTTACAGTTAGCTGATTCTTGCGAGACATTCACCCTTATGTTATAAAATACACCAGTTCAACCAATGCCTGGAGAGTGCACCGAGATACGCGGAATTATTTGAATAAATGCTCATAATACGAGTATATTGCCATTTATCACCTTCGTTCTAGAATCTAGTCTAATCGTATATAATTATGTGAAAATACCTAAAAGACAGCTTCCGAATCGGTTTAAAATTAAAGTTACTATTATTTTATTAGCTGCTTTGTCAGAACCAGCGGCTAGGTTACTATGTATATGGTTAACATATAGCACACACAGGCATAGTAATAGATTGTAGAGTAGACGGTAGAGGTTATACATGGTGAATGGCTCTGAACTGAACTCGTTGAGGACTTGGAACCAACAGACACCTAAGTACAAGATTTTAAGTCTTCTTATACCGTAACCTTTTAGTCCGAACCATAAACCACTTAGTATGTTAATTGATTGTTAGTCAAAAGACAGATCTATATAAATGATTAAGTAATTTGTGACCGTGTCTGAAAGATACAATCATTCCATCAAGTATTGCCTATAATCATAATCTGGTGTTTCTAATTTCTCCACTCTAAACGCCACAAGAGCATTACTATTAATCATTTATTCTTTTCCAGTTCGGAATTGTAACTCACGAAATCGGACATGCTATGGGCTTCCAACACGAACAGGCAAGATCAGATCGTGATACTTACCTCTATGTTCTAAATGATAACATAGTTTCAAACAGGAGAGGAAACTTTGATAAGGAAAATACAGATAATCGGAACTTACCTTATGACTACAGTTCCAACTTGCACTATGGTATTGCGGTAAATGAAATCAAACATTAAATGACTTTTAAAATGATACTATTCATAAATTGCTATTTCAATGGGAATAACAACAATGAATTTAAGTAAATTATAGCAGTGAAATTAAAAATTATTAAAATTCATAATTTTCACAAGTTCAATTTTGATAAAGTTATGCTCTATAAAATTGCGAGTGTTTTTATTTCCAGGCTTTCACTAATAATGGATTGCCAACTCTTTTGCCAAAACAAAATCCCCTAGCGACTGTTTTCATGGGAAGCAGAGTTGGACTCAAATTCTATGACATCAAACTTGCAAACCTTGCGTACGATTGTATAGGTAACTTAAACAATGTCTAATGTCTATCTATATACCTGTAACTAATTTATAGATTTTAATACAAGAAAATCATTGCACACCGTATTCATCAATACATCAACGTGCGACAAAGTCACAATATGTATATCTAACATTTTTCGAAGCTACACGATATCTAATGTCTTATGAATTCATCGTTGTACATACTACATAATATTTGATATCTTCTCTCAATTCATCAAGGTTTAATGTAAGATTTATTGTCTTTTGTCATGATTTACAACTTTACAGCATCAATTTACAACTTAATGTTTGACGTCTTTTCTCATTATACTAATAAACCCTCTCTGATCACTTCGGTTTTTTTAAAGATGAATGGATGGCAAGTTGCGGAGTTTCGTCAGACCCCTGTTTGAATGATGGCTTCTACGGAAAAAACTGTGAATGTGTTTGCAGACCAGGAACCTCAGGAACAAATTGCGAAAATGATGATATGGATTACTATGGTAAGATGTAATAAATTTAGGTATAAACATAAACATTCAAGAAGAGATTGACATATTCTAGAAGGCAAGTTATGGTGGAGTCATATAAGATAAAGCGGGGTCTCTTGTTACTCCCACCATAAGTTAGCTTCTGGGTAATGTAATGTGTAGAGCCCGGGCTTTTAGGAACTATATAAAAAGGTATTTTAGGACCTTAAAAAAGGCATTTTAGGACCTAAAAAAAGCATTTTAGGACTTACCAAGGCATTTTAGGACCTAACGAAGTCATTTTAGGACTTATACATACACTTTTAGGATTAATAAATAGGAATTTACAACGAATAAATTAGCATTTTGGAATATAAAATCAACAGTTTTTAGTCCGTTTAAACAAAAAAAATGTGTATTACCAGTTACATGACCAGTGACTAAATCATAGTAATATATTTCGCCATAATTTCCAAGTATCAAAATTTTACTATACTATAACAATTGACTATAGCAGTACATACATATCTGTTATTTTATTTCTTTATTAAGATTATGATTATTAAATTTACGAAGATAATTTCACCGTGAAAATGTAAATTTGATATTGAAAATGCAGTTCTAATAATTAGGCAAAATCACAATTTTTCGAAGTTAAAATTAATCAAATTGTGTTAATTAATCATGATATTTTCATATTTAAATAAATTTCATAGTTTTTAGGATGATTTTTTAATATGAAGTTGTGTTTTCACCTTAATCTTTTAACAGCCGAGTTATTCATTGAAAACTTTACAACGTGATTTTTGTTTGTTTTGAATTGTTGCAGTCTGTTTTAGTCAATAAATTATTTTACGGTTACTATATAGGACAGAATGGCTACAAACGAAATATCTACGGTCAAAATACCCAAAAGACAAAATGCCTAGCGGACAAACTATACGAATATGCTGTATGAAGAGTATAAAACTAGTAGAGTAATGACGTGAAAAAAAGTCTGAAACAGAATAAGAGAATGAAGTCAACATTTAAATAAAAGGGCCGAATAGAAAATGATCAATTACCAATAAGGAAGAAGAATAAATATTGAAGTGACATCTGTAATGAAATGATTATTGATAAATAAAAAAATTATACATTATGATTTCATAAACCTATAAATTTAACATCAAAATAATTTTTGCTTAAACTTGTGTAAAAACTATTTAAATATCTATGTACCTCGTCTCAGTTACCATTCATAAAGGATTTTAAGTATTTTTTCCAACTGAATTTCTAATATTAAGGTAGTTAAACAATATAAAATATTATTGAAAATTTGATTACCTGAGATATTGATCATTCGGGTGAGGTAATTGTTCATTCGATAAATTGTCAAAAGTCAGTTAATCATGAAGTGGCATCACTTCGATTAGCTGCACCTCACCGCCCTAGTTTCTAATTAATAATTAAAAATAACTGTTTTTTATTTTTTTTAATTATCTGAGTGATTGATCATTCCAGCAATTGTTCTTTCGAACAATTGTTCGTTCGAGCAGGTGTTTTTCGAGCAATTATTTTCGAGCAATTGTTTTCGACCAATTGTTTTTTCGACCAATTTTTTTTTCGAGCAATTGTTTTCGAGCAATTTACCGGCTACCTATAAGTCCCACTTTTTAAAACATCTTTTATAGGGCAAACTTAAACACCTTGGTCTATTTGAATTTATCTGAGTGTAGGTAGAGAGAAAGGGTATAAACCAGAGGATATCCCAAATACGCTAACATTTTGAAGACAGGCTTAATTGACACGCCTCCTCCTTTCATTTTACACAATGCCATTTTTACTGTATTATATTGCTAAATTTGCTATTAGTAGTTCATAAAGTGTAGTAGAGCGCTTTCACATGCAGCCAAGCCGGCGCGTTTCTATCAACTTGGTAGGAAAATTGGACGTAAATAGGCCATTTAAAGTGATTCAAATACTGAAACATATATGTATGCCCTAGTTGCAGCGAAGATGATCACATGTTTAATTGTGCTTAACAGATGCTTTGATTGAAGAAGAAGCAAGTGGTATCAGAACCAGTATCATCACCACTGCTGGACCTCTTATCAGTGATGACGGCGCAGAAGGTACGTTGTGCTTGGGATATCACTTTTATTTGTATAAATATATGTGAGGTTCAATAGAAATTATCATTTAAAATGAAGTTCGACTCACGTGATCTTGAATAGTTTTCAGCAGGCTTTATGTATTTACGTTGACTACAAATGGTCACTAACTAAAACTGAATTAAATGATGAGGCCAAAGGAGATAGGAGATAAGATGGAGACTCTCATTTAATCATCCACCAAACTTTTTTTTATAAGATTTTAGGTTGCTCTGTAATTTATTTTCCAGCTTCATATAGATCTTTCAAATGATATGCTAATACATTCTAATATTAATACATGATAAATTGGGATTTGTTTCTCTAAATTTACACATTAAAACACTGCATTTGATTTCCTTTTGACGTCAGCCAAATGGCCTTTAATTCTGAAAGATACGATACACTCCAACGTAAATTGATAAAATATTCTGCAATAACGCGATGTTACCTCTCTATGACTAGTAAAAAAAATTGAATACCAAATAAAGTAATCTCTAATTTCAAAATTAGTTTTTGCTTTTAATGGAAAGAAAGAAGTAATTGCGCATTTAAAGAGTAATAATCATTTCAAATGTATTTTTTCTCAGTTACTCACATACCATTTTCTATATTTCCAGTGCAAAAGCACAGTTATCTCATAAGGGCTCCCGAGTGTCACAATGTCGTACTAAGGGTCACAGAATTGGATATGTATCCGCGTATTAACAGCTCTACCGCCAACAATATGTGCTACCACGAGTACCTGAATATAAGAAAGGATTTGTCTTCCACTGAAATATCAGCGTAAGTCTTATTAACTATATCCAAACTTGCTAACATGGAAATACCATCACCATGTGACTATTAACAATGACCAATGTCACAGTAGTATCTGCTACTTCATAGATATTAGGCCTTTGACTCGATAAATGAAGTAGTCCTTCTTTGTTGAATGTTAATAATTAGTGAAAAGGAGTTACCAATCGTTAAATTATCGAATGTAAAAAATAATGGATATTGTGTCTTTTTATTTCGTAAAAAGTAAATATATATAAGTGTACAATCAATTCTATTTACAGTCACTGTGACAATGAGTTATCATCAAGCTCTCCGTCATTTACAAGTGTTGGACAAGAAATGCTGTTGGACACTAAGCTTCTCAAAGCCTATAATTCAAAATGGGAGGCAGATGTGACCTTCTCCAACTATTGGTACGTTAACAACCACTCCATCTTTTGAAAATTTGAATACTTAACTTCTCAATTCGTGTTAAACGATTGAACATTATATTCTAAATATGTTAGATTTATAATACTGTAACTAAATTGTAACCGTTCTTATATCATTTTCAGTGACCCAGCTACCACCAATGCTCCTACAACTGAAATCACCCTTGAATCCAGCAGCACAGGAGACTGTTTGTTTGTCAAAGAAGGATCTGACTACTTCTACAGGAATCCAAGTTATCCTGCTGCTGATTCACCAGGATTTAACTGTTCACTTTCATATACACCGGTAATATGCATTTTTAATGTTTAATATATGTATTTTTAGAGTAAGAATGATAGACATTCCACCATCGCACTATTGGCATATACTTTTCTATATGTCATATTGTATTTCTATGTTTACTAAATTTGTTGTATATTAAACTTTTAGAATATTACATTCTTTTTACTTTTGAAACTCATTATAATGTAATTCTCTTGTATATGAATAATGGTGCCACAACCAACTATTTTACTAATCCAACTATTTCCTATAACGTTTCAGTCCGAATCAGCATCCTACACTTTGTCTATGGTTACTCCTAAAGCTAAAGGTCTTTACATCAAGTACTGGAAACCAAGAAATCAGTTTTTCAAGTGAGCAACAAAAGATGAATTTTTATTAAATTTATGAAACGATTTTGATCGTGTTCCAGCGTCTTGAACAAATTCCTACATTAACTAAACGTGCTGAAAACTTATAAGAACTCGGTAACAGTTTCTGTCAATTAACAAAATAAATTATTCATACTTGTTTAGAAGCATTGTTGAACGTGTTAAAGCAAGTTTGCTCCTGTTAAGAAAGATGTCTTACACAAGTGAAGATTTAACAATCATTTTATACATTTAATTTAATATTGCTCTACTAATCTTCCATTTGCAGACTCGACCAGAATGGTCCACCTGTAAACCTGGCTACAACTGGCGGTAAATTACACATTAAGTCTACCGTTCCGAACCAAAATCCTAAAAATATAACATTCGATCTTAAAATTGAACCAAAACCAGCTAATAAGGTGATTAACTGAAAATTAAGTAGGATTTACCATTCCTTATACAAAAAGATAAAGTTAGAAATTTAGTATAATATCTTTGGCAACCCAAATTGTTACATATTTTTTCTCGGAATTAAATGAAATTGGAATTAATAATTTTAAAATCTAAGTTGAATTGGGGATTATTTTGAATTGTGAGTCAATTATTCATGATTTTCAAGCTCGTTCTGAAAATGTTATGAATTATATTCGTTTCTTTTAAAAAAATGAATCCATATACCTCCTCATTATTATTAAATTTTACATTTCCTAGGTTGTTAAACTGGTTGAAGGGCAGGAAGAAGAAGTCATGTACAATAGTGAACCCGGAACAGAAAGTACTGAATATCGGTTTGAGGTGAGTGAAACGGTACTTACAGGTTAGACAAGAAAGGACTTTTAGGGACATCCTTTTAGATAACTTTTTACAATCAAAAACCTAGTTTATTATAACTTTAAAATATTTATATATATATATGAATTTATTCCAAAAAAATCATTCAATTAAGTAGCATATACATATTTCTTGCATATAGCATATAGCATATTTCTTATCCAACAAAATTTGACAGTTAGTATAAAAACCCAAAATAAATCTTTTTCCTCTAATAACAAAATGTCCAAAAATACTTCGTCATCGAGATATTAATACCCTGATTTTAGAGTAGGTAGGGAATTTCAGGTAAAACAAATATTCATTCACGAAAACCTAAATTATCAAAACAGCTTAGTTTTCAAGATACTGACTTTGAAAGTTTTAAAAGGACACCTACTTATATATTTCACAAGTACTTATTTACGTAGTGGAATATTAGTTCCTTATTTTTAATAAACATAACAGACCTTATTATTAATAAATTTTCTACTGATAACCAACAGTTAAGAACGTAAGTTCTTGTCAATAAATTGGCAGTATCTTGAAAACTAAGCTGTTTTGAGCTTAGTGTTCAAGAAAACCTAACTTTTAGATTTTCGTGAAATAATGTTTGTTTTAAGTGAAATTCCCTATATGTATGACCAAAATAGCCTAGAATCAGAATATCAATATCCTTATAACGAAGCATTTTTAAATAAATAAATGTTATTATTGAAATAAGTTTTCATTTGGGTTATGCAAGCGGTCAAATTTTGTCGAATATAAAATGAAACACCCTGTATAGGTACACAATGACTCACCTTTCTAAATGACAGATTGGTTCATGATATATGCTTAATGCTTATAGGTACTCCTTTTCTGAATACTGCTAGTTTCCCTACCGAAAACCTAACGAGATCGACTAACTTGTATAATAAAGAGGAATACATGCAATAAATATTGCCGGCCAAAATATAATCTTCCACAATTTTGTGAAGGTAATTATTAACATTGTATGTGCTGTTAATGGAGATTTCATTAAGAAATATTTATAGTTAGATATTTAACTGTAGTAGAACACTGGAAATGCTAATAGGCATATTTCTTTAACATTATAGGTGGCAGAGAAATTATGTAAGTCTTCTCTGTTCAAGATTTTCAGTGTATTCTTTCGATTAGAGTGTCCTACATCCAATCATGTGTAATTACCTTCGCAAAATGCGGGAAGGTCATATTTTAACTATCATTTATTTATTTATCATCTTGTTATTCGCATAACTGAAAAAGTGTTCAACCGAATTGCCTGAAATTTGGTAAACGATTGGTCCATGTCCAGTGACCTGCTGGTAGAATTTTGGAGTAGCCTGGTCAAAGGTCAAGGTCATTGTCATTTATAACTCAAAAAGTATTGATTCATATTGCATGAGATTTGGTGGGACGATTGGTCAATATATAGGAATTCTTTTGTCAGATTTTGGGGAGCAATCGTGTCAAAGTTCGAAGATCAAGGTCAAGGCCATTTATAACTCAAAAAGTATTAAACCAAATTGTCTGAAATTTGATGGGACGATTGGTTAATGTCCAGGAATCCTCTGGTAGAATTTTGGGAGCGAAACGGTTAAAGGCAAGGTCAAGGCCAATTATAACTAAATAGCTCAAAAAGCGTTGGACCATATTGCATGAAACTTGGTAGGACGATTGATCATTATCCAGTTTCCAGTTTATTACATTTTGGGAGAGAACAAGTTGGAGCGTCGGCGAAGGTATGCGCTCTACCGAGTGCACATAATCTAGTTTCATGTTGAATTGTTCAAAAAATTATTCCCATTTGTGATGTCCATTATTCGAAGATAAAGATTCGAATAATGGACATCACAAATGGGATTCGAAGATAAAGATTCGAAGATAAAGTTTATATATTTACTGAAAAGAATCAATGCGGAAACCATATATCAGGGTGAACCAAATACATGAATTCCGAACTTGGATTGTTTTATAATTTCATTATTTCATAAATAACAATATTCATAAGTATTATTTTAATGTTTTTTCATTATAATTCAAGAAAAAAATGTTCGTTGAATTGAGAGAACATCCATTGAGCATGAATGCACCAAAATAACAAAAGAATTGTTTGATAGTGTGTTCGATTCCATTGCTTTGTGCTGTCAGTAGTGTTTGGATAAAAGATGGACATCAGTTTGATTGCACGCTGTGAAAAAAAAAAATCATAGTCCTTATTTTCACATACATACTTGAAATGATAGAAAAATAATCAACTCTAAGCTTACAATTATTTCAAATGTGTATTATTTTTGTGAGCACCCTGTATTTGGTAATTTTTTTTGCAATCCAAGTCAATATGCGTAACAATTCTTTTATAATTGAATCATAAATGTTGAAGTCCGTTCTTTCACAATAGCTTAATAAGTTATTTTCAGTTCTTTCACTACATTCGTCTCAAACTGCATTTTAGAATTAAGTGATTACAGCAAAGAATTTTTTTAATTATATGTCTTTAATACCAGGCACCAGAAGGCAAAAGGGTTAGGGTCAAGTTCCTCGAGTTCAACATTGGCAATGCGACGGAAATTAATTGCAAAAATTCTAACTACTTGATGCTGGGAAGATCTGAAGATTTCTTCTATACTGAGATGTTTAAATACTGTGTCGAATCCAAAAGTGCCGCTACAAAGAGAAAAGTCAGTATTGGCAATGTGTTGTCTCTCTATGTTGAAAGGAAATATGATTTTGAGGAGAGTTTTGTGGCTAGGGTCAAATCTATCGATTAAAAACCGATGAATTGTATCGAAAACTGGCTACTGTGTTTGAACACATGTATTTGAACACACAGTTGCCGCATTTGTAACCTATATATTTGAACATGCAGTTATCATGTTCCTCTTCTGTAAAGATTTTATCCTTCTTGTTTTTAATGGGAAAATATTGTCTTTTTAAACAACAAAAAAAAAAAAAAAAAAAAGTTATCATGTTTCAACCTATATATTCAATTATGCAACTATACTGTGTTTCAATCTAAATGTTTCACTATACAACTATATATTGTGTTCCAACCTTTTTGTTTGAACCATATCATATACCGTGTTTCAAACAATGTATTTGGACATACAGCCACCGTGTTCTAAAGCATATATTCTATTATTCGATACTAGGACAAAAGGCCTAACGGAGAGTAGAAAATTATTTATAAAGAAAATTGATAAAACGCAAAAAGAAATATCAAAGTGATATCTGTATTGAAATGATTATTGGTGAATGAAGAAGAGTATGCATTATACTGAAATTAATTATTTAAAAAAAACATAGTGAACTACATTTTTTTGAACACTATAGCATTTTTTAACAAATAAAACATATATCGTCGATTTTTTTTTATAACCATGGTTAGTTATTAGTATGTCAGCTCTAACTTTCATAAAAACATTGATATTACCTTTCTTGCTTTATAATTTTAAAATTAACTGTAAACATCACTATAATGAAGATGATTATAGCTATCTAATAAAATTAAAAAAAAATAAAAATTTAAATGAAAGAACATGATTATACCTATCTAATAAAATAAATGATATTTGAAAAATCGACATAGAAGAAAATGATTATAGCTATCTAATAAAATAAACAATATTTAAAAAATTTAAATTGAAGAAGAAAATAGATATCTCATTATATGATCAATATAAAAGTAGTCGAAACAGAGGAAGATGATTATATTTAAATGATTTTTAAATATAAATTATAGAAGCCGTCAAATAAGACAGTGTTCACACTAAGCACGCTGAGTTACAAATGTTCATATTCAATGTGATAGTGATTATATAAATTCTGACAGAAGTAAAGCTCTTTGTTACCATTTGGTCTCAATTATTATAAATTCGAAATCTTTGTCCAATATTCCCTTACTGGAATTTTTTTTAGAAGGCATTATGGGCCGTTAGCATTTTGTCCGTTAGGCATTTTGTCCACTCACGCAATATTAAGTTACCGCATTTCAACCAATATATTTGAACGTACAGCTATTGTATTTCAGCCTATATATTTGAACATACAACTACCGAGTTCCAACTTATATACGTATTTGAACATAGAGGTACCGTGCAACATGCACAATACAGCTACTGTCTTTCAACCTATATAATTGAACTTACAGATTCCAACCAATATAATGTTAAACACTATTTTCTTTAGCCTTGCACTTTATACATGTATCATTTATCAGTAAACATTCGTTTCTACAAATCTCTGGTATTATTTTCCTATAATTAAGCTTTTTTACTTCTTCCCATTGAAATTTTACTTAAAGCTGCTTATTAAAAAAAAAATTAATAAGAAACTTTTAAGGCAAATAATTTCCAGTCCAAATATTTTTCCACCAAAAATGTGAAATGAATGTGTGGTATTAAAGGTCCTTTCCACTTTTTTTTATTTCTCTAAGGTTAATGATTACAAAACGGCAAAGCTTTTCAAATTTGAATCTATAATTTATCTTAATATATAATTTAAGGGAAGTGTCTCACCGAAATTTGAGATCATTTTCAAAAATTTCTTTTTTCACAAAAAGAGACCTTATAAAGGTATGAAAGTTGTCTGCTAGTACCTCAAAAAGGGGAGGAGGGAAAAGCTGGGGAAGGGAAAGGGGAGGAACTGGGGGAAGCAAAAAAAAAATTGAATGTATGTCATGAAGTAGTATTTGTTTGTTTCTATTATTTTACATGTAACCAATATATTACTGCTGTTATAAAAGAAAAAAATAAGAAAAAATGTGCCGTTCTGAACACCCTTGATTTTTCAACTTCTAAATCCAATTCAATCTTCAATTTTCGACTTAGAGACAAGGGATTTTTTTCTTTTATTCAGGATTAGTTGTCTACAAAAGAACGCACAATTAATATGTTATTCCACAACTTGTAAAAAAGTATATGGGAAAATGTAACCATATTCAAAACTATAATAAAGCTTTTAGACATATTCTTAATGGCTACCTATAACGCTATCTAAATATCGTTACCTTAAATAAATAGTATGTACCTAAAAGTGAACCTATATACCTAATTACCATTAATTCAATGATAGCACTTGATATGCGATAACACTGCAGTTCTTGTTCCTCTATTGAATCTTATAATGAGTGAAAGTTGAATGTGAATATTTCTTATATAATTAATTTCGAACAGAATACTTGATTTGATTTCTTTTCCGTTACCTGTTATAAGTTATATAACCATAGCTCTACAAATTTAAAACAAGTCTAGATTTTCATATTTTAGAGTAGAAAGGACTTTAAAGTAATGAATATGTAAGCCATTTTTAGAATGCATCGCTACCTTGGGTGGGCTTTAAATTTACCCATATTATGATTATATTCTAATCTTTATCTTTTTTGTTATAGAAAATATTTGAATAAAAGTCAATTCAATGTAATTAGACCTTACAACAATCGGAATATTATAGACATTCCATAATGAACTAACTGTAGACATTAAAAATTGTACTAGATTCAAAAGCCGATGTGACACAGCAGTCGATAGCTAGTTGCTAAAAGATGTTTCGTCATAGATATGAAGTTTGAACTTCTATACTCGAAAATTGATCATATTTTCCTGTACCTATCGGCTACTGTGTCATATTAGCTATTTTGTATTTACCTTTGTTTTTGCCCATCAGAAAAAAATATTTAAAAATTATTCAGACTCTCTTAGATACGACTGTTGTAAATAATAATACTATAATTGTAGTTTCCATCTGACCTACTGAAAATATTTAACAGCTAGTTATTATGTCAATTTAGTCTATTAAAACCCGATAGATATTAAATCCAAACATTTTTTCGTATTGTGCTAAACGAAAATCAGTTACTTGGTAGAAAGTTAATGTCTCATTTTGAGGAAATAAGTAGATGAACACAACAATCTATACATATATTCATTGAAATTTGATATACTATGAAATTTGCGGGTAAACCACTCTATTACCGAATTTTTAAATGAATTTTCCTGTAGTTACTACAATGTAAAAAAAGTAGGAGATATGCACGAGCCTTATAGTTCAGCAGAATAGTTATCAGTAATAAAGTTATTCCATTGAATGCCTAATAATTTGAATAATCTTCAGTCGTAATATATTTTTTTTATTAATACGATATAATTTGATTCGCACTATCTCTAAATATTCAATGAAAATTCATTAATTATTGTTATATGTCTAGCTGTAAAGTTTTTACTAATTAGTAACTTTTCCAATGACCAGGTAAAAGAATAGCTTACCCTATGGATCTTGTCAAATTTCATAATATCGACTGTAAACTCCAACTCCACGGTTTTTGGTTCTGATATTTAAAATGAATCCGTTATTTTTTTCCGCGATAATACATGACATTACTTTGAATGGTCTCCCATGGACAAATAATGAAGCTGAAGGTTACCATAATGATGTATGCTCTTCAGTAACTTTACCCAAATGTATTCCAAAATTTTGGAATCTCTTCCACTCTCATTCTAAAGAGGAATCATTAGCACAGACAAAAATAGAGCACATTAGACGTGATGACATGATTCCAAAGTCAAAGAAATACGAGGCAATTGACTCCCGTTTGAAATACTATTTACTTGGACATCTGGATATCAAAACGAAAATGAATCATCATTCCTACAACATATAGAAAATACCAGATTGCATTAGAACAAAATTCATATAAATACAAAGTAATTTGGATTTCTGCTTAATTTATATTTATCAAGTTTAAATTGTATAATTTATTTATTTTATTAGATCATCTTGTATTACACAAATTTCTATTTGCCCTTACTTTAAACTCAAGATTGCAGTCCTAAAATGAAAATTAATTTTCATAATCAGATTTGCAAAACAAGAGGAGAGATATATTTTTTTAAGTAGAATTATTTTAATCTCGAGTAGAAGTAGCATAACCCTTTAGCGGGCAAGTATCACTCGAGTGATACACCATTATTTTAAGTTCATTATTTTTCTCAGTTGTTTTTCTAGCATTATATTGTATTAATAAACCACAGACAATAATAGATTTTATTGTCTTTCAAATAATCAATGAAGAATACAATGGAAGTATCAGTTTTCAATAAAAAAAAAATTTAAAGAAATCCACAGGAATAAAAAATATCTTGAAAAGTGTTACACTATGACATACTTAAAATTTAGAACAATCTGACGAGTTTATCGGTAAGTGCCCGCTAAAGAGTTAACAATGCTTATTCCTTAGGTGTTGCACGAAGAAAATGTACACTAGGAAAATTTTATATAAAGACATTCACTTAACATTTTATTGAACCACTTAAGCAATGAAAAAAAATAAGCGATGAAATTTATCCATTATTTTTCCTATATGGAACTTTCCTCAGTGGAACTTTCCTCAGTGGAATGTTCCTCATTGGAATTTTCCTCTGTGTAATTTTCCTCTGTTGACTTTTCCCAGTTGTATTATCATAGAACCGGTTGCACCATCTTTATTGGTGGTTGTGGAAGCACTAATGGCAGCTGGGTTACTGAAAATAGGGTATAAATTATTCTTTAGTTAAATTACACTGCTCTACATTATTTTAAAGATTAGCTATTATCAGACTTTTCGAGTGTATCATATTGCTCAATCAGGTCAGAATTTTGTGCTATAGCATATTTACAAAGTTATGATTACATGTGTAATACATATGTTATAAGTGTCAACACAGTTGATTTTATAACAAATAAAATAATAATAATAAATAGTTTATTCAAACGAGAACATAGTTTATTTATACCTACATACAAGGTATGATGGTATAAATTATAAACCCCATGGTAACTTTGAGAGAGTCACATCAGGCAAGTAAAAACACACATCAGGCGAGTATAGAGGCACATCAGGCGAGTAGAGAGGCACATCAGGCGAGTAGAGAGGCACATCAGGCGAGTAGAGAGGCATATCAGGCGAGTATAGAGGCATATCAGGCGAGTATAGAGGCAAATCAGGTGAGTAGAGAGGCACATTAGGCGAGTAGAGAGGCACATCAGGCGAGTAGAGAGGCACATCAGGCGAGTAGAGAGGCACATTAGTTGAGTAGCGAGGCACATCAGGCGAGTAGTGAGGCACATCAGGCGAGCAGAGAGACACATCAAAGAAAGTTTAGAAGATCAAAGAGAGTCACCAAGGAAGCAGAGTAAAGCATTGGATGAGAAAAGAGAGACACATAACGAGAGGAGAGACAAATCAGAAAATCACATGAAGACATCACTAGAGCAGATATAAACATCGGGTCCGGGTGAGCGGAGGGAGACACCAGATGGGTCAAGCTCGAGAAATTACTCTTCATACGGGCTTGAAGTCTTCATTTATTGTACTTTCTTTGCAAACCTTTGTATTTGTTTCAATAAAACATTTTCATTTATCCTATTAGCCCTAGCAACCTAGCCCTCAAAAGTTTGCTCACTAACCCAGACGTCTCGTCGACAGACATTCCGTAGACAAGACGTTTCGTCGACCTGACGTTTCCTCGACAAGACGTTTCGTTGACAAATTTTCGTAAAGGAGATATTACCACACTCTAATGTTACAAAACCTTTACTTTAACAGAATAATGTATTAAATGCTCAAATTACAAAATAGAATAATGGTAAGAAGGAAAACTATTAAAAGAATTTCAAAAAGTTTTTCTACTTTGATACTAAACCAAAACTACTCAATAATAACAAATTATCTCAAATTAATTTGAAAAACTGCATAATGTATTTGCAAGACAAGCTTAAAAAATATACCATACCAAATAATGAAATCATTGAAAACTAAAGGACTAAGTCCCTACACAAAGAGCATTCTTAATTTATTTTTTGTTTCTAAGTAGCTTCGTTTCAAAACTGCCTTTATAGTATCTTGCCGAGTTGGCTCGAGTGATGGTGTCTTTTCGCGTACTTTGAGAAAATTAATAATAATATATTAGTTCTGCAATATTTTGTAACAAAGTCGTATTTTTATTGGAGCATGGAGAGGATAAAGAAAAAATTCTTACATGATCAAAATTTGAAAATGGGATACAGTTCGATAATTCTAAACATTTTCTTTTTTAAAAGAATCAGTTTTTGGTAAAACATTAACCTAAAATATCGATAAATATTCATAAGAGAGTTTTTTTTTGTTAAATCTTGCCATGAAATCTAGATTACCACTCAATTACTGAACACTTGCAGTAGTCGAACAGTGGGCATTTTCCAACTGATAATGACTTGTCATTGACAAATCCGACGATATAAATCTTATTATTATGAAACGTAAATTATTGAGAGAATTTTTTTTTTAATATTAAAAGTCACAAACGTAACTTGACCCAAAAATAGTAAATTATTTTAAAATAATTTATTATTATTGAGAAGTTTTGGTTTAGTATTAAAGTAGAAAAACTATTGAAATTCATTCAGTAGTTTTCCTCCTTACCATTAACTTATTTTGTAATTCGATCGTTTGATACGTTACTCTGTTAAAGTACATGTTTTGTAACATTAGAGTGTGTTAATATCCCAATTACGAAAATTTGTCGACGAAATGTCTGCACGCCCAAGTTTAGATACCTGGCTTTCGCAATGTCTCAAAACTGTTTTTAACATCTGCTAGATCTTTCAGTTTGCTCTTAATATGTGGCAAGAAAACAGTTGCATGAAATCAGGCGGCTTTCTATCTCACCTAACAATTTATTGGATTTTACAAAACAATCAGCAAAATAAATTCTTCGTGATTTCAAGTTGCTTTTCCATCAAATTTTGTATGATTTTACTATTTTCACATAATTTATTCTTTGAAAACCTACTTGTAACACGTGTCAGGGATCAAAATTAAGTAAGGAGACTCATTACATAAAAATTTATTCACAAGCTAGGAGCGACACAGTACTTCACTCAACAATTGCTAGATGATATGTTCATATTCTTTTTCTTCTTCTTCTTCAAAAATATGTCTTATGTATTATAGATCTACTTATTATAGATCTACAAATATATTGACATCGTGTATTTTAATTTTCTATTTGCTCCAATTTCTTTAGTGTAACAAATTTGATCTGATTAGGCATAATGAATATCATTTTTTGTAATCAGTTCCCAAAAAACATTGCAGACATGCATATAGTTTTGGCTAATTTTGAACTTTAATATTGGTTCTGGTATTTAATTGAAATATTGTAAAATTCACATGTACAGGATAAAATGTTAAAGCGATTAATAACGATCGAGAAGTCAAATGTTCAAAATTTCAACGATTGAATGATTAGTAACGTACCGAGTTTTGGAGTCGTCAGTCCAATGGGTTGCGTGAAGTCTAGAGTTCAGCACCATTTCTTGTCCAACCTTCGATTCTATGACGATCTGTGGTATAAATGATAGTTATAGAGGTTACTTCTTTTTCATAAGAAATCTAAAAAAATATTATTCCCATTTGCGTAAACATATCTGCTCGATCCGAAACTATGAAAAAATATTTGATAAAAATCGTGTGAATGATATTTTAGAAAAATAATTGTATACTATTTGTATTATTTTTTATGAAAAGTGATGTATACTCTTTTTAAAGGAGATTTCCAAAAATTAGGTAATTCCATGTAATTTGAAATCAGCTAAAAAGAAAACATTGCACTTCAAATAAATGTTAATTTTTCAAGTTTTATTAAATGTGTCTATAAACTGTACTTGTATAACTATAAGATTGGCCATGCTAAATCACAGTTCAATGTAAAATCACAGTTTGACATCAAAACACAGTACCTCACTGGTTGGTAGAGCTTTGGTCAGAGATAAACTGACGAGAAGAAGAAGAAGAAACAAACGAGTCATGATGGGGGTAATATTTGCACTGTGATATGGGTAGTGAAAACTCTCTATCTTATATTAAATTTAATCGAAGGACACCTGAATCACACGAGTTTACTCTCAGCAGTAATTGGTTAGAATTTGACTAGAACAATGGACAGCAAACATAATCATTACCAAAATTGCACCTCATTTATTATTTTAGAAAATAATTTATAAATATTGGGTTACGAAAATGGAAAAGCTCTTTTCACAAGGAAAAATTAATAGTTATTTTGTAATCTTGTCTAACTTCATTTCTAAATTTAAATTTGAAGATAATTGATGTTTTGGAAAGGAAGAATAAACAGAACTTGTTACAACATGTTTGAACTAATTTGCATTTGTAAGAACATGCTGCAGGACATAATGTATATGTATATAAATTACATAATAACATTATATAAATAATTGTCTATGCATGAGGTATATTTTGACCTAGAATATTACAGGAATCATCACCAATGTCAAAAAAGATCAGGGTCACATTGTCAGATCAGGTCATAGATCCGGAAAAATGAGTCGCCGTCTTTTCATATTATCCATGCTTGAGAGATCTTGTCTATAGACTATGACCAACGTATACTGTTTATTGCTGATCACATAAGAAAGTTACTCGCAAGGATAATGGCAGATGCGAAGGGTTTAGAGGTCTGGTGATTTGGGCTGATATATGTAATTGGAAATGAACAGGGCGAACCTTTCAGGATTCCAAAAGGAGTGAAAATAAATTCTGCAAATTATTATCACTTTTTGAAGGGTGGCTTTGTAAAGGAAACCTGCTGCGATCATGAGAAAAGCTAAATTCATGTTTGACAACTACCTTTCTGCTAAAACAACTGTGATTCTAATAGAAAACTAAAGCAATTAAGGGCCATGATCCAAGTGACAACTGTGGATTAGCTGCAAAGTACAAATTTCGTCGTTGACAAGTTGATGATATTGCCCAGTCTCTCTCTAGATTTACACCACCAAGTAGAAGGTGTATGTAAGAGGATGTCAGTTCTCAAAGACTGAGAATTAAGTTATGGTTGAATTTTAATACTTTTTATTAATTCGACTATTTCATACCAAAACATATGTGAAATAATTACCTCAGAAGATATCAATTGTGCACAATGCGGTACGATTCTAAAGCACTCGAAGTTCAGTTAATATATTCATAAAAATAATCTCACTTCTAGTAAACATTTTGAATCATACCAATAATTAGGTAGCTGTTAAATTTTTAATTTGGACACTTATATGATCAGAAATATCGATTGCTCTATAAAATAGGTTGGTAATTCAGAATGAAGCCTATCATTATTATACCTACTTACAGGATGTGACCAACATGTGCTGTTTTTCGCATTGTAGCAAATACAAATATGACCATTAAATTCCAAACTACTCATTGTTGTGACGAATTAACATATGAATCGTGCGATGTCACCTATAAACGACAATAATTATTTACAGATATTGATAACAGCACTAATTAGCAGAATTGATTCCAATTTCATATGAGTTTTTACATATTGGAGGCCACAGGATTTCTCGGATTTAATAAAATACAAATCAGAAAAGAGCCGTTTATTGGAAGTACAAGGCAAGAAAATAATACATATTTTTAATTTTATTTGTTATGTGCGCACATGAGTATAAAGTTAATTTACATTAAACACTGTTCGAATAAAATCTTGTTTTAAATTTGATTTTTCTAGTTTTATTTGATGCCAGGTGATGGAAAAATATTCGGCTTTAGGGAAATGTTTGGTAATGGGGAAGCATCCAATGATGGGGAAACATCCAATGAAGTATTGAGTGATGGGGAAACATCCAATGATGGGGAAGAATCAAATGATGGGGAAGTATCCAATGAAGTGTTCGGTGATAGGACATTTTTTTCGATTATGGGGAAGTGCCTGGTTTTGGGGAAGTCTCTATGACATTTAGAGCCGGTGTATCATGCTTTCATGAGACACGTGCTTTCTTGAGATACGTGCATATACAGATTGTCCCAGCGTTACGGGACCTGAAAGAAACTGTTATAACTTTTAAAAGTTTGAGAGTACTAAAAAATATCATTTGAAAGAGAATGAAAAATGATTCAAACTGTATATATTTTAGGATTCTGCGATTAGTCACGAATTAATTAAATTTTACTTCGAACCCTTCATAATGCGTCGATATTCGGACAACTGACCATCTTATAATCATCACAATTCAACACATCAAGTACGGCAGTATAGCTAAGGAATAGAAATTTTCAGAACTTTCTGAAAACAGATTTCAATTATGTGAATTAAAACCGGAAATATAAACTTTTAAAAGTATAGGCACATTTTTATGAAACACTCAGTACATCACTTATCAAATTGAATTTATTGAAACCAATTGGGTCTAAATATGTACTCGTAACAGAAATAATTACCACAATAATGATCATTTTTAGATAATAAAATACACAGAAATTACAAAGTTATAAATGAAACACATGATTATCAAGCCCTTGTATAAGTTCCATTGATATCACTTGATTTATTCGGGCAGCAATATTACATACATTTGTATATTAGGTACAGCTGAATTGTTCTCAAACTTGAATATGGATGGTTATGTAAATGTTGCTATCTGTGGTGATTTTAATTTCAATTTATTAGAATGTGAAACTTACATAGATTACCAAGCCAACTCGCCTAACTGAGAAAACTTGTTCACTTATTGATAATATTTTTCTATCTAACCCAGTTAATTATACTGCAGCCACTTTAAACATTGATATATCCAGGATACAGTAACATAGGGTATGGTAATCAGCTGATTGAATCTAGTTTGATGTGACCACCGGGTGACTGGAAATGGCCACTCTGACTACACTTTCAAACATGGGAAAACATACTTAAACTTAGTCACTTACAAATTTAATTTCTTTCTTATCAATTACTAACTAGGCATTGGGTAAATTGTATTTCCATTATTTTTATCCTTAATTGTTATTCATAAGAACTACATTTCAAAAGTGTCATTTTCACTTTTCTTCTGCACCAAACCTTTATAAAATGACTTTAAACTTCTCGATATTAACATGCAAATACGAGGAATTATGAGCCGCTCGGTCATAAACAAGAAATGTGTTGTTGTGGTGACGTTATTTTTTGCGTTGTCTACTAGGTACTATACCCGTTTATGTTCCTGTATCGTGGACATATCTGACCATTACCCGATTTTTGTGTTATTGAGTAATTTTTTAGTATTTATTGGAAGCCAGACACCTTGTTTAGAAAGGTATAGACCTTTCAGTGATCTTGCATTAAATTCCTATTTATCTGAATTACAGTTAATTATAAATGAGGTGTATTTGTATCAGGATGATAGTGCTGCATTAGCCTTAAAAAGACTTCATAATATTTCTTTTAACTTATACAATCAGCATTTCCCAGTCAGAAGTAGGACAGTTTCTTATAAAAATTCTATTAAACCTTGGATAACACCTGATATTAAGAGCGCAATGAGGAGAAGACGCAGTTATTTCATACTATAGATGTCCTGAGGTTTTCTATAAGCTATTTAGGAATCATGTTAATAAACTGATTTTGAATTCTAAAGAAGAATTTTACCGACGTAAATTTAATGACTGATGTATCAATATGAAAAACACTTGGAAATGTATAAATAACAAAGAGAATTAAAAAATTAGTCCAAGTTAAACATTTCTCTTTAAAATGGTGTATTTGTTTTTCATCCTACTTTTGAACTATTTAAGTTATAACAGTTTCCACTGAGTATATATAGGTATGGAGGTAGCATGCCTTGCAGGGAAAAGTGGTGACAAAAAGTGGCGCCTTGAAACATGTGTGTTTCATTCCACCTTGCGTTTTGGTACGATATTCAGTTTGATGTTAATTAATAAGTAAAGAATTGACAAAATACTAACAATAAATTATACTAAAAAAATTGTTTTCGGACAAACAGTAACCCAAGTGAATGATAGAATATGTGGCTTAAAAAATATTGGAAACATATTTTAATAATGTTATTTAAATTTAGAAGAATTATTAAACCCTATAATTCAAATCGTGCATGTAGTCCTCATGACTCCTGTTGTTTGGTGAGTCCAAACATGTACTTTTCCATCTCGGGCGACTTGCCATTCATACAGTGGTGCTCAGGACCATCGAAAGGGTGTATTTGACTGTAGGTTTGTGGTACAGTGTCTGTATGTAGTTTTTCACAAAGTTGGCACCAGGATAGTTTGTTGTACGGTGGAGGTTTGTGCTCCTTGTAGTGGTAAAGACTTTCGTAATTCACCTTCCAACTGAAAAAAATTTGGTCATATCAGATAAAATAATTAATGTACCGTTTTAATTAGTTATTTGAATTGATATTGCAGGTAGGATTAGAAATAAAGTAGGATTAGAAATAAGTACGATTAGAAATAAGTAGATTTGGAAATAAATAGGATTAGAAATAAGTACGATTAGAAATAAGTAGGATTGGAGATAAGTAGGATTAGAAATAAATAAGATTAAAAATAAATAAAATTAGAACTATAGGTATAGAATTAGAAATTAATAGGATTAGAAATAAATGGGGCTAAAAATAAATATCCCAAAACAAACCGGACTGACCTGAAATATTCATTGTACGCCGTGTCATTTCTATCAAGGTACATCATGTAATTAGCCAAGTCTTCAACATGAGCAAAGTCCAGGGCATTGATGTAAGATTTTGGTGGAGCCAAAGTGTCATATGAACCCAAACCGTAAACCACAGGGATCATATCGTACCTACAGATGAGGAGAAATTAATCACTGAGATTCCTATTTTTTTCATTGTTTCATTTCATTGCTTTAAATTTACTTCAATTGGAAACTGTACCTCAAATGGTGTTCTCAATCATCATAGATTAAGTGCGACAAACATAAATTGGACGTAATAATTTCAAGGAAAATAACTTTTATATATTATCAAATTATAATTTTGCTACATATAAATAAATATGCTAAACTTTTTTAACATTAAAAAATAGAATATTAAAACTTATCACTCACTTGATTGCTTTGAAGAACTTTTCTGTAATATAGTTCTTACAGAGGGAGTTCTCAAATGAAAGGTAGAACTTGTAAGTGCGTTCTATAGTCCTGAAACAAGACTCGGGGCTGGTGTATTTGACTTTGCCACAATTGGGGGGATTTGGTGCCCCACACCCCCCAAAAACATCGATGGGGAAAAACTCCTTCAGCCTCTCTACAATGCTGAAGAGAGGAAATAAAATATCAAATTTATCATCAAAAGCTATTACTTCATAATTATTTATCATCAAAACTATTAATTCCTATTTATCTTCAATTACTATTACTTCCTATTTATCTTATAAACTATTACTTCATATTTATTTCCAAAAACCATTACTTCATTTATTTTTGGGGGGTGTATGCAAGTCAACAATTGATATTCGTATTTTATTTTAAAATCTTTTGCGAAAGATACCACATCGGATGTTGAATAAATATAATTTTACAGCGATAGCTATTTAATTTCAACTTTACCCTTCGCGAAAACTGTCCACGTGACAATTACTGACGAACCAGACAGCCATTTTGGATTTTCCATCAGCGTGGTTACTGTCATCAATAGTTTGGAGGATTGAATCCCTTTTAATGATAATGCCATACCTGTAATAGAAATGAATCGTTATGGAGTGTACATACTTTACCTTATGTGGTGCTGGGCAGTAAATACCCCCATTTGAAATTCTTTGATCTATTTATACTGTATTAGGGTTGTAAAGATAAGTTTGTTCTAGGCTCGCAATAATCATTTTGTTTCTTGATTTGTAAAATACTATTCTGTTTCAGGTTGGTAAAGATATTTACGTTTTCGATATAAAAAGTCTATATCGTTTTCGTTTTGTTTGATAACTATTACAATGCTGATATTTACCATATTGAACTTAAAAATCTGACAACTAAAAGCTTCAACGTACGGGTTGTGTATATCCGAATGGTCAGCAAAAGTCATTGTGTAGTTGAAAAGATTGCCAAGTGGTCGGATGTCAGTATCTAGGTTGTCCTGAGACTCCATCATGAAGTAGACAAACCTCGTGTGTAGCGATCTGGAATGAAAGGTTGAACCTTAGTACACAATTATTTCAAGTGACAACGTTGTGTTTGAGTTTAAGATCAATTTTCTCAAATCAAAATGTTTGAACATGAGATGCAAAATATTTGGAGGTCTTTTTTTATTGGCTTTACAGAAGAAAAATAGCTGATGTGATCAGAGTCTAACATATTGGTCGAATTACCGATCATCATTCAGCAAGGATATAATTTTGAACGAAACCCAATGTCTGTAAATGAATTAGTGCTCACATATTAGTAGGGAGTATTCGGTTGTCCGAGTGGTGATGCCAAACTATGGCATTTGCATCTTCAGGTCTCAGCAAACTTCTGTTGTGAGTGGCGAAGCAGTTAGAGTAAGGACAACCAGCTTTGACGAAAGGCTCTCTGCCCTCTCCGAAATGAAAGTTTATGTCACCTATTAACTGAAAGAAACAAAAGTGCTACATTTATCAGCAAAGCATACGTCAACCATAAAATACTCACAAGAAATAGAAAGTCGAGGCCTGAAACCTATATGAAATGAAGACCGAAAGTTCCCTCATATATTTCAAGTTGGTTCATGGAGTTAGTCCAGGATCGATTGAATAATTCTAAATCCTAAATTGATTTGATTATCTAATGATATTTCGCATGAAGAAATGAAAACCATCCAGACCACTAACGTCATTGAAGTAGAGTATGGTCTTAGGTCCATCAGGATTGACCACAGGAATCGATAAATTCTTCCACCGCCTAAAAAGATAGAAAAGATTACACGTTATTCATCATAAATTAAAACAATCTAACACTGTAAATTATCTTCAAATCATTCATTAATTTAATGTAGAAATCGTCAATTATTCTATATTATATCTGTAAATTTTACCATCTAAAAATATTGCATATATCTTCTTAATTAAGAAATATTAGATTGACATAGGACCCCATATCGGGATGACATATTCTTGCTAAAAATAGAAGAAAAGTTTTTGGATTTATCGATGGTCACCATAAATAGACGTAAATACTAAATTCTTCTATTATTCTCTTGTCGAGTAGGGAATATTTGCAAGTCATCGACCGGCTCAACATTTTCCATCATATAAGATAAAAAAATATGATTTTACATTTTAACTCGTTATTTCAATTGGTAGCCATGATACCTGCAAGTTTATACCATGACTAGTGTATTTGCCCGTTAAAAATAACGGGTCTTCAATAGTAATTTATTACCCGTTAATAAGTCATTTTCAGTGGACTCAAATAAAATTTATTTTTCTGCATAAACTGATACTATTTTCATAGATAAAAACATTTTAAAATTTAATAGAAACAGGGGAATTTAAATATCAAGTCAATATATTCCCGTGCGTATCATAGTTACATTCTTCATGTTAAAAAACCAATCGAGTAAAAGCGGACACCAAATAAATAAATAAAAAAGCGGACACCAAATAAATAAATAAATAAACACACTAAGGAAATTATTTGTTTGTTTATTATTAAGGTTTTTTTTCATGTGTTTGAGAATAGACATTACACTTTCAGATTTTAATGGGATTATATGTAAATTCAATCATCCAGAGTAAATTGCATTCATTCTTCATTACCATAATTCAGTAACTTATCTAATTAATGTCTATCAATTACACCGGAAATTAAAGCGGGGAATAACCGGTGGACTTTTATTCGGCACACATATGAAAATACACAGTTTGCCAAATATGGACTTATTACGGATATCCAAAAACAGGGTAAATGTGTTTCCGATTCAAAGTCTAGAGCCGATCTAAATGTGAGGACTATTACAAGAGATCATTCAATTTTAGGCTTATTTTCGAATTGAAGTACAAACAGCAAATTATATAGCTAGGCCCTATATTCAGTAATA
This sequence comes from Caprella mutica, assembly GCA_947561585.1. NCBI lineage: Eukaryota > Metazoa > Arthropoda > Malacostraca > Amphipoda > Caprellidae > Caprella > Caprella mutica. The sequence goes on from CANNZV010000169.1 coordinate 352,005, forward strand.
ATCATTCGAGTACAAAAAGAATGTCATACCTACGACGGTATCTTAACGGACATTTAGGGTAAAAGTTAAAAGAGAGGAATATATACCATTGAGAAAGAAATATTATATTTGATGTTAATGTAGAAATACGTAGTTATATACATATTTGAATTATAGTTCATAACATAATTTTCATCATATATTTTTCACTTGAATGGTCGAAAATTTGATTCCGTTCAGAACTTACCTTAGAGAATTAACCAGACCACTTGGTTCATTACTTATTACCGTTATTCACATATATTTCTAAAATTAGGTGACTAAACTACGATTATTAATTTCCATCACAATTAATCTTCATCTGCGATTTTGAAGTTTAAAATAATAAAAATGAAGAGAGCGAGTATTGAACAGTTTTATGTTCTAACTTCAATGAAATATAAACTCACTTGATGTACGTATTTCTGAATTCAAAGTCATCAAATTCTACCAATTCCCTGAAACTTGCACTGTCCCGTACGCTGCCGTTAGGTGGATCTCTGCCCTTCCATCTCAAGATGCCTCTCTAGAATTCAAAAGGTAGGAATTACCGACGATATATATTCTTAAAAAGAGAAAAAGAAAAGCATACGAAATTACCTAATTACTATTTGACATGCATTTTTAATTCATCCAATCATTAGCAACAATTTTTAATTACTACTTTTAATTGGAATACGATTTATTATCCCTCTAAATGAATACTAATTTCAATACAGAACCCTTATTATTCATGTTGAATTTTTTGAAGTTTGAACATTGCATTTCCAAGTGAATTCTGAATTTAATATAAGTACTAGTTTTAAATAAAATAAATATGTAAATGCAAGTCTACCTTTAACAACTACTCTATCACAGAAACAATTGGAGACAAAACTACAAAATTATTGGAGTCTCTTTTCTTGATTGACTCTACCTGAGTCAATCTGACTATGAATTAGGAGTCAATATGACTCTTGTTTTGAATAAAATATTAGAATGAGTCAAATCGACTCACATTTTTGAGCTGGTTTTGGGACAAACTGAAATTTTGAGTCGATTTGAATTTTATTTTTTTCAGCGTAGCGGGAGGTGTAGCCCTAACAAGTACTTTAAAGTGAGTTCCTCACATTAGAAGTATAAACTACCCTCAATCGATGTTAACTATTTCAGACCAAAGGAAACTGATTTGGAAGCTTCGTTTTCTACTATACTATACTATACTATATTGTACTATATGTATATACTATACTATACTATAATATATACTACACTATACTATACTATAAAGATATGGTAGACCTCAGATTGCACCTAATTCTAGTCGATCAAATATAATTTGCAATGATCAATAAAAAATGAATACATACAGATATATTATATAAAGACTTATTGCACAAAATATTCGACGGAAACAAGAGAGTTGCAAAAATTCTAGATCCAGATGATGAAAGAAGTTTTGACCTAAAAATCGTTCTTAAGGGGAGCTTTTCGAAAAAAACGGTATAAATATCAATTTTCGTTTTTTTGTCTGATATTAATCTATATACATATCTCTACAAGACTGTGAAAACAGAATTGCAAAATTCTCACTATAAGTCGTACAAATGTACTTCGCTCCTGGAAACTTTTGAGTTTCCAGACTAACAAGTTTCCAACCTAATGACTAATGGTTATGCAATGGAGTGGAGGTAAGAGAGGTTTCCACTGTTCAAAAATCCCCCATCTTCACAATGAAGTTGTGTAACCGATAATGTCACAGTGGTATGCTGTTATCAGCAGGTAAAACCCATTTTCAAACTTTAGAACCCTAAAACTTTGAAGCCATTTTTCTCCTACTTCATATTTTTTGCAAATTTTGCAAATTGAAATCCCTACTTATTCTAGAGTTTTCAACCGATTTTTGTTATTCAACATGCAAAATGAAGGTAAATTCCAAGGCTACAATTACTAGTTTTAGGAATTTCAAAATTTGTTCGAAAAAATTAAAAAAAAATTAAAAAATTAAAAAAAAAATTAAAAAAATTAAAAAAATAATTCAATTTTTACTTTTTCGTTTTTTTCTAACAACTGGTTATGATTTTCAAATAACTATGAGCGAAGAAATGTTTTCATACCTTTTAGCTAAGTTATGAAGCATAAAGCAGAAATATTGGTCAAAAATTGTACCTCCAAGTTTCAGAAACATCAAACAGTGAACAAAGAAAAAACCTCATTTTCGAAAAGCTCCCCTTAATTACAGTAATTAGTTTATGGACGTAGAAAAAGTGAAATTCAGGATGAATCACCGAAGATGTACTCACATGCTTCACAGGTTCCTCTTCTAGTTGTGTAGAGATTTGGCTGTTGAAATATGATAAAGAATATCAATTTTGTTAGATTTTATTGAAGCTATTTTCATATTGTTATATGATTAGTAGTAATTCTATCAGTGCTATAGAGATTTCACCACTTGGTATAGGTAACTTAGAGTCATATATAAATTCGTAGTCATTACCGTAGTTAAATATTGAAAGCTAAGTTGACCAGTAAGTAGTAAAGAACTTATTCCAGTTTTAGACAATCTTCTAAAAATAAAAAATAAAACTTTTGCCGTCATTATTGCATCTCTTACGCGACATAATAATGAATATCAACGACTAACCGCTGTTCTAGATTAAACATTGCACAAACTTTGATGGGGCGGTTGAAAGCGTTTCACTCGCGGACATGAGATTGCTGAAACGGTCTCAGGGGTTGAAGCAGTGATTCATCTCGGTGATGAGCTTTGGCAGCTTCAAACCGCCTGAACAATGCTCTCTACCGTTAAGACAACTCTATAGCAACGCCCCTTCAGCGGTGCACCCCTATGGAACCCACCCATTTTTTTTCATTTTGCGCGTGGATACGAGCACACAAACTCGAAAAAATGGGCGTTACCATAACGTTGGCTTAACAACGCTCTACTAAAGCTTGTGCAACGTTTAATCACCGCCCAGGAAAAGCAGGCAAAGCACCGTTCAGGATTTCTGCATTGGCCTAGCGGACTGAGCATTGATGAACTAACTTAGCGGAGAGGAAAACTACCGATCCTCAACGCTTTAAATATATTGTGCAGCTCAAGACCTTCAGTGGTGAGTGAACATAAGCGGTGACCGAGAGAATACAGCGTTGCTTTAACGGGGATCCAATTCCATGAACGGTAACGAGAGGTGATAAATTCTTAAATTCTTTTACCGCTGAAGGATCGCCACTACAAAGTTATGGTGGTGTGACCTAGGCTTAAGCGAATAACCTAAATAGGTAACTTAATTCAACTTGAGATAACTGTGAAGACCAAAAGGTAACAGTTAAAAGGTAAGATTCAGATTTACAATGTAAATTCTGATCAGGAGCCTCTCCTTCTTTCAATATCATTGTATGAGAAAATTTAAATTGAAAATCAATGGTTACGAATTGAATTTCACTAGAATATTCGAAACACACAACTGGTTAGTGATTAACTGTTGGTAATAAAAGTATAGTCAATTCATCCGATTTTAAAATTCCATTATTTCAATTTTGGTTGTAGAGAAAATCTATGGAAGGAAAATTTAAAAATTATCTTTTTACATTCTTTTAATATACTTTACAGATAACGATTATAACCAGAGAAATATCAAAACACACAGCCAAATTACATCGGGATATCACGCCCACTGATCTATCGAAACTTGCTAGATGCAAGGCAACTTACGGAATTAAACAATATTTATTGTGAGGTAATTTTTCTTTCAATTTTTCAACCATGGGTATTACCATTATAAAATGATCGCAAGTGATGAACCAATTTGTTGACAAGAAATTACATATCAATTTTAGCAAGCAGCCATCTAGCAAGCAGCCATCATGTGAGCTGATAGAAGGACCTTAGAAATTTTAGTGTTTTAAGCATACAAACTGATGTCAATATAATTAAAATAGTTGGTTTTGTTTGATTTTTAGAAATGCTTTAATGTTCACATTTTAAAAAATATAAAATGAACAAGTAATGTAAAGGGCCGTACACACATAGTGTTTTTAAGTCTTTCCACAAGACTTTTTGCTAAGCTCCTCCTACTTTTTCCACGAGAATATAAGAAAAAACTATACAATTGTTATTTATTTTAGATACCAACTAAAATAAACCATAATTTTATCGTTTTTTCTTAAATTCTCGTGGAAAAAGTAGTAGGAGCTTAGCAAAAAGTCGAGCGGAAAGACTTAAAAAACCCTACGTGTGTACGGCCCAATTTATTAGCCATGCTTTCAGTATTACTTACTCAAGGTTTGGAGAGTTAATGAAAGGGAGTCTCATTATGTTTAGCACAAGGATGAAAACAATGATAAAAATCAACTGGAAAAGGTAGAATTATTAAAATTAGAAACATCCTGATAAAGGTTTTAAGATGCAGAATAATAGAAAATAATAAATTAGTAAACCTGAAATTCTCGGAAGAGTTTACCACAATATAATTATTCATCTATTAATTTTAGTATCAACATTATTAAGAACTACATTCAATAATTATTCTTACCAGTCGATACGTAACCAATACTTTCAATGACATCGCTAACTCTTTGCCTGACGTAAACAGAAAATTTATTGCAACTCTGCAATTGGTTGTTGGCTTAATATCTCATATCACAATACTGAGGATGCAGCTCTCTGATTGGTTGATGGCTTAATATCTCATATCACAATACTGAGGATGCAGCTCTCTGATTGGTTGATGACTTAATATCTCATATCACAATACTGAGGATGCAGCTCTCTGATTGGTTGATGGCTTAATATCTCATATCACAATACTGAGGATTTATCAGAGAAGTATATCTCATATGTCACTTAATGGAAGATAATCATTTCATAAATGAAAAATTTGGTTCCGAGAAAAAAATATCTAATTTAATCTGGTTTTGTTCCTACGGAAGTTATAATATATTTATCAATTTCTAATTAATTGTGTGGTAGCATTATGTACTAATTAATAATACTTTAGTAATTGTGTACTTAATAATTAACGATGACGGGGCAAAAAAACCCTGTGCAAAAAAAAAGCGATCAAAAACCCCAGCCAAATACCTAAACGTGCCAAATAAAAAACGTGCAATAAACCCCCGGACATATACCCTCCGGACAAAAAAATATCGAGCAAAAAAAACCCGGTACAAAAAAAAACCCGGTCGATATAAACAGCCTAATTCATTTTTATTAATTTTTATTAATTTTTTATTAATAAAAATACTATATTTTATAAATATTGAGAGATATAGCACACCTGAGGTTAGGTTAGCGATCCGATTGGAAGGTTTAGGGTGGTTTATTGCACGGGGGATTTTGTGCAGGGGGTATTTGGCACGGGGGGATTTTGACCGCAGGTTATTTTTCTGCACGGGGGGTTTTTGTCATGAAATCATGATTAACACATTTATACTAATAATTATTCAAGCTTATTTATTTTGGTATAAGGCATGGCTTGCTTTATATACATGGCCTGATTTGTTACATTTCTCTTCTTGAAATAGAAGGCCAGACTTTTTATTATACAGTATTAATTAAGGATCACATATTGACTTGCGTATCATAGATTCCGTCTCAATTGTCTTAAGATGTGAAAAATTATTTAATTTTCATGATGAAAATTGGAAGCAACATCGGATGAATAATTAAAATACAAGCAAATAAAATATTCAAGATTGTCAACAAATGCACTAGTCGGGGATGCTTCACCAATTTTCCAGCTCATGATAGTAGACCAGTTTTTGGGCTGCCATATGGTGAAAGCTTACGGAACATAAACTGCGTCCATCGCTTTATTGCAGATCACTATTTTGTGAATGATTTTTATAATATTGATCGTACAGTAGTGAAACTTTAGTCACTGGAAGATTGCTTCTATGTTTGTATCTTTCTATAATATATTTTGAATCCATGAGAAAATTGGAAAGTTATGAACGTTTATGTATTTTGAAGGCATTTTAACTGTCCATCGCTTTGTTGCATCTCTGTAAAAAGGCCAACAAATGGACGATTAACTTCTACCGAGAGGGTAAAAATTGTAGCAGGTCCTGCAGAAGGGAGGACTCTACTATATTTAGCTTTATAACTAGGAAAGGTTAAGAGAACAATAGTTTCTTTTGTGTAAAATCCCGAAACAAACCCAAGGAGAGATGAGGGTACGAGAAAAAGAATTTCCCCTCGAAATATGCGAAAAATACGCAGGCAAGTCATAAGGCAGCTAAATGACACTAGTGCCTCCATTTTTGACAAGGCTGTCATTGGTCTTACGTCCAAACAGTCCCGATGTAATGTCTCAAATGAAACGGTCAGAAATGCTCAATGGGGCTTAAGACCAGAGAACAAGGCAATCAAGTCATGAGAGTCTCTCAATTGATGCCCAGAGATGTCAGGAAAGAAGTTGTAACACTTCAAGCATGAGATTGTGCGTAGTAATGCAAGAAAATCATCTTTTGCCAACGAGATAATTGCAAATTATTAGGCCAAGAGAACAAGTACTCAACAAAAGAGGCAATGTAGGATTGGATTGTTAGGTTTACACACTCTGGTACTCGGAAAGGGCCAATTAACGTTTCACCAATGATGCTCCACTTAAAACATAAAGCCACCGCCTCCTTGTTGACGACGAAACCAGTGTGGATAAACAGCTCCAGTAGGATCCAAACTTTAACCCATCCATCCAGACAATAAAGGGTGGCTCTTTCCTCATCTGTTAAAAGAACAAGTAGGAAGTTTGTTTCATGTATTTTTGTGTTAATATAATGCCTTTTTCTTATGGGACATGTCCATAGGAGGCCTGGAAATGGGCTCCACGTTCCTTGTCGTCTCATTTAAGACACTGTTTGGACGAATAACTAATCACAGCCTTGTCGAAAATGGAGGCACTAGTGTTATTTGGCTGCCTTATAACCTGCCTGGGTAATTTTCGCATATTTTGAGGGGAAAAAGCTTCTCCTCGTACCCTCATCTCTCCTTGGGTTGGTGTCGGGATCTTCCAAAATAGAAACTATGTTTCCCTATCCCTCCCAAATTTATTAGCTAAATATATAAGAGTCATCCCTTCTGCAGGACCTGTTACAATTTTTACCCTCTCGGTAGAAATTAATCGCCCATTTTTTGGCCTTTTCACAGAGCTGCAATAAAGCGATGGACAGTTACAATGCCTTCAAAGTACATAAACGTTCATAACTTTTCAATTTTCTCATGGATTGAAAAAATATTTCAGCAAGATACTAAGATTGAAGCAATCTTCCAGTGACCAAAGTTTCACTACTGTACGATCAATATTATTAAAATTATTCACAAAATAGTGATCTGCATTAAAGCGATGGACGCAGTTTATGGATAAAATCTATCAACAGAAAGGATATCAATATTGGTTCCACTGTATCTGCGAGTGTTTTCACAATGAATGAAAGAATAGGAAGACGCAAAATTTAAAAACAATGAAAAGTTTACATTGTTGTGTTAAATTAGACACGTACTGCAACGACTCTACTGTTTCATCAGCACTCATTCAAGATCTTTTATTGGATGGTTTTAACTTCGTTCTAACTGTCAGATTTCAAAGTGATCACTTAAAGCGCAGATATGGACAGTATCGTCAGATGAGCGGAGGAAGATTTATGGTGTCATTAAAAGATGTAAATACATCAGATAAGATTTTAAAAATCAAAACTTTTGTCCAAGAAGGCTTTGGTATTGATGACAATGTGAAGATTAATCAACATAATGATTTAGAAGTTGAGAAATTGTTGACAGAATTCAAGGAAACGGTGCTGAATGTCAGAGGATCTATTAAACTCGAGAAGAAGAAGTATCAGACTATGTTGCTGGAACATCGTTGTGATATTGTATAAATGCGACGATGAATGATGTTGTTGTGGTAGGTCCTCCAGTAGCTCCCAAAAACTTCTCCCAAATCCACCTCCTCTCAAGTAGGAGGTACCGCATCCACAGATGCTCACTGCTCCCCTCCTCCTCCCCGCAAAACCTACACTGCGCCTTCGCCTCTAACTGTACCATACTCCTCCATCTCCTTATGGCAGGGTGGTGTCCTGACCGGAATCTGACCTGGTCCATCCTTCTCTTCTCTAGTCAGATTCTGCTCCCTATTCTCTCTCAGTCCCCCTCGTATCTCCTCCTGGTATCAGCGTCCTGCACCCCTTCTCCCTCAGCCTTCTGTCTATCACTGCTCCACTGGTGCTTCCGTCCAACTTCACCTACCCCTGATACATCTCTCCTCCCTCTTACATTCTCGTCCACCAGCTCATCGCCCTGCAGTCCACTATGTATCAGTACTCACACCAGTTTTACCATCCTCCTCCAACTCTAAAAAGCTTCCTCCTGATCTGTCTCATCTCCAGTCCCTCATTATCCTCTTGTAATGCACCCACTAAGGATCTGCTGCCGGTTACCAGGGGCCGCTCTACTCAAGTCCTCATCCAGTAGCTCTTACATCGTTTCGCTCATCGCCCTCCTATCCGTACTAAAACGGATGCACCAGGCACCCGCTGGTATGGCCCACTGCTCAACCGTTAAATCTTCTCACCACCATTCCACCCCCACCCCCACTTCACTCCTCTTCCACTGATTCGTCTGTGTATACCATCAAGTCCAGCCGTCCACGAAAGTCCAACACCTCCTTAATCTCTCCTCTGGTGAGTCACACCTCCTCGTTTGTGAGTCCCACCTCTAGGGCAAGCCCCCTCCATCATCTTCTCTCCTGCTATTCCATACCTCCATTCTCTCCATGAACGTCTCAAGCGCTTTCCTATTCATTCGGGCGTTCTCATAATAACTAATAATTGTATCAACAGCAAAAGGAAGAGACTAACAAAATCTGCTGTGAAAGATAGAAAGGTGGCCTTCAAGAAAATTATGATACATATCAATGGCTGCTTGTTGAAACCAAAATGACTTAGCTATGTTTTTAATTCTTAACTTATAAATAATGTACACCTTACTGTTTCAACTTTAACAATTTCTAGTTTTTATGTTTTAGTTAGGTTAATTGGGAAATCATATAGTTATTAAAATATACAATGTGTTTTAATACCTTAACTGAAGCATTAATTAATACCTTAACTGAAGCATTAATTAATACCCTAACTGAAGCTTTCAATAAATAATATACCTTATAATTAAATATAATAAAAAGTCTGCCCTTCTATTTTAAGAAGAGAAATGTAACAAATCAGGCCGTGTATATTTAGTAAGCCATGTATAAGGAAATTACTAGACATTCATTTTATGTAATTAACCAGTCATAGAAATATTATATATAAAAAGTGAATGTTGAATTTAAAGTACAAAATATTTATGAATGTTTTAAGTAGAATTTTCATACTGCGATTAGTCAACACTGGGCATAAATGAGATTAACAAAAATAAAAATAAATCAACAGTGGGCTTAAATGAGATTTACAAAAATAATATATAATACTAAATTACACATTATTTTACACACTCCAGTGTCTTCGAAAATAAACAATATTTTTAATAAGAAGTATACCAAATTATGATAAATGTCCCAATATCGAACTCATAATGATTTGATGGAGTTGCAGTTTTAAGATTTCAAGTTATCATTATTCAATAAATTAGTATTCGATTACAAAGAATTCTAGTGTTAAATAATTTATACAGTTAACATCGTTCACTGATTATTTTAGACTCAATAATTCAAACCATTAAAATTTTCTTCAAGACCATGTAAAATATAATCATGTACAGTAAGTTATGAAGTTCTGCGTTATGAAGCACTCGAGTAATGAAGTATTTTCTATGTTCAAATTATAGAAAACGATACATGGCAAGAATTGTGTCATAGTTATCCCTCAATGACAATAGTTCTCTCCAAGATTTTAGTCATAGAAAACTATCAGTGCCCTTGAGATATGAAGTGGCTCTGAGCTATGAAGGAACTAGAACTTTATAACTCAGGAGTTTCACTGTTTTAACGGACACACTTGAAAATATATGGATAAAATTAATAAAAACTATAATCTCTATCTGAATGCTCCAACACTTCACTCAAGAACTGCAATCCGTGACCGTATCGAGATAGGAGATATTAAACGATTACCATCTATGCTGAGTGATAGAGTGCAACTAGTTACCCCATGCAAGTGTTCTATAGAGTCTATACTAACTACATGTTGTGAATACATGGTACATACCACAGTATAGATATATCAAGTGTGACGGGGAATAATATGTACATTTTATGCTACCAGCCAATAGTTTATTTCAGAATTCTCATATGTTTTAGATTTGATAACTGAAAGGGGTTTAATATTTTTAAATTCATAAATTCCTTTACTTCTATATAAATTCCTAATCAGATGACCGGCAATCTCTATCAAAACAACCATTCTAGGAACACTTGAGGTAGTATTATTGTAGTCTTGTAGATCTACATTAATATGTATAACATATTTACATATAGGTACATCATCATTGTAATGTATTGAATAAGTAAAATGTAACTTTTATCATGCGCAGGACATTTCTCCATTAATATTTATAGGTAAGTAATTACGTTAAAAATACAGAAACAGTTATATATAAATCAGTTTTATAATACCACACAGGAAAAGAGATAAATATAAAACTTTCAAGCTGAATTTTTCAACTGGATTTTTTGTACATTTATATAATATATATAGTATATACCAACTATCAATTATCATACAGCCTAGCTAGTACATTACATTGATTTAATACAGAAGACCATAATTTACTGGCGATTAGCCTAATATTATCCACATAGATTGGTAATTTCTCTTCAAGTGATGCAAGCTAATTCGATAAAATTTAGGCTTAGTTGATTTGATGTAAAATGTTAATACGGAATAATGAAGCGTAACTCTAAAGAATATAAACTTGTTTTATTCTATTTTCTTTCATTCAACTGTTTATATATAATGAGAGATAATTATATCCAGTCCTTTATTCTCTGTAATTCAATTGGTAAAATATCTGCCTTCATTTACATGCAATCAATAAGTAATTAAATCAAAATTAATGTGAAGTGTCACACTAACATTCAAATGAATGTGAAACACCTGCGAACTATTAATGAAACGGTACGTACAATGACACAGTTAGGTACACTGTAACATTATACAGATAGGTACACTGTAACATCATACAGTTAGGTACACTGTAACATTATACAGTTAGGTACACTGTAGCATCATACAGTTAGGCACACTGTAACATCATACAGTTAGGTACACTGTAACATCATACAGTTAGGTACACTGTAACATCATACAGTTAGGTACACTGTAACATTATACAGTTAGGTACACTGTAACATCATACAGTTAGGCACACTGTAACATCATACAGTTAGGTACACTGTAACATCATACAGTTAGGCACACTGTAACATCATACAGTTAGGTACACTGTAACATCATACAGTTAGGCACACTGTAACATCATACAGTTAGGTACACTGTAACATCATACAGTTAGGCACACTGTAACATCATACAGTTAGGTACACTGTACCATTATACAGTTAGGTACACTGTACCATCATACAGTTAGGTACACTGTACCATTATACAGTTAGGTACACTGTACCATTGTACAAAAATACAATTAGGTACACTGTAAAAACATACAGTTAACCCATTACGACCGTGTGTGACGAATTAGTCACATAAAAAATAAAAGGACTTTGCTGTGATAAATTGAATGTGTTTAGCCTAGTGACGAATGTGACTATCGCGTCACATGTACAAAAAATTCTGGAAAAAATCAATTAAAATTAGATTATATATTAACTATTTATTACTAACTAGACACACTAGAAGTAGTTTATAAAAATTTAACTTTTTAAAAAATAATTCCGAGTACAATATATCATCATACAGTTAATTAAGTAGGTAGGTACGCTCACAGTTGATTATAATTGCAGTGTATGGTCTCTGAAGCTCCGCCCACTCTTTATAATTGCGGGAAAAATAAATACTCCCTATACCTATCTCACGATCTTGCTGTGATTATCTACTAGACTAACACAAATAGTTGAAATATTTCAATCGTTGATTCAAAGGTTTATAATTTTCTACCATTTTATGCATTTCAACCATGGATTTGATGCAAGAAGTTAACTAAAAAATAATAGGTCATTTTCAAAAAGACTGTTTCATAATAATTAATCTTTTGAGTCGCTAAATAATTGCGCCAAAAACAATTCAGAAGTGGTGGCAATTTCCCCTCCACTTTAAATTAAAATTTCTCTTGAAATGCAAGTGCTTTAAATTTGTAGAGCTGATTAAGGTTATAAAACAGAAATGAAATGGAATTCATTAAGTATTCGCTTCGTTATTAATTATATAAGAAATATTCCCACTCAACCTTCACTGTCCGACATTTCTAAAATTAAATGTTTAAACAAACTAACTTTATCCCGTATTATCGTAAATGTAATGGCAATTAGGTAATAAGGTACACTTTTTTAGGAACCTTATGTTTTTTTTTAGGGTAATGGTATATAAGTGACGGTATATTTAGCCCTTTTAATATGTCTATCACTATATAACCGCTTTGTTATTGTTCTGAATTTGCTTGTTCTTCATTTATTTAACTAGGTAAAAAGGATTTAAAAAAAGGGGAGGGGGCTTATGACCTAGAGGGGCTCATGACGGGAGGGGGGGTTGCTCATGACCGGGGGGGCTCTTGACCGTACCCCGAAAATTTAAATTACATATTATAATCAAACTCTAGAGCCAAATTTGATATGGTTAATAGTTCCATAACCAGTAAACTTAATTCTAATGAATAGAGTAAAAAAAATTGAGGAACAGCAGTTTCTTTTAAGCTAGTGGGTGGAATTATGAATTGTAAAAACATTAATTATCTATTTACAACCTGACATGAAATACCTATATTTTATGATTATCATTTGATGCTTGACGTTTATTATGTCCTTTTATCTATGATAGGTACTCTTGATAATTTTTTTATTTAAAGACAATATTTTACCAATCAATACAAAAGATTATGAAAATAATAAACCAAAGGTAGGTAAAAACTAATAGTGCGAACACTGCTTTAAAGTCTCGTTCATCAATGGCATACTGTACGTACGGGTTGAATACAAAGCAAAAAATTAATAGTCAATAATTATCACCAATAAGAACAAAGAAAAATTACAACAATAGAGCGTTTAGTCACACCATTTGTGCAGCTGTTTTACTTTTTCATTTCTATTGGCTGATAAATTCAGTATTTTTAATTAACTGAATTCTCGATAACTGCTATTTTGGTAATTGAAACCCATCTGGAATATATTTTTCATTTATTTTTATTTAACGACACTAATTAAATTGATATATAATTATGTATACTAATTACATGTACTATTATCTAGGTCACTTATTATTTATCTTCTCGGTCTTTTACTACCAATTTCTCTTGGTCATTTATTACTTTGTTCTCCACTTACTTTTCTCTTATTTGTTACAAGAAATTGCATAATTTAATCTTTTAACATCCATATGTGAATTTTTTCGTAAATTCCGTCCTCGCGCAAGTCCTTTTTATTTCCATTTTTTTTAATTCGCTGCATGTTTTTTTTTTTTGTCTTAACTTTATCAGATTTTCTAAATAGATGCGAAATATGTATAAGAATTTAACTGTGTATTTAGAAAATATCTAACTTTGTTAATTTGCAAAATATACTAATTTGAAAATGTTTTTTTTTTGCGCCACCATGTAGTGACAATTTTTTTCAGTGGCAATTTTCCGGGTAAAATTTTCCCACAGTGGCAGTTTTTCCAATGCAATTTACCGATTTCAACCAAAAGATGATCTTCATTATTGTTGATACAATAACGATGTTAACTGTAAGATAATGTCATCTGTTTTTTTTTAAATATTGCTCGTAATTTACTGGCTTCAAAATATACATTATGTTTTCGTATTGAAACGTCACATGGTATTATATTATACTAATTTATAAAACCGAGTTTAAAATTTCCATTTTTAATAATTCCTTTCATGTTATATATAAATGTAATATAAATCAATTATATAAACGTTTTGCTATTAACTTTTTACGTTTGCATGTTAGGGCCTCATCTGTTATCAAATGTTCATGGCCCCCAGTGGCTCTATCCTGAAGCTATCTGTGGTGAATGGAAGAGAAGGGGGTGGCCGCATTAAGGCCCTGAACTGTTGAATTTGGATTACTCTCTAATTTTATTTTTACAATACTTATCATTATGTCTGGTAGACTCGTATTTACTATCACATCTTTATTTTCCTCTTCCATCCGTGATAGCAGTCACCGCTGCTTTTATCCCTTTTCGTCACATTGTGACTGAATTCCCTTATTAGCTATTCTGCACCCATGAGCATCGTCACAGGGGTGAAATATACCTGGTTGTCAAAAAGTTTTTTCTTTTGTCATAATGCAGCAGATTTTGACAAAAGAAAACGAGTTACTTCGTCGTTTATTGAAAAAACCCTAATTTCATGGAAAAACTTATGAAACTTACCTCTTCATGCATTCTCAATTTGTCACAGCTTGGTGTGTAGTTACGGTGCATGAAGTTTTTGGAACCTATTTCAGAGTTATTGTTAACTCAGAACGCTATTTAAAGATGCTCAATAATTATTTTTTCCATATACAGTATGGGCCACAAAAATGTTTCCGCTTTTTCAAATACTTGTAAATCGTTAACCTATGTGAGAAAAAACTTAACCTTGGTCTCTTTTTCTCCGCCTCATATTGTACTATTAACAGGTAAAAACAATTTTGAACTGATGGACATAGTTTAAGAACAGGTAAGCAAAGAGTGAGGGAGATTATTTTGGTCATTGCGCGAAGGTTATTCTTAGAGCTAACTCTGTGATTTTACTTACTAAATGGCAGTGAATAAAAAAGGAAAAAAATTATAATGGTAGATATTATAATACAGGGTGTTTACACTTCTTCCTTAGAAACTATTTGGAAATTGAACAACTTCAGTTACATTTTGATCTCATCGAAGTTTTCACTAGGAATATTCGTTCTTCGCTTGTTAATTGCATTGTTAAGGCTTGTTTCACACTTTCATTTTTAACACCGCGGAAAAAAAGGTCTTCTTAAAATGTGTTTACACTTGCGTTATTTTTTTATCGATAATGGAAAAATCACTTTACATTTTTGCTGCAATGCAAGTGTGAAGCGGGCCTTAACCATGCAATGAACAAGCGAAGAACGAATATTCCTAGTGAAAATTTCGATGAGATCAAAATGAAACTGAAGTTGTTCAATTTCCAAATAGTTTCTAAGGAAGAAGTGTAAGCACCCTGTATTATTATATCTATCATTATAATTTTTTTTCTTTTATTCACTGCCCTTTAGTGAGTAAAATCACACAGTTAGCTCTAATAATAACCTTCCCGCAATGACTAAAATAATCACCCTCACTCTTTGCTTACCTGTTCTTAAACTATGTTCATCAGTTCAAAATTGTTTTTACCAATTAATATCACAATAGGAGGCGGAGAAAAAGAGACCAAGATACAGTTTTTTCGTCCATTGGCTAACGATTTACAAGTATTTCAAAAGGCGGAAACATTTTTGTGGCCCATACTGTAGTGTCAGAAAAAAAGATAGATCATTGTTATTTTCAGCAAGACGGGCCACATGCCACGGTGCTAGGACAATTCGTTGCAGGACAATTCGTCGCCTGGACAATTCATCTCCGGACAATTCGTCGCTGATTGAAAATAAGAGATATAATTTATAATATTATTATAACTTTTTCAAAAATTACAAATAAAATCAGTAAATATAAATTCACATTTTTTTAGTATAATATAATTTTACTGATCTGGTAAATATGATATTAAAAAAATATAGAAAAAAATATTCAAATTTAAACAAAAGAAATTTTTTTACGTGCTCATGTAGACAGTATAAAAAAAACAAATGATTAACTGACATTGTTATATTATAGCAAAGAAAATGTTATAATCATGTATAAAATCACTGAATCAAGACTAAACTGTAACACTATGTTAACCGTTCCCTTTATTGGCAGTACCTACAAACAATTGATTCATTGTTGCCATGTCAATTTTAAAACAAAGAAAAAGTAACAAATTATATTAAAAATTTGGAAACTCTAGGCAACAATATTTATAATAACGAAATTTTGTCAAAATTTTATTTTGTGAGCAACGGCCTTTAAAAAAGATATTTTATTATTTGCATCGTAATTGCAGATCATATCTAAGATATGTTAATTCTTATTCCTCTATTTTCCTTTTTTGATGAATTTTGCACTTTGAAAATGTTGTTGAAATTTAACAATAACTTGATTTTCTTCTCTATTTAAATTTAAAGCATCATATTAAAACCTATACTTAGCGAACCATTCAATTATGAGTAGAATGATAGTACTATCCTGTTCAATAAAATATTATTATAATGAAAGTATAGTTAAAATTAAAATATAACTATATATATGTTTTGATATTATTTGTAATTATCAAAATATTATGATGTGAAAGTGAATTATACCAACCACATACTTTTTTTTTTTTTGAGGAATAATTAGCTCTCTTTTAATGAATGCATTTCCACCAATTATAATTATATCATAAATTATATCTCTCGGTGACGAATTGTCCGGGGCGAATTGTTCAGGCGACGAATTGTCCGGCTACGAATTTTCCGGACACCCATGCCACACAGTTTGAATGGCTCCTGACCTAACAGTTCTTGATTTCATTTGTGAGGTTATTTGAAAAAATAAATTATTCAAGAATAACGCCACCAAAACTGCAAGCTAAACATCATGGATGAAATCAACAGAAATGACTATGCAACGAGACAGTTTTTGCATTTTGTGTTCTTGAATAAATTGTTTCATTGTTTCATAGTCAAGTTTTTGTGGCCATTCAGCTTCTGAAATTTTCAAAAAGTAAAGTAGCGTTGTAAATCGTAGGACTTTAGCTTTAAAATGGTAAATAACACTTCTTCATGTCAATCAATATATTCTTTGTATAATAAGTGTTTTAAAACAGGCCATTTTTAACATTCTCCTAGGACCTAGTACAATCGATGAGCAGGATTGAGAAAATTTAAGATTCGAAGAATCTATCTTGCTTGTGATCTAAGATCAGTTCTTAATTAATTTTATCTCAAAAATGGTCATTTACCCAATCTAGTAAACAGTGTTTAAATTTTAGCTTTCTATTTCTAATTCGTAGTTTCAAAGTTTGTAAATTGCAAATGCACCAAAATATTTCTGTAAATAAAAATAAAAATAACTTTATGTTCAATTATTTTTTTTATTTGATAGTATGAAGCTATGGATTCCTAATATATTTAAAAATATAAGTTTTCTATATATATAACTTTCTATAGATGAATTTTCATTAATTATATAAGAAACTATGAATTCATAAAATAAAAAAAAATATGAATTCCTAAAATATATGAAAATATGAATTTCCAATACATAAGAACCTATGAATTTTAAATACTTAATAAACTATGAATCTTTAATATGTAAGAAACTATGAATTTTTAATATGTAAGAAACTATGAATCTTCAATATGTAAGAAACTATGAAATTTCAATATGTAAGAAACTATATATTTAATATGTAAGAAACTATTAATTTTTAATTCACATCAGTATCTCCTCTATACAATCCGTGACCGGAAAATTTGTCCACGGAATATTCGTCCACGGAAAATTCATCCATGTAAAATTTGTCCTCGGAAAATTCGTCCATGGAAAATTCGTCCACGGAAAATTTGACCATTAAATGCAAAATAATTTATTTAAATGGAACAAAATGTTATGATAAATATTTTGATATAAAGTAATTTAATGTATGTTGGTGATAGTACATAGTTAATGTGCTTTGTTGTATCCATTATAAAGTTCTCACTGCAAAATTCATGATTGTTTAATGAAATATTGAGATTGGTAGATATATTATAATTTTCCATGGACGAACTTTCCTAGCACCATATAATCTATGATTTCTTTGATCATTATGGCTTCAGTGAAAAAAACTTCCTTATTATAAATCCACATCTATGATTTATTCTTCATTCGATTAATAAATATATGTATTTTATGAAGATATCCATAAGCTCGTAACCTTAAGTGGGTAGCGTGTCACAAACTTCAATAACTCTTTCAAAGTTAATTATAATACATACTTGAATTCACAAAGGATGTGCTTGAATAAAAATTTCATAGATTTATGTAACCTGTTAGAGGATTAATATGGATTTCATGACAAAGAACTAATTATTCCAGCTTTGTTAAATCCAAGAAGTTTGATTTATTGATTGAAATACCTGCATCAAGCTTCAAAGTGGCTAAGTTGTTCTTCACAATTCCTCCAGCAGTTAGATAGGCACCACTTGGTAAACCTTCTCTCCTAACCATGTTCAAACTCAACCTAATAATTCTGGTTTTCTTGGTGTCATCTGAATCTGAAGGCTTTGACATGGAACATTGTTATGTGCATAACTCACCTATCTCCAATCTAAAAGTATTTAGTCGCCATACGCTTGATTTAATTAAAGATTATATGAATTTCTTCGAATATGGAAAATCTATTTTTCTCGTTTCTGATTCTGTGATTGCAGGTATGAGCAATTTTTTTTAGATCATCATAGTTGATTATTTGGATGATATTTACTAGAAAATGTAAATAACCTTCTTTGTTTAGGTTGCATCGTTGATGCTCTATCAACGCTACCTTTCTACTCTTCTGTGATGATCATTGACAAAAATTCAAATTTTGAGGAAGTTATTGAACGGGCGAGACTTGGCTTTTCTCCACTAGATGGACTACTAATTCTCATCCATGACCAGGATGAGGTTATTGAAAAAGTGAGAACTTATTGCTAAACCTGATAATAATAAATACAAAACTATATTCTTGGTCAAATAATTTCAATTATGGTATTATAAAATGCCATCAATCTCGTCCATTGTGACTATGTGATCTTTCAAATCTTTTATGAAAATCTCAAATAAAATTTTGTTTTCCAGGTTCAGTTTCTTCCTCCAGATTTATACAGAAAGGTTCCATTTCTCGTCTTTGAGCTCTATGAAAATAGTGTCTTTGAAAAATTAAAGTTGCCCCTGGACAATCAGGTAACAAACGAAATTATATAATTTTTGTTAATTTAATAATTGAGTATTGAGTTAAAAGATTTCTTGATGACCAACGAATGTGAATCGAACTGATAATGTATTAGTCTACGTAAGTACTTAACTAAAATCGTAAATTGAACATTTGTTTTGAAATTATGAACCTGTCAGACACGATGAGATTTGTGACCTATATTCATGAATAAACGTTTGATATTTTAAATTTATTATGAACAGAATTTATGAGATGAAGTTCGCTTCCATTCGTATAATCTTATAAAAAATATTAAATTTCACATCCTTATCACAATAAATACTAAATTATCGTCTTAAATAAAATATTCTTCTTCTGTGTATTTTGATGGAATTAACTTCTTTTAAAGGTGACTTTTGTGAAAAAAGAAGCTGGATTTCTCTACAAATTTTGGGAAATTTATACTGTTAAAGATGGTAGAACATCTCTACCAATATTAATTGGTCAATGGGTGAGTTAAACTACCGTTTTCTTTATATCTAAATTATTCAGCAAAATGTTACAAATTGAAACTTTCGAACCATCAATCAGAGTCCAAAGTCTAAAATTGAGATACTCAAGAAGGATAAAAACTCGAGACGGATGAATTTGCTCGGAAGTAATCTACAATGTCTTGGCGCGGTATGGAAAACTCTCTCAGTGAAAATTTAAATCTCATCAGGCATTTAAAAATGAATAACACTAAATTATATTAACAGGGAGACATTTCTAGTAACAGATTCATTTCACTTGGCGAGAACAGGTGGCAACTGATCGGCTTGTACTTTACAATTGCGGAAGCATTAGGACAGTATTTAAATTTCACGTACGTTCCTGGAGAAATACTATAGTTCATTCTTTTAGAAAATGGAATAACCATGCTTTTCATCATGCGCAATTTTGCTATCATTTACAGATGTACGTACAGACCTGCTGCAGAAAGACAGTGGGGATCTTTGAACTCAGATGGAACTTGGACTGGTGTGGTTGGCGAGGTAGCAGCTGGTAAAGGCGATCTAATCACAGCAAATCTGGACAATACTCTGGCTCGGTCTACAGTCATTAATTTTCTTGTACCTCTGGAAACTGTTGGGTAGAAGATATATAGATTTTAATTTTATTAAATTTCACTGATTTGATCAATAAATAGTGAATTTTTCCAACTAAGGTTTTGGAAGACAATTCTCGAATAATAGTGATATTTTCGAATTCTCGATTTATACTGATCTTATTTTTTCCAGATTTTCGCTGGCAATGAGGAAACTGGAAAGTACTGGATCTGCGTGGGAAATCTATCTAGCTGAACTTACCCCTTATTCTTGGCTTTGTGTATCTATCACTTTGTTTTTATTCGCAATACTCTATTACATCATCAACAAAATCAGTCCAATTGAGGATGCAAAGATCCTTCTATCTGAAAGTTTCACTTTCGTCTTAGGAGCTTTGACAGCCCAATGTAATTCAAATTACCTCGAAGGAATACAAAAAAAATACAAAATTAGTATCATATAATATTTTTGTCATATGGATTAGTTTCTTACAGTTTGGTATATAACTATAGCATTTGCGATAACTTTTCTTTTATTTTCTTAAAGCAAATAGTTCGACACCATCCAGTGTGAGTGGAAGAATAATGTTCTTCAACATTTTCGTTTTCACTCTGCTTGTGAGCATCCATTACACCAGTTGGTTGTATTCGCTCTTGGCTGTGAAAAAAACTTCAATGCTGTTCAATAATTTAGATGAAGTACTGAAAGATGGATCTTACGACTTTTTGGTCATCAAGGGCTGGTCTGTTGAGACGAGTTTGAAGGTATTTATTTAGTCGGTAACATTTTATTTAACGAAGTTTATGGTGGACTTCGTCAGAAATTCAGAGAGAAAGTTAAAGTTAAGGTGAGGAAATAAAATATTAAATAAAGTCCTCTCATAATATTCGGTGTTCCAATCAACCCTTTCTGTTCAGCTTAGGACATATCCAAAACTTAAAATAAATTTAGTTGCAAAATAATTGTACCAAAGTGTTTTATACTGAAAATTTAATTCCCACGTTCTACTGAGATTTTAATTGACAACCATTTTCATTCTTTTTCTATAATATTTTGTGTCTTCAGAATGCTAAAGAAGATAACCTGAAGAAAGTTTATGCTAATATTGCTGAGAAAAATGGCTTCATGAAGGAAACAGTTCAGGCTTTGGAAAAGGTAAACAAAAGTATGGTATTGTATATCTAAAACTGGGCAGTGTGAGTACATTTAGGACTCCTAATTTATAAAACATCCTGCTTCAGATTGTTAGCGATAAATATCTCCTCTTCATGGATAGAAATGCTATAGAACAGAGCGAATTTAGGAACAGAATTACGACGATCCCAGGAAAGTTCTTTGTTGGTGGATCAGGATTTGCAGTTAGCAAAGGATCACCTTACACAGATATATTTAATGCTGGGTGAGCTGCTCTCTTGTCAATCACTCATGAATGATTTGAAAATATATTGAATGCTATGCTAATTTGATACCTTTCAGAATAATAGGTTTGATCGAAAATGGACTGATGGACAAGATGAAGTCTGATTGGGTTTCTACTAAGAAAAGAAAAGAAGATGAAGCAGTCGATGCTATTGAGTTCGACCAAATGATGATTCTGTTACAGTTCTACGTCTCTGTTTGTCTTTTTTGTTGCTTCATTGTGTTAATAGAAAAACTTTCGATGAAATATCAGACATCTAGAAACAAAAAAAAACTTGCATTACTATTGAAACTATTTAGTGGCTCTCAGGTGATCCCTAAACATTAGTCCTTGATCAGTTTTATCTTCCCCAACCATTATAAATAACATTCTATAACTGCAGTAATGAATGCACGTATTATATATTGATATACAATTATACATACATCATAATATGACCACTATAGAGTGGTCCTTATTCGCACGAAAAAATTCTATAAATTGCTAGTATGACCTTGCCAAAATATTTCATTTGGTTAAAAAATATTCTGTGCAAAATACTATTGAAATATATTATTATTTGGAGATGTCTCATTGGATCCAAAATTTCCCAATATGAGGCACGTAGCAGTCATTTGAATAATTTGGTTCCCTCCCTTCATATTTTATCGAGTACCTACATGGTTATAAGCTACTCGTTGACAGGAATTTCGCCCAGTAGAGTCTTCTTGCTAGTACAAGAGATTTTTCTGCGGTAGTCAGCAACAACTCGCATATGTAAACTGCAATTGTTCCTCTTCCTTTGTTAGACTGCCTGAGCAATTCATAATCAAAGCAATACAACTTGTTGATGGCAAATGTGCTGATGAAGCTCAGTGTAGCAATGACGCTACTGTTATTCTTCCATCGAACTGCAAGCTGGTTCAATCATCTGGAAAGCGCAAGTTCTTGAAAATAGGCTAAGAGTTTTTGGTGACTAATCAACTAATATGTCTTATCTTGAATAGTTTTCACCTCTATATATAGCTCTCTTACATGGCTTTTTGGTGGCTTTTTGACTCGTTATAAGTCACAATTTGATCAAAATTTCAGGGTTCATTGAGCCACTTCTAAATATGGATTTTTTCACAAAGAAATTTTGTACAGCTTTCTTTTTAACTAAATGAAATATTTCAAAATCTAACCATATTACTCAAAATATTACCATATTACTCAAAATATTACCATATTACTCAAAATATTACCAATTTTAACTAAATATGAGTATATTTACCAAAATATGACCATATTCATCAAAAAATGACCATATTTATCAAAATATGACCATATTCATCAAATATTAAACTATTCATTAAAATATGACCATATTCATTAAGATAATACCATATTCATCAAAATATGACCAAATTCATCAAAAAATGACCATATTCATCAAAATATGACAATATTTATCAATATATGACAACATTTATTAAATTATAATCATATTTATCAAAATATAACTATACTATCGTAGTGTTTCACATACTAAACTGTAATTACATATTATTATGCAATGAGTGAGGTATAGCGGTATGAATAATTAATTTGATGCTTTATGAGTTGCAGTAGGGTGTATAATTTTCCTTCACCAACTCACAAAGAAAATAAAAAATCAGGGATAAGTCATTGCTCAAAATTAACCTAATTGACTCGTGAGCAACAAAGAAATCGTTACTCTTTGTCTTCATGCCTATAATTTTGTCCGAAAGTTATCGAATTTCCATTGTCTATAATTAATGGTTCCGAGAGTGTGATTAAATAGGTGAAGTACCTTTTTTTTAGTTGATGTGTGTTTAATGGGTAATAGTTTATTGGTTGCTACGATTAATTAACATTCATTGCTTTAGCGTATTCTATAATGAGATGTTGTAGACGGTGTATTATGCCTGAGTGAGATCAGTGCACATTTGAGATATTAGCATATGCGAGAGCAATATATATTCATACTTTATATGCCTATAATACATTTGGCTTATAAAAAATGATAACTTTACAATACGTTGACAGAATTGAAATAGTTCTATAAATTGTTGGTTCACTTGTGTGGATATAGGTATCACTCATGCGATCTTTCACTATTCGGAAATTTTTCTATCGAAAATTGTTAATATTTATTTTTATTGATTTATTTGAATTTTTTTCCATCGAAAATTATTTATGCAGCTCAAGTTTGCAAACATTGGTGCATATAATGTAGCTTGTTTTCTTTAATATTGAGACAGAGAAGGCATTTATATTTATAATTTGCTTAGAAAAGACAAAATACCTGAGTTCATATTTCTATAATTCACAGTTGAAAACATGAATTATTTAAAATAGCTCCCAAATAAACCTTGCATTGGGCTACCTAGAAACCTCACTGTACTACTCTCACTTGTGTCTCTCCCAACAGCTGATAAATAACTGTTGAAAGCATTCACAGTACAGGTAAAGCTCTTACAACCGCCCAGTACATGTAAGGAAAAGTGTCCGCTATGCCGATCAGCGTTCGTTGTAACGTTACATTATTAGTTTAGTTGGAGATTTAAACTTTGTAACATTTCTTTAACAGCATTTCAAAGAAACCCTAGTGAAATAAACAATCTCAGATTATTGTTAAAGAAAAATTTTAATGAAAATCTTAAATGTATTTATAATGTACGAAATAATAATGTTGGTATAACTCCTATAGTCCTATTAAATATGATACAAATGGTGTTAATTTTTAATTTCACCTACATAAATATATATGTACCTAAATGCAAACGAATGCACATAGCATAATTAATAATCGTTTATTGAACTGAAAACATTAAAAAATGAATTATTTCATTTCCTGGCTCTAATTTTTTCGTTTGGTATGAATGAAGGAAGTATATACTAAAATATAATATATAGTAGTTACACCTTTTTAAAATTTCTATAAAACTTTTCTAATCAAAGAAAATGTGGCGAAAAAGGGTAACAAAATCAAAATACTGAAATTCTTAAAAACAATACATTACGTGTTGATTGCAAATTGAAATACCTTTGAATATAATCAATGTTTGACAAGATAATTGGTAGACGATTAAAATATTTGTTAAACTATATAATTTAAAGAGTTCGTTATAGCGAGCTGCAGTCCGATAGAGCGGACAATTTTTGTCCTTCAAAAGTCTTCAGCTGTCAGACAACTATCTTCTGTCAGACAACTTTCAGAGATGCATGAGAATCAAATTTACAGAGAAATTGTTCAAATTAAGCTTGTATAGGTCATCAATTTTGCTGATGAATGATCTTATTTTGTAATGATAGAGCGAAGAATTAACTGTCAATCATAAATAGCCAATAGGCAATCATTCATAAATAGTAGTTACTGTTTACATAGAGCTTTCATTCTCGTGCGTACATTATACGGGTTACGGGTGACTAAAATAATTGAAATCAGCATCAATTACCTCATGTCCCATCCACTTACATCTAGTTTGATTCCCAACTTTAACCACGTTTTGGGCGTCCGATCAATATGTCCCATCCACTGCATGGATAATTGCATTTTAATTAGCCTTGGATTTAATAGCTGTATAAAAGGTTCATTAAAAGTGTGTTCATGGAGATGGCTATTAGGCATATTTATTATAGGGGAGAACCGGGAGCATTCGGAAACTTTTTGGGAAAAATGAATAATTCGTAAACTAATTCTAATTTAACTCTATAAATATTTCTGTATGTAGATAAATCATTTTACTTCAATTTTATTAAGACTGTTTTACAGTTTAAACCTTCATTCGAAAGTTATAAGACAAAATGTAAGAGAGGTTCAAGTGTCCGAATGCTCCTTCCTAGAGGGAGACTTCGGACAAGCTGGAAGGATGATTCGAACACCATAAAAATGGTTAAAACATTGGAAATTTAGGTAATTAACGATAGGATTGAATTCGGATCTACTAATTTAATTGAAATAAACCATAATGACTTGTTATTCACAGTAATAATTCATCATATTTGAAATTTTATCATAATAATATTATTTTAATGATTGAACATTTTCTCCAACAAAATATATATAGCCTATGAGTAATCACTGTGAAATTGTCCTGATATTTAAAGGGATAGTAAAGTCAAAATCAAACATCCGCCAAATTGGTTTTAAATAGATTCAGAATATTTAATTACGTAATATTTGAATGCTCGTTTATTTTTAAAATGTTCATATAAATACTATATAATAAAATTAGCGACACCTAGCGGAAGCATTTGCACTCATTGGTATGGAAGTGAGTGTGTTTGTTGTTTTCATATCAATTTATGTATGCAGTAATCAAAATTTGTTTGTATCAAAATGGTGAAATGAATAAAGACAATGAGTCATAGTTTTAAAAATAAGGCCATCTTTTCACTTGAGCTAGAATATAGATAGAAACTTATCTCCGTTGGTTGCTTACAAGATGGCGCCACTGAACGTGACGCCATCTACCGTTAGCATTTGGTAAGAAATTAGTTATATATAAAATGATATATTTCCATTATTAGATTTTATTGAACATTGAAATTCTACACGAATACTTTATTCCTACTAAGCAATCGTTTGACATTAAAATTGTTAAAACAAAAAATGACTGAACTGCCTCTTTAATAGCTAAATATCAAAAACAAATGGTATAACTATATCCTTTTACTTTGGGTATAACTATTTCCTTTATCTTGGAATCTACCAAAATTAGTATATTACATCTTAATTATTTCATCGAATGTTTAAAGTATAGTCCGTAAGTGTAGATCTTGTTACACATCCCATTTCGGCAGCTTTTCTGACAGATAAACCTTTTTGGAATTCATCAAATGATTTTTTGTATACCTTTTTTATTACGGACTCTATCAGTTTTCCTTTTATAATTAAAAAGCATGAATACGATCGCCAAACTGTCAAATAAAGACACTAATATTAAAAGTTGCAACTAATCTTATAAACGAATGCTAAGCTAATTAAAATAGTTCAGAATGTCCTTTTTAATAAGAATTACTTCAATAAATTGTAATGGTGGACTGAATCGGATACAGAGGGAAAGTTCGGACACCGTCCGAACCACCCTAAACAGAAGTGTCCGAACCTTCCCAACCCTATAAACAACAGTCTCTCGATTCGATATCTTCTTATGTCGAATTCAAAGCTGGGACAGCGGATATCTAAATTTATTAATTAATTTTAATCGAATCGATACATGAAAAAACCCTGAAATCGGTATCATAAATCTCCTTCTATTTCAGTTGTCGAATCAATATATAATTTAATACATCAAAAAATAGTAACGAAATAGATAGATAGATATATTTTTCTATGAAAACGATGCATAAATCTAGATATAAAAACGATGTGTATTCGATGCGTGTAAAAAGTTATGGAAAAGATGTTATGAGTCTCGTATTTTCTGTCGTCTGTTTTAGTCTTATAAAAATACAGTGAAACTCCTGAGTTTCTTAATTTTTGTTTCTTCATAACTCAGAGCCACTTCATAGCTCAGGGACACTGATTCTTTTCTATGATTAAATCTTGGAGAAAATTACAGTCTTTGAGTGAGAACTAGGACGAAATTCATGACGTATATCGTTTTCTATAATTGAAATAAATTTGAAAATACTTCATAACTCCGCAGTGCATTTCATAACTCAGGTCCTTCATTACTCGAGTGAACTAATTACTCACCTATATATACTGAGTGAGAGTTAATCAATGGTCAAATTTTAAATAGTTCATTGAAATTTCATCACAGAGCTTTCATCTTTATTTAGCTAAGTCATGGCATCAAAATTTTTTTTTTTAATTTGAACTTATGGAGAATGAAATTTTTAAGGAGTTACAATTTTATAAAAAAAAATAGCATCTTATTATGTACAATTTGAATAAGAATAAGTTGTGATTTAGGTTATAAAAACGGTGTTTGTCTATATAGTAAATTCACATTAAAATATCTCAAAGTATCTCCAAGTCGTTTAATATCAAAAAACTTTTTTGGTGAAATGCATCCACGGTGGCACAGTGCCAAGGTACATGTACCTGACCGCAGTAGGTGTATCTGGTTGCAAGATCGATACCCGGACACATCACTATATTTCTTCCCTTCTAATTTGTATTGTATAACATTATGTAACATTAATTAAATTGATATTAATTAACCTAAGTAAATTATATGCAATAAAGTAAAAGATTCAATTTTATTTCTTGTATTTATTTGCTTATTGGATATCGAGTGGACATCGATTCGAAGCCTATTAGATATTTAATCGGGCGTCGGTTCGATACAGATTCCCTATGGTAGTAGAAAAGATTTTCTTCTTTTTATTAACGTCTATTGGACGCAAAATTTGTGACTTTTCATCTCGAAATACACGTACTGTCGTATTGTCGATGCCGTCTAATGGTGCACGGCATCTTCGAATCGAAGCCAAAACGATGTTAGATAGCGAATTCTAGCTCTATTTTCGAATTCATTTCCAGAAAAGCCTTGTATCCAGATGATGTCATTTCGATGCCGCATTGTTTACTGGGAAATGACACTTCAAAATTAAAAACAACACCATTTTTCTAATTTCCTTTGGATTATTTTTATAACACACCAAACATAACATAAAATATTGATATAATTCATACCTTTGAGATTGAGAGTCGGTTTCGTATTCATATAGTCCACACACGATCCAATTGAATTACGAAAAATTACATCAATATTGAAAAAAAAACCAGTAAATTACACCTCGGGGGCGACACACTGCATCTCCGCTTTGGATCTTTTAAGTAGCTGACGGGTAACACCTCACACACATTCATTGCAATAAGAGGTAGTTTTAACAATTATAAACATGTTTAAACGAGTTGTCCGAACTATCACTTTGTCCGAATGCTCCCGGTTCTCCCCTAACATAGAACGATACAGGGTTGGACATAATTAGAACTGATAGAGTAACTGATAAGAGTTGAAACATTATCATTAGACTCGCCCAATGTCCAATGAGGTATATTTGCAGAGGCCTCCTTTGCTGTCAGTCTCCTTATCGATAAGGAACTAATTTGAGAGTGTTAAGAACACTGATTAACACAAGATCATAATGCCAACTCTCTGCTGCCTGGTAGTAGAAAGAACGGAAACAAATCTTAAATTACATATTATAATGAAACTATAGAACCAAATTTGAAATGTTTTGCAGTTTTTGTAATCAGTAACCTTAGATCTAATGAATAGAGAAATAAAAAAAAGAGTGGAGGGGACCATAAATAATTTCTTCCCACATTTTATACAGTAGCGTACGT
Source organism: Caprella mutica (assembly GCA_947561585.1). Classification (NCBI taxonomy): domain Eukaryota; kingdom Metazoa; phylum Arthropoda; class Malacostraca; order Amphipoda; family Caprellidae; genus Caprella; species Caprella mutica. Next base: position 380,933 of record CANNZV010000169.1, read on the forward strand.
GCGTCACCGTGCACGCAAGTTCCTCTTTTTCGCATTTTAGACAGTTGTGTGCGTGAGAGTGCATAGGGCAAGGGCTCCTTGTATCGGGGTACGGTCAAGAGCCCCCCCCCCCCCCGGTCATGAGCCCCCCTAGGTCATAAGCCCCCCCGGTCACGAGCCCCCCCCCCCCCCCTCCATGTTTTTTTAATCCTTATTTACCTAGTTAAACAAATGAAGAACTACATAGATAGAAATAACTGAGAGTTGCTAATGTAGTTTGTTGAATCTGCTAGATTGTTGTACTGCACACTTCATGATTGTTTAATGACCTGGCAGGGGGGTTCGGGGGGCGGCACGACCCCCGATATACATATATTTTATGTCTAATCAGTAATGAACTACAAAAGTGTCAATAAGGATTAAATAATATAGGTAAATAAGGATTTAAAAACAGGGGGGGCTCATGACCGGGGGGGCTCTTGACTGAGGGGCTTATGACCGGGGGGGCTCTTGACCGGGGGGCTTATGACCGGGGGGGCTCTTGACCGGGGAGGCTTATGACCTACACCCCCTTGTATCGCCACTCTCCAATTTTCCTTATGTTTAATTTATTTTCGTCTATAACAAGACTTAGAAACATTTTCATGGTTTATCTTTTTACAGTTCGATGTTTCCAATTGTTTTTAATATTGTTACAAAAATGTAAGTAATTTCAGTTAAAATTACAATCAGTGTGTCAGTTTAACTGATGAGATGTATGAAGATATGGTACATTCAGGACAAACCTACCGAAATTGATTAGGTATAGAAAATTTGTTATGCGCGATTTTACGCTTCAAATAATTTTTTTTCAGAATAATGCTCATACAATTTTGTTTGTGTTTAATTGCATTTCTTAAATATAAAATCAGAAATTAATTTGGTCTTCAATATCTAAAATAAATGGATGTGTCGATATTTGGGTATCAATAAAGAGGGTATTCCATTTATCGTCATAGGGGTGACGATAAATGGCATTTTGATCAATTTCGAAATAGTTGTTTTAAAACAGTTTAATGGTTAGTAAATATATTAATTTTCAATAATTATTCAATTTTCCATACTTAGATAGCTTTTACCCATTTATCGACCTACTAGAACTTAATTAGGGTGGTAATGGAGTGGTAAGGGAGTTTGATAAAACGTTTATTACTTTTATACATATTATAGAATCAGAATAGTTGATTATACTATTCAATATACCTTGTTCATCTAAATATAGATTAGTATAAAAAAATTATTTAAATAGAAAAAGCGCCATCTATACTTATACAACGTATAAAATTTTCACAAGTTTTAGACATCATGTTGCTGTTTTGCCGTACACGTTATCCAAAGAATGTTTGTAAATACGTGGTTTGCAGAAAAATAATCGTAGACCTTAGTTCTATAATATTATGTAATAAACTCATTTTTTCCTGGAGCCTGGAGAGGACCTTTAAGGGAAAGTGAATTCATGAGCAAAGTCAAATACCACCTGTCGGTGTCTAGCTCTTGGATGCAGGAAAGCTACTCAGTGAATATAGTCACTTACCAAGAAATGTGACGAAGAAGTATACATATATATCCGGTGATTGCACTGACGGATCGAAGAGGAAAATGAAGAAGAGATAGTAAATGAAACCAAGGAGTCTACATAACTCAAAATTTAAGACCTCGTAGTTGAAGAGCATAACCCTAGCGCTATTATCTAAAACTGCAACTGCTCTAATTCACCACGAACAGCTCCAGGATAGAGCCCTCAGGGGTTCTATCCTTAAGCTGTCTGTGGTGAATGGAAGAAATGGGGAGTGGCATCCCTTGGGCCTCGAACTATTGTAATTTGGACGGTGTATTGTCTTTTTTCATTTTTTATGCTGCTTGCAGTTTTAGAGGATAGCGCTAGAGTTATGCTCTTCATTTACGATATCTTAGATTTCGTGTGTTAGGTAGACTCGTAGGATTCATTTACTACCACCTCTTCATTTTACTGCTCCATTCATGAGAGCAGTCACCGGTACTTGTGTCCCTTTTTGTCATGGACTACTTTTGATTGTTTAACTTCTGAGTTGTAGGTTATTAAAGTCGAGTAGCCCAATGAATTTTCTATTTGATCAGAAACACACGTGCCTGAAACCAGACAAAATAAACCTAATTAGGAAATATGCACAATACAAAATTTGAAGTAGTTTCCTAAATCCTAAAAGTTAAACATTCGTAGCTTGAGATATGCGGCATTAAATAAGTTCGAGACAAACTTAATAATTCAAAATAATGGTAATTCAAACAATAAGCTAAATCCTAGATGGAAAATAAAGTTATTTAAACACTAATAAGGTCAAAAGGATCACACAAAATTACTTACAAGTTATAGTGGAACACAGGCATGAGAGATGTTTATGGCACCACAGGTAGTGAAAAAGTAATAAGATTTGCAGTATTCGTACAGGTAAAAAAGTTAACAGATGACAAACGACAAGCGTTATTAAAGATAGTTAATGAGTAATGGATAAGATACATATATGAATAATAGAAATGATTAATTGAAATAAATTCTTAACACTTTTCGTCATATTCCTTGGTACATCCATGAGCTTTGTCACCGACGGTGGTAGGTAACTTTGTTCATGAAGTCACTTTTCTTTCTGACTGATTCGTCTAGTTCCTTGTATTTAATTCCTTTTTGACATCGATGATATGTGGTCTTTGGTTCCGAAACAGACGTTAGACCCTTAGGTACCTACTACAATCATTAATTTCCCCATTCTGCCATCGTTTTCCCTACTCAGCCACCGGTTTCCCTCATTCTACCTTTTTTCTCCTTTATACCTAATTTTACCCCCATTCTACCTGAATTCCCCATTCTACCTGATTTTCCCCAACTCTACCTGATTTTTCCCATTCTACCTAATTTTCCCCCAGTCTTCCTAATTTTCCCCAATTCTCCCCCATTATACCTAATTTTACCCCCATTCTACCAGATTTTCCTCCATTCTCCTAATTTTTCCCCATTCTCCTAATTTTCCCTCATTCTACCTGATTTCCCCCATTTTGACAGATGTTCCCCAATTCTGCATAATTTTCCGCCATTCTACCTATTTTTACCTAATTTCACCCATTCTCCTAATTTTTCCCCATTCTACCTAGTTTTTCCAAATTTTACCCATTCTCCTAATTTCTCCCATTCTACCTGATTTTCCCCCATTTCAACAGATTTTCCCCCATTCTACCTAATTTTCCCCCATTCTGCCTAATTATCCCACATTCTACCTAGTTTTACCTAATTTTTCCCATTCTCCTAATTATTTCTCCCATTCTACCTGATTTTCCCCCATTTCAAAAGATTTTCCCCCAATTCTACCTAATTTTCTCCATTCTACCTGATTTCTCCATTCTACCCGTGATGAAGCTGTCCGCGAGCATTCGTCCGTGATTTTTTCTTCTCCCGGGAGCATTCTAACAGCTAGTTTTCCTCCATTCAACCTGATTTTTTCCTATATTTCCCCCATTCTACCTGATTTTCTTCTATATTCTACCTGATTTTTCCCCATTCTGCCAGCTGTTTAATGAAAATTTTATTTTGTGGACGATATGATGGTTCGCTTACCCATGTATCGACACATGATGATAAATGGGTAATAAAATGTATGACGATCATTGGTTTCAACATGTCGATAATTGGAGTTTTTCAGAAAAAATATTTGATTCAATGTAGATTAATTTATACTAAACGTATAACATAATACTTAATATGGTTTAAAAGATTTGAATGTTATCTTTTAGTTGGTTCTGTCGTGGATGAATTAGTAGTAAGGAGAATTGAACAATAATAATAGTTTTGAGGGAAACCTCTTAAGACTTCCCCCTACAAATTCCTCATTCTGCTTTTACACATTTTCAGCGTTTTAGACAGTTGCGTGGACGTGCACGTGAAAAAAAAATCCATTTTCCGCGTTTTAGGCAGTTGCGTGAGCGTGCTCGCAAATTGGGATATTGAAAATGTTCAAGAACTTAGTAATATGTCAAAGGAAAGGTTAGAAAGTATGGTTGAGGATTATGATGAAAATGGATGGAGAGAAGAATTGGACTCAAAGTCTACTTTAAGTCTATATAAACATTTTAAAAGGGAAATGAAAGAGGAACTATTTTATGACAACACTGAGGAGTCGATTTTAATGTTTAGAGCCAGAGCAAATTGTTTAAAATTGGGTTGGAGGAATCAGGAAGCGTTTTGAGAATGGGGATATCAATTGTAAGTTATGTAATTGGGATTGTGAGGAGAGTATGGAGCATTTTCTATTAGAATGTAATAGCTTAGAACATAGGTATCAGAGTGGTGAATGGTATGGTTGGCCCAGTCTGCAGAAACTGGTTAAGTGTTCGTAGAGATCTCTTAATTTGTTCGTAGCAAAATTAATGTAAATATAGGAATTAATTCAGAAGTGTTCGTAGCAAAATTAATGTAAATATAGGAATTAATTCAAAATTGTTCGGAGAGAATAGGTATCCCAAATATCTCACATATTCTGCAGACAGCAGACTGGTGGTTGGCAAATCTTTGGAAGAAGTTTTATTGTTTGTTGATGGTGTATGTCCAGATGATGCTAAAGCCTACTTGAAAGCCAGTCTGCAGAATATGGGAGATATTTGGGATATTCTCTCTGAACAATTTTGAATTAATTCCTTTATTTACATTAATTTTGCTACGAACAATTCTGAATTAATCTCTATATTTACATTAATTTTGCTATGAACAGAATAAGAGATCTCTATGATTACAAACACTTCACCAGTTTCTGCAAACTGGCTTGAAAGCGATGTGGAAAGAAAGGGAAGGAAAGTTGAGAATGATTGAAATCATTGAAATTGAACCAGTCTGCAGAATGTGTCTCTTCTCCCGCAAAGACTTTAATTTGAGAGAGAGCTACTCTCTGACTCTCAGCAGCAGATTAAGAATCTCCCGCAGCTAAATTAATGGCAACATAGGAATTAATTCATAATCTCCCGCAGCTAAATTAATGGTAACATAGGAATTAATTCAAGATCTCCCGCAGAGATCTCCAATTTCTAAAAATTCGATCAAAAACTCCCGCAGAGAGTCTTGGAAAAATGTTCCATATTCTGCAGACTGGGCATTGAATGAGATTGGCGAGCTGGTGGGTGTCGTGTGTGCGGGTTCATGGTCTGGTGCTGTTTTCTTTCTTTTTTTTAACATTAAAATGTATATATTATATTTGTAGGGAGCAGAACTATCATGCACTGCATTTTTAATCTGTTTTTTAAGTATGATCAATAAAGTCTTTAGAATGGACAGCCTTATGATGATTGCATCCGGGGAGTGTAGGTCCGTTTCATATGGGCAACCTCCTCCCTTTGCTTTAAAATCTGACTAAAAAAAAAAAAAAATCTGGGAAGACCGGAGACGTATTGGAAGAGTGTGGTGATGCCAAGCCAGAATGGAATAATAACTCATTTTAGATTGACTAGTAACTCTGTTAGGAATTTAGAATGAACAAAAATTACTCATTTTAACCCTAAAAAATGCAGAAATCAGTAAATTATTTTATAAATTTCAACTCCGCACTCCGCAGTGAAAACTGATGTAAAATAAGTAATTTAAGCTTCACAATTGGGCTTGTTAGCCCAGCTACTAAGCAATAATGAACTAATCTTCTAGCTAAACCAAAAATTCACAAACATTCTGATCCAAGCCAATTTGGCTCATATTTTGATGATTTCAAGCCAAAATTAACATGGAAACATAGTAATTAATTCAAAATTTGAAGCCAATTAGACATATCTGAGTTTTGACCTTCTGCAATCTAAGACAATTAATTGGCTTTAACTGACATACTCTGTAACATGACCAATAAATACATGTAAACTTATGAATTAATTTGGGAAGTGTCTCAGTCTTCAGAATATGGGTCATTTTTAACATTTTTTGTGTGAAACTGTGAACAATCCTTAATTTCCTCATATATTTACATGTTTTTTCAATGAGAACAGAATTTAAATAGAGGATTTCTTGGAGAACACTTTACCAGTTCTTGCAGTCTGGGTTTCCAACAGTCCAACTTTCCAAGATATTACAAAAATATAATTTCCCTCAAAATATGTCTCCAAAGATCTTCGGCAACATGGACACGCCGATTTTTTTTAGCCAAGATTTCACTAAAATTCTGAGCTAAGCTTATTTGGTTCATACTTTAAAGATTTAAATCCAAAATTAACATGGGAACAAAGGAATTAATTCAAAGTCAATTAGACTTATCTGAGTTTTGACCTTTTGAAATCCAAGCCAATGAATTGACTTTAACTGACATACTCTGTAACATGGGTTCATGTTAATTCTAGCTTGAAATCTTCAAAAAATTAGCCAAATTGGCTTGGCTCCGAATTTTTGTTAAATTTTGGCTAAAAAATTGGCTTTCAATTTTCTAGCCTCTTAAACATTGGTTATTTTGAGCCATTCAATTGAAAATGTCAAGAAATAATTGAAATATTTATTTTTCTCCTATCTATAATAATTTTAATCATTTTGGAGAAAAATTTGGTGATTTTTGGAGAGAGCTGGAGACAAATGGAGAGTTTATTAGCCATACTATTGTACTTGGATGCACTCTTTATGCACGCTCTGAGCTGGATGGAGTAATGGAAGAAAACCCCATCTGTTTGTGTTTTCTCCCAGTACACGCTTTGAGCTGGATGGAGTAGTGGAAGAGAACCCCCTTTGTTTATATTCTCTCCCAGTACACGCTTCATCCACGCTTTGAGCTGGATGGAGTAGTGGAAGAGAACCCCCTTTGTTTATATTCTCTCCCAGTACACGCTTCATCCACGCTCTGAGCTGGATGGAGTAGTGGAAGAGAACCCCCTTTGTTTATATTCTCTCCCAGTAGCTACACGCTTCATCCACGCTCTGAGCTAGATGGAGTAGTGGAAGAGAACCCCCTCTGAAGAAAACCCCAAACTAGTTAGTGACCAGGCTGGGTGGCTGAAGAATGTCCTTTCTGTCTGAAGTCTTTAGAGATAGCTCCTCTACTATCATACTGCTATAGAAGAAGATGAAGAGTTTCTGTATGGGCTTGAGTTTCTCCATTAAATTCTTTCCTGGAAAGCTTCAAACAAAGGATTTAAAATGAAACAAATATGAGGTCTATTGATATGAATATGTGGGAGAAAAACACTAAGAGAGGTTGCAGATAACAATTTAAAGAGTAGTTTCAAGAAAAATATTAGGATGGATGCAGTGATGGGATTTAAACTGTTTAGCTTCCGGTTCACACAAACCCCTTGAATAACTACCACTGTCTAGGAGACAGTGGTATATCTCTGCTAGGTTGTATGTGTCCCATCAGATTTGAAAAGGTTAAATTACCTTTGAGAATTACAAAACAGTGTATATTTTTAATTTGGAGATAATGACTCTAAAATAATAACTCTGTTGGAAGTTTATCAAACCTTGAAATACAGTAATAAATTAATGGGAACTGTATAATCCGCAGCATTTAGCCTATAAATTCATCTGTTAGCGGCCCTAACATATTTTTCAGAATTTGTAAACATAGGAATTAATTGGAAAATTGTTGCCGGATAATTCAAAAGACTAATTTTAAGGCCTCAACAGTCGCCAGATAAACTTCACAACTTTGCATCTTTTCCAGACTGGCAGTCTTTCAGAGGCCGGAAAATTGTAAGCCAATTTTTGAGCCAAATTTTCACAAATTTTGAGCCAAGGCTGCCAAGTGCCAAGCCAATTTGGCTCATTTTTGGAAGATTTCAAGCCAAAATTAATATGGGAATTAGTTCAAAATTTCAGATAAAAATGTCTCCACAGAGCACAAACCTTGGATTTCTACAGAAATTAGGAATTGGGTGCAGCAAATAAGTGAAATAACTCGGGAACATAGGAATTAATTAAGACTTGGGCGCGTCTGCATCTGGTGCACAAAATCTCTGACTTTTTTTCAAAAAGCTGAAAAATTCACCAACAATTTCCAATAATTTTGCTTATAATGGATCAGCCTGATCCACCAACATTTTCCAATTTAGGTTATTTAGCCAACGAAAATTAATCGTAACTGTTCGATGCTAATAAGTTCACGAGTCAATCCTTATTAATATATTCTTCATATGAACAAAAAGTAACATAAACTCTTAACTGAAAAGACATCTTATATGGAGCAATCTCGTATCTACAATACAAACGATATGTTCCGAATTAATATAATATTATTGTTTAATACTAACTTATATAAAATTCACTTAATATCACAGTAACATAGGAATAAATAGCTAAAAAATCTTCCGACTTTGCTAGAATATTATTTTTTTAAATACATCTCGTGTCACACATAATATTAATGATATTTGAAATACATATGACTTATTAACTGTTTTGTTATGAACTATAATTCGAATATGTAGCTATATAACTACGTATTTATTTCTACGCAAAGCTCTAAAATAACATGTCTTCTAAGGGTTTTTAATTTCTATAATTGCTTACTTCCCGTCGGTAACCAACGCTCTCAGAAAACCGTTTATACCATATAACCAAATTGTATTTTTCTATATCCCTATGTATTTTTATCTAAAGTAGGCCTATTTGTTTCATTTGCTGATTGTACTCTCATAGGCCTAAGTTTAAGTCTCTCCTGCCTAAACACTTGTTCTTATAGGCAGAATTGGCGTGACACTAGCTGGGGTAGGACATAATCATATACTGTTCTACCCTTTATTCCGATCATTCTCATAACCATATTTGCCAAACAGTGTATTTTTATATTTGTGCCTATAATAAAATTGAACCAGTCATTACCCACTTTCATTTCCTGTGTAATTGATAAACATTAATTAGATCAGTTACTGAATTATGGAAATAATGAATAAACAATTGGTTCTGAAGGGATAAATTCACATATATTGCCATTAAAATTTGAAAGTCTAGTGTCAATTCTCAAACCCAAGAAGTGATTGTAACAAGTTTAATCATCATGGAAACCAATTAAACAGTAGCTAGCTACCCTTTTAAGTATGTTCACAATTTCAGATTATTGAGTGGCTATCACAATGAATTCAAAGTACAATAAGAAAGTATCACGATGTTGCCATCTTCTGAAGAAAATGTATCCAAATATTTTGATTAGGACAACTGATGCTGATGATTATGCAGTAAGATTAATCAAAACCCTATTAATGAAGCTACTCTAGAAATATATACTATCAACTCATTCGCTGAAATATTTTCACTTCCATTTGTAACCTGGAGATGATCATTTTTTATTTGTTTTCATTGAAAAATTTCAGGTTCTATTTCTTGGTAACTGTGGTCATGTCACCGGTCAAGACGAGGCCTCCATACTCTCAACTCTGGCCAGTCACTCGGCTGATAGAGGCATTTCTGAAATAACACTCATAGTCGGATGTCAGTTCAGCTTTGTGTCATATCAGTCACCTAAGGAGGCTCAGCAAGCTCTGGATAGTATCTGCAACAGTAAAGAGACTGCAGTTATATACGCCACTCTTGTCAATGAGGGTAATGACGCTAGGGAAATAATAATAGAATATAGCTGTATGTTTGCAAAGAGTTATTGCATCTAGTGTGATGATATTGCATCTAGTGTAATGATATTGCATCTAGTGTAATGATATTGTATCTAGTGTAATGATATTGCATCTAGTGTAATGATATTGTATCTAGTGTAATGATATTGTATCTAGTGTAATGATATTGTATCTAGTGTAATGATATTGTATCTAGTGTAATGATATTGTATCTAGTGTAATGATATTGCATCTAGTGTAATGATATTGCATCTAGTGTAATGATATTGCATCTAGTGTAATGATATTGTATCTAGTGTAATGATATTGCATCTAGTGTAATGATATTGTATCTAGTGTAATGATATTGTATCTAGTGTAATGATATTGTATCTAGTGTAATGATATTTCACAATTATCTTACTATATCTAGCAGGTGTTCTCACTTGTCTCTCCTAACATTTTCTTTGTTTACAGTACCTACACTGCCAGAGTCTGTTCACTACTCCCTTCCTGCAAACCTAAGAATAGTAGAAAATTTCATCAATGAAGAGGAAGAACATAAACTGATGCAACTCATAGACTGGCAACAAAATCCTAATTCTGATAGTATTGGTGAGATAAATTATTCAATATAGTTAGGTAATAGTAGCTACTTGCAAATATTGTATAATGCCATTATGTCCAGCTTTATGCCTATATTATCTATAAATATTAAATACATGTCCAACTGTATCCATCTTATAACGACCTATTATATCATATTGGTTCGATTTCCTTTTTTGAAACCTAATTTCTATAAAACTCTGTTAATGTTGCTTGCATGTTTGTTTACATTGTATTGATAATAGCAAGCTATATTCTAGCCCATCGAATCACAGGCTCAGTCTTCTATTAACTTGCTTGCATGATTGTTTATTCTCTGAACAAGTGAACAAAGATGAAATGAAACTTATTTTCTATTACATTGGCTACCCCATGCTATTTATTTAGATGGAAATTAAGATGTATTTATTTTGATGGAAAATGCTTGGCTACCTGATCTGACTTTCAGATAGCACTCGACATAATAATTTTTTTTTTCGGTAGCTAGCTAGCTCCCACAGTGATATTAGGTAACCAATTTATGGACATTTAGATTTTTCTGATTGACAATGTAGACACCCACTTGTTCACTAGCTACTGTATTGGTGTGTAAATTTATATAAAGAAATTAATTAGCTAGCTGCATCTATATTCATGTCATTTTTATACATTCTCACTGTCCATCTTTCAATTCAATGTAAAAAATTATATTTATTTCTCCTCCTACAGGAAGCTCCTTGAAGCAGCGTCAGGTGCGGCACTTTGGCTACCAGTTTGAGTATGGCAGCAACTCCATAGATGCCTCCAAGCCTCTCCTTGATGCTCCCATCCCAGGGGAGCTGTTAGGGCTGATGCAGCGCATGGTGAGCCAGGGCATCATCAGGGAGCTGCCTGACCAGGTCACAGCCAATAGGTACTTACCCGGACAAGGTGATTGGAAAGAGAGGAGGGGAGGTAGAATGCGAGTGGAAAAGGTGAATATGAGGACAAGGTGATTGGAAAGAGAGGAGGGGAGTTAGAATGCGAGTGGAAAAGGTGAATATGAGGACAAGGTGATTGGAAAGAGAGGAGGGGAGTTAGAATGCGAGTGGAAAAGGTGAATATGAGGACAAGGTGATTGGAAAGAGAGGAGGGGAGTTAAAATGCGAGTGGAAAAGGTGAATATGAGGACAAGGTGATTGGAAAGAATGAGGGGTAGAGATTGGACGATTTGCTCCCAAAATTTAGGTTGATAACTATTTAGCGATACAACTTAACAGGTCGATACTTTGTCCCATATCTGAACATTAAGAGTCAAAAACTAAGTAGCTATAATATAATTTTATATGAAAGTGATTGTTTTTAAGTTTTCTGACAAGAATGCATAGGACGAATTTCTTGACTAATTTTAACTCAATAGGTAGGTAGCTTCAATTAACTAGATATTACAGCCAACGTTTGACAAACATCACGCTAAAATATGTCCGAAAATAATGGTTTAGTTTGACGAAGTGTCCTAAACTCATTAGCTACCAAAATCACGACTCCTACACATTTAAAATGAAACATGACTCGAAAGTTATTATGTAGCTAATTGTAACTACTTAAAACATTTCAATTTCTATGAGTTAGAATTTCAAAATGGTTATTCGGGCTTGTATGTTTGCGTTGTTTGTTGCCAGAATCAGCTGATGAAAGTTCAAAGTAGCAAATTAATTAGAAGTATTAAAATTCAACCATAGCTTAACTAGCTATCACTCAGTTGCTAGCTAGCTATATCAACATATATTTAAATAGTTATTCTACAGCTGTATTACAAATATATATATTAGCTACTTCAATATTAAATATTTTTGTATAGCTACAACTAATTAAATAGTTATTAGAGAGCTGTATCACAGATAGCTACAACTAATTAAATAGTTATTAGAGAGCTGTATCACAGATAGCTACAACTAATTAAATAGTTATTAGAGAGCTGTATCACAGATACAAATAAATATATAGCTAGGTAGCTAAAGTGACTTCACACAAAGACTGAAAAACTTTTTTAATTGAGAAAACAAATCTGATGATTGATTAAAGTTCAAAGAAGAGTTTTTTGAACGCATTGTTTATTAATCTGCTGCTTGTGATGTCATAGTTTTGTATCTAGAATTAGCTTTAAAGGTAACTTTTTTTATTAGCTAGCTTTAAATAATTTTTTTCTTACATAATTGAAAATGTAGAACTGTTCGAACTCAAGCTTAATCTAAATGTCTATTGGCTAATTATTTAGCTAGCTACATAGTTCAATATACAAAAACGAGTTCATACCCCACCAGGTTGAGATTCTGAAAAATTTACCTACATTTTTTTTCTGTAGGATATTATTATTGATTTTGTTTCTAATTTCTATATATATTAATTTACTGTAAAGTAAATAGAGAAACTTCGCATCACTCACAATAATTACTGCGAGTATTAACAACCAATCTGTCCTTTAGAAATTAGATAATGTTTGGTCAATGCTAACTCTCGGTTTTCGAATACTGTAGCTACAGGGTGCGGAGAAAGTCCCCAATCAAATTTTATTTTTCAAATTAAAGATTTTATTTATTTACTAAATTTATCCAATTATATCTCGTATACTTTAATGTTCTAGGTCTAAAGTTTGATAAATTAACATTGTCTTTTTTAAAAATGAGTCAACGTGAGGCTATTATTCAGCTACACTGCGCGGAGAAGACAAACCCAGAGATAGTTAAGCTGTTAAAAGCACCAAAAACGACTGTTAACCTTGCTGTTAAACGCTACCAAAAACTGGAGACAACAGGTGTGGACGACCTCGCCCTGCATGCACTCCAACCAAAATCAAAGCCATTAGGTAGCGGATAAGGAGGAACCCCAAGCGATGCATGAGAAAGATAGCTAAGAGTATGGATATCGACGAAAAAAGTGTGAGAACCATTGTCAAAGAAGACCTCAAGTTGTCCCCCTTCAAAATGAACAACATGCAACAGCTCACGGACGTGCAGAAACAGAAGAGGCTGGACAGATCAAAGATTCTTTGAATGCAATGAAAGATGGCATGCATGCTGGTGAGATCGTCTTTTCGGATGAGAACATGTTCACTGTGGAGGCCAAATTCAACTCCCAGTACGACAGAATTTAAGAAAAAAGTGCTGACAGTATCCCTCCATCAGTAAAGACTGTTTTCCGTCACCAAAAGCCTGGCTCTGTGATTGTTTGGGCTGCCATCTCTGAGAGTTTGAGATCTCTCATTTTCGTCAAAGAAGGCGCTGAATTTAACACAAAATCGTATATAGAGGATATTTTGACTCCAGGACAAGTCGAGATGAAGAAGCACTTCAAGGACAGGCCTTTTACCTTTCAACAGGGCAGTGCGCCCTCGCACACAGCAAACAAAACTCAAGATTGGTGTGAGCTTCACTTTCCTGCGTTTTGGAGGAAGGAATTGTGGCCTCCTTCATCGCCGTACATGAACCCTCTTGGAGAAGGAAGCGTGCGCTACAGCACATGATAGTACGGAAACTCTGAAGAAGTCCCTCGAGCAAAAATAGGCCAAAATTTCACAGGAAACGTTCCGTGCCGCAGAAAAGAGCTTCAGAGGTAGACTCGAGAGAGTAATCGCCGCCAATGGTGGTTATATTGAAAAATAATTGATAGAACTGTTAAATGGGTTTATTGAGATATTGTGTGATAAGTTTTGTTTTATTTCATCCATCACAACTCATTAAATTGACATTTTTATATGATCGGGGACTTTCTCCGCACCCTGTAGTCTGACTATGTGTTTAGTAGTAGCTACTCTCACCTCCTATGCCATTTATTAAAACTATTCTAACTGTATTGTTTTTCTCAGGTATTCCAAGTCACATCGACACTCACAGTGCCTGTACCGATGAACTGGTGTCACTGAGTCTGGGGTGTGACACCGTGATGGAGTTTGTGAAGGAGGTGATGGGGGAGGAGAATCACCGTGAGGGAGAAGCTACTCGAGTACGTCACTCTGTACTCCTGCCATCCAAGTCACTGTGTGTCATGAAGAAAGAAGTCAGGTTAGTGGATTGTAATGTTTGACTCCTTGTCATTTATAACTCAAAAAGTATTCAACCTAAGCGCCTAAAATTTGATGGGTCGATTGGTCATTACCCAGGAACAGTTTGATTAGATTTTGGGAGCGATAGGGTCAAAGGTCAAGGTCATTTATAACTGGGCAAGGTGGTCTATAAGTGGCATTGAAGGTATTCGCTCTAATAAGGCCAGTCATTTATTCTTTTTCCATTCCTAGGTCTCATATATTCTGTTTATCTATCAGGTACATCTGGCAGCACGGTATTCGCAGCAGAAGCACAGACGTGTATAGGAACAGTGAAGGGGAGATGCGACTGCTGAAGAGAAGGGAGAGGGTGTCTTTCACCTTCAGGAAGACTAGGACTACTCCCTGTGACTGTGACTACAAGAGTCACTGTGACTCCTACATCAAACAGACAGGTTTGAGAAGATAACTTGTGGCTGATGTTTTAACTTACGAATAAGTGGGCGATTCCGCATTTTCAGTCATATAATATATAACAACATAATAATTCCATATTTTAGTACATGAATGCCTTCAAAAAAAATTCATATGCTCACCATATTTAGAAATAATTAAAAGTTTAGTAATGCTAGTAGCTAGCTATAGGATTTGAAAAATGAGTTATACTTTATTGGTGCCATTTTCGTTACTTAATTCCAATAATTTCTTCCCTTACTAACCTCTCACTTTCTTCCTAGTCAGTTCCAGTAGTGTGAGTCCCTCCCTGGGGTCAGACCCCGCGTCAGTAGAGGCACAGCACGTACACTCAGTCTATGAGGACATCGCCTCTCACTTCAGTGACACCAGACACAAACCATGGCCCAATGTCAAGGAGGTGGGACTTGCCATTTAGCTTTTAATCTAGGGTAAGTTCTTAATTAACGGTCAGTTCCCCATTTTCAAACACGTAAGAAAAATAGATATAATAATAATTATTTAATTTTTATTTTTATTGGTAGCTATCCATGATACCTGCAAGGTAGCTATCATTAAAAATTGATTTCTTACATGTCCGAAAATGGGGTACTGACTGATAATTAAGAACTTGCCCTAGTTACATTTTCTCATTTCATTCGTAGCTATATCTTCTGACTGTTGCTAATGCTTTGTCAACTGCTTTAGTTCCTTTATTCATCTCTCAAATGTTTGAATAGTCCAATAAGTAAAGGCCTTGTTACACGGTGCTAGTTGGACTAGCCAGTTACTGTAGTGCAGCTACTCGCACAGTGTGACCACATCAGTCGAGTAAAAGTTATGGCGATTCAATGCTCTTAACATTTAGCTACTGGCATGCGAGTACAGTGGGACAGCTGCTGTCCACTGTCACGACAGTAACTCGCACCGTGTAACAAGGCCATAATTGACCGACACAGTATGGAGATATATTGCCATTTAAAGTTTTAAATGTGAAGCTTTTCAAACTTATTTGAATGAGGAAAGAGTAGTTCGGGAAAAACAATTAGTTGGTGAATTATAAAAGAAGTTCAATTTCAGTATTGAAAACAATAGTTCTTGATTAATACTTAATAGAAAGATCAATCTTCATTTCAATTTATAGGAATCTCTGATTCAATTATTATTAAATTCAGCTGGCTAATGTCAACTTTTTTTTGAAAACTTACTTTATCAAGATTCACCATTTCTCTCTCTCCAATTCTCCTCTCACCATTTCTCTCTCTCCAGTTTGTCTGCAGTCTCCCAAGTGGTAATTTTCTGTTGGATGTCGGATGTGGCAATGGAAAATATCTGCAACTTAACAAATCCATTTTCGAGGTAAGTAACATGGAATTAGTTTGGTTTAGCGTTATTTCTTGTCGCTACTGGAACCAATTTTGTTCTATTCTTTAATGCAAATGTGTTTTTGTATAAGAAAATTTGTTTAGGTTTCCCTATAGCTACAACTAAAAGGTAATTCTTGATTTCTTTAGTTTTTACCTGTGCGTAGCTACATAATAAATGCTGCATTTCTCTTTTTACCATGTTGCACATGCTTATAACTGGTTTAGAGATAGTTAAAAACAAATTATTAATCATATTAATTTTACACAAAGAGTAGCGATCTATTCATGAGTTTGTTCAATATTTCATTTTTAAACTAAAATAAAGAGCGAGTATTAAAGAGTCTGAACTAATGTTTGCTTTTTGTTTAGAGACCTAAGACATTTAAAAGTCATTATGTTCGGTGTAGCTATAGCTGGTTATTCACTTTACTTTTCACCCACAGGTTGGTTGTGACACAAGTACCAACCTACTGAACATAGTAAGGACTAGAAACAACCAGGCTGTCAGTAGCAACTGTCTGGTTCTTCCATTCAAAACTGGTACTTTCGATGCAGTCATCTGCATAGCCGTTATTCACCATCTGGCCTCTGAGGTAAGAAGATAACAATAACTTGGGACATCTAGAATTTAAAGGGATGCTACTAAGTGAAACATAATTGTTTTTTGTCTTTAATTAAGATTGAATACATTATAGCTACAGTTAATCAAAAATAATAGTTGCTATCAGAGATGAATTCTTCACGTTTTACTTTTTTTACATATCCAAAAGGAAACTTTTGCTTGTGGATATTTTAAAATTGGTTTAGAATTTTGGATACACGACTTCAATAATGGTATTTTGAAAACTGTCATTTGTGAAATGCCCTGTAGTCATCAAGACAGTTTTTAGTGTATTCACAGTTATAGCTACCTATGTATTCTATTTTGATAAGTTGTAAACAGGCAAAATAACGCCATGTAAGGTACAGAACCATCTGAAGACCAACTCTCTCTCATCCTGTATGTGCTATATAATAAAACATTTGTGAGAGGGTTCGGACCTGGTATTTGTGAAGGGACGTTTTGGCGGATCTGTCCAACTGTTGTAAGACTTTTCTCTTGTTTCTGGTAAGTTTTGTTTGCTGTTTAGTTGCTCTCTGTATGTTTTGTTAGTGTGGGAGTGTTAGGAGTTCCATGTGCCTTTTGGAGTTTCAGTATGTTTAGTTGCAGGCAGGAATAACTTTAGAGGAAAATTAGGGCCAGATGCATGAACAGGCTGAGAGAGAAGAGAAGGTACAAAAAAGAAGCAGGGTGACAGTTGAGGAAGTTGGGTTAAGAGTGTTTTAGGTGTAATGTTGTGTAAAGGATGACGGTTATGTCTATGTTCGCTGATCTCAGAGCAGCCTATTTTGTAGTGTGAGTTTCGGTTCCGCTCTGCCACAACGTGCAGACTGCTTCCAGGACAGGCATATTAAACATAACCTATAGTATTTAACTTGCTTATGCAGTAACTCTCAGTTTTCTGTTTTAGAGTCGGCGTCAAGAAGCTGTCGCGGAGATGTTACGCATTCTGACTGTGGGCGGGAGAGGTCTGATCTACGTATGGGCCCTCGAACAGAGCAAAGGCGGTAAGAAAAGCAGTTACCTTAAACAGAAGAAAGAAAATGAAGAAACTACTGTTCCTGGTAGATATCAGACTGACGGAAAACTATCAGACCACCAGACGCTGGAACCTGGTAAATGTACTGACACCAAACTACCAGAGCTACCAGTTCATCAGAATAGGACCAACTTCAAACAGCAGGATAACTTAGTTCCCTGGAAGCTAAAAGGAGATGGGGAGGCTAAGGTCTTTCACAGGTACTACCATACCTTTCACGAAGGGGAACTGGAGAGTCTTTGTGAAAGGATAAAGGGTCTATCTGTACAGAAGAGTTACTATGACAATGGTAACTGGTGCGTAGAGTTCTGTAAACAAAATTGAAACTACTAAACTGTTTTTAATTCAACCTTTGAAATTTAGAATCTTTAGGGTACCATCACAGTACTCAGATAGTGGGCCTTAAAATAGGTCATGATAGGTCAGTCAGAAAGTTCTAAAGGTTAGCTTGGTCCAAGACCTATGGTAACACCAACTGTCAGATTACAGTAAGTGTTCACATGCTTCTAATTAATATTTATTCTGTGTTCCAACAGAAATGTCATTTTTTAAATGCGAATTAGGATTAAATGCCATTATAGATACATCACCTTAAACCCTAAAAATATTCAAATAGGAACAATAGATGGCACAATATCTAACACCACTGTTTTTTCCTGAGACCTGATGTAGATTTACTGAACACTTTATCAGTGAAGGGTAACTGCACTAATTTAGATAGTGGGAAAAATACACAGAAAATACTCTTTAGCAAATGATCGGAAATGTGAAACAGTCCAATAACTTAGAAAATGTCCGATAACAAAACACTAACCTTAAAGCAGTTACTTTGAAATAATTAAACTTTTTGGATTGTAGTTAATATTGATATCAAATTAGTTTGTTGCAGAATTATTGTTTTAGTTTATCAGGAGGTTTCATTATGGCTAATATTTAATTTGAGCTATATTTAATTATTTTATAAAATGATTCGGAAACTTTTTTATATATATCCCATGTTATAAATATTCATATTCATTATTAGGGTTGTGACAATATTCTTTTAGCATAAAAATATAATCTCGAGCATATTTTAAATAAAGCATATTCTTTTTATTAAAAACATGTTCTTTTTATTAAAAACATGTTCTTTTTATTAAAAATTTATTCTTTTTATTGAAAATTTATTCATTTTATAAAAAGTAATAAAACATATTATTTTCAACATTATATAAAAAAAATCATGCAACTAATATATTTCTCAGTTCAGAGATATGTTATACTGTATAACTAAAGAATATATATTTACAAAAAAACAATAGAAAGTAAGTATATAGGTATTTTTAGAATACCGTTGCCGAACAATACATGAGAAAATTATTGGAACATACAAGCTGAATTAAGGTTAATACCTGAAAAAATCTGTTCAGTGTTCGATATTGAAAAGTTTCATAAATTAATATTAGAAAATGCTTTTTTATTTTATCCTAACAAGTTTTCAACGTTTCTTATTTTAATTTAAAATTTACTCGTTTTATAAACCCGATATTACTGTGACTGAACTTGGTCAGATGATATCGCTTGTTTGCGAGAACAGTGTCATAACTTCAAAAAAGCTATATTTCAGGAGAGGTATTTTAGTTGTTGTTGTTTGACCTCCCCAACATCCTCGCCGGGACGGAGGGGCGGCCAGGGGCGCCCCGGGTTTCAGCCACCCGAGGCACTGTGTGGGAGTGTGTGGGCCTAAGGGAAACCCGCATCACTCAGGAAGTTAATAACTGCCTGAGGATGGGTCCAAAGGTGCTCCAGTGAGTGAATGTTGTGTGTAGTCCTGTGTTGGTGTAGTGACGGACATTGTGTGAGAATGTGAGAGATCGTGCCCTGGTCGGCTTGGCAGAAGTCGCACCGATCAGAGTCCGACCTCCCAATCCTGTGCATGTAGTAAGGAAGAGAAGGATGGTGGCCACATCTCAGACGTGATAGGGTGACCCTATCACGACGAGACATGGCCGACTCACTAGGGTCGATGGCTGGAGGCCTAGACCCAAGGAGTTTGTTGGGAAGTGAGGAAGCTAGAGCTCTTTGTGTGAAAGTGGTGTGTATGTGTTTGTGAAGAGAAGTGTTGTCAGGTGTGGGGGGGAGAGTGGTGTAGAGGTGTCTGTAGTGTGTGGAGGGGGTGATGTGTAGTGTGCGTGGTGTCCTCCTCTCAGTTTGCATGTAGTGTAGGGGATGTGAGGGGTCTAGTGTAGAAGTGTAAAAATGTGTGCCCCTCATGTCCATGTGTGAGGTGAGAGGTAGGACTCGTGTTTCAGTGTGTAGGTGGTGTGTGGGTGTTGTTTGTGTACAACCGGTGGCAATGCGGAGTGCAGGTATTTTAGTACTTGTAATGTACGTATATTTAATGGTATATCGTTAGGACATTTAGCTTTTCTAGAAGTTTATTTTTGAGTTACATTGATGATTTCATTACCAAAATGATCAGCATTTTATGATTTATATGTCTATATAGATAACTCTAAAATACATGTTTTTATGTTTATGACGTTGTTGCTGCAAACAAGCGATATACAGATTGAATCCATGTGCCATATGATTCAAGTTGTTTAAACTCTTCAAAGATTTCCATTGCAGCGAAACAAGAGATTAGCATCCAAATGTGATTTAATGAACTTGCTAATATACCTTACCTTTTTTTTTTATTTAATTGCAGCACTATTAATGAATTGAGCATATTAGAGCATAATAAGAATATAAAGCATGTTTTTAAGGAATATAAAGCATTTTTCCGAGCATAAAAGAATATATTTAGAGCATATTAGAATATATTTCGTGAGAATATAAAGCATATTTCAAAGAGAATATTGTCACAACCCTATTCACTATAAAGAAATATTCATTTTCTTTCCCACTGTTAAATACTTTTCCAAATTGCTACACATATAAAATTACACGAATGAATTATTATTGTTTTCACACTACAGGTTTAGGACTAATTTGCAAGAACTTACCAAAGATATTAAACTACAATAAGATACACACTCTTGCAAATTTCTGTTTGAAAAGTTCTCAGTGCTGCCATCTAGGTTCCAAAGTGGTAAATAGAAAAGAAATATAGTAAAGACAATAGAGGTATGTTGTGTGCGTGACGTCATAACAACAACACTTGAAATCATATTTAAGTCAATCTTTGAACCTCTAGTCGCGGTCACTGCAAAGTGTTGAGTTATTGACACAAAGTGCAACAGATGGCGTTAGTAGTCATGGATAATGAAGTAGTTAGTATATGTTTCTAGAGTTCCATTATATTATTTAGTTATATTACTTATTTTGAATACTGTCCAATGTGTATGGAAAGAATTAAAGGCAACAAACATTTTAACTTCAATTATATATTTTACATATTTATCGAATATTTACAGTTATACAGATTTAATAAAATGTAATTCCTTCATAAAGAGTTTAAATACAATTAAAGTCAAGTAAATGTATACATAAACCGGGGTGAATTCTCAATTACTGAATGTTATTAAATTACTGCAAACCTTACAATAAAGTAACGGTACCACTAGTCCGTTATAGTGAACCATGTCCTGTATAGTGAAATTAACTTATTAATGGTCTCGATACCTTATTGAAAGATTGACAACATTTTACAGTTGGTAAATCGACTGTTTAGATAATGTGAAAAATAACAACTATTTACAACATGTCGACCCTTCGGTGATGTCGACCCTTCGGTGATGTCGACCCTTCAGTGATGTCGACCCTTCAGTGATGTCGACCCTTCAGTGATGTCGACCCTTCAGTGATGTCGACCCTTCAGTGATGTCGACCCTTCAGTGATGTCGACCCTTCAGTGATGTCGACCCTTCAGTGATGTCGACCCTTCAGTGATGTCGACCCTTCAGTGATGTCGACCCTTCAGTGATGTCGACCCTTCAGTGATGTCGACCCTTCAGTGATGTCGACCCTTCAGTGATGTCGACCCTTCAGTGATGTCGACCCTTCAGTGATGTCGACCCTTCAGTGATGTCGACCCTTCAGTGGTCGACCCTTCAG